>CM060838.1:23990000-24160000 GCA_030762175.1 Metallyticus violacea | reverse complement strand
CAGAACCTCAGGTGAAAAACTCAAAGTTTCACTTTGAACAAGGTTTTATCTTCCATGTGAGTTATATTTTCGTCATTTCCATAATTTTGTAATTACCATTAGTAACATTGAAAAAAAAATCACCCTCCGGAATGAGAAAATTTAATATTTGGTTCAGTATGAAAAACAAATTTGACATAATTTCAGTTTTATTCATATTTGCTTTATTCAAACTTTCCTGAAATGTGCAGTTTTGGGTACAACGGTAGAAATAATTGCCACAGATCAAGAGTGAAGGAAAGAATATCTGCTAACAATATTTATCAACATAATATCAAAACATGATATTGAGAAACTGGGTTCACAGAACATTTCTCATATTTTTATTAAGGGCGGTGGTAAGCGTATTTTGTAAAGTGGGGCTTTTTATAGCAATCTTTTATTTGGAAATAAAGAAATTTAGCACAGTGCAACGTATTTAGTACATATTTTTATACCTTTATTGTAGTGAATTTCAACAAGTTACAATTTGATATCAAATTTTCACACATTTTTTTTAAGTTGTGATTGTATTAATACTGCTAAAATTAGTAGTTTTGTAATGTGACCAAGCGAGTTATTGTACAAGAATTGAGGTGTGCACTACCAAAGCACAAAAAAGAAATAAGAACTAAAGCATTCCTGGGGTGATTTAGCTTTGAATAATCTTTCAGTTCATCCAAGTAAAATCAGATTCAAGACGCGAGCTTATGGAAACGGCCTTTGTCGTCATCTTTAAGTAGAAACTGAAGTGCTGCTTTTTACCTGACTGAATATGGTAGTTCTTGAAGAAAAAGTGGAATTTTAAAGTAGCTTTCACATTTTATTGATTAATTATATCACTAAATTAAAAGCAATGGCACGCAATGTTAGAATATGACACAAACTAGTCAGCTTTTCAACAGTGATGAACATGCGGCAGGCTTCACTCTATCGAACTAAGCAAAGAGGAAAACTCTTGTCATTGATAACGCATTTAACCATGTCGTGATAACAACCCCCAAGGACATAAATAGCTTAACCCTAATATATGGGGGTCAGTCATTTAAACGCCATAAAATGTCTCTGTGATCCTGCGGGTTTTTTACCATGGGAAGGAAGGTAGTACACCAGACAACGTAGTCGACCTTCATGCATCACTTGACAACGTAGAGTTGAGCACCATTGCTGGCAGACTATGCGCCGATCATTCAGTGAAATAGAAGGCAATGATGACGTTCTTTTCTTCTTCAACTTGGCCCACTATTCCTGGAGTTACTGGAAAGAAGAGAAACTGTGCGCAATGCCAAAACACGAAGCTGCGACTGCGATGAAGTGAAAACTCCCGGGACTATTCTCAGATGAGATCATTTTGCTCTCTAATTTGTCCGCATCAAGCAGTTCAGATAGAAAGGGCAACCACATCTACCTTACAGCCCTCATAAATCCCCAAGTCATTTTCGGAGAGTTGAAACGTTCTCTCAAAGGTAGACAATTTACATCAGATGAGAACTTGTAGAAGACAGTTTAACAAGAATTCTAATGATTAGCCAGGAACTGCCTCCATAGAGACATTCACCATCTGATGATTACGTCTAGCTGAATCAAGGTCATTGTGCCTTTACGTCAGGTGTTTGGTTAGCAAATGACTGTCTCCCATACAATAATAGCACTAGAGGAGGAACACCTTTTGAATAGATAGAGCAAATTTCAAATCCGGATGAACAAGTTTATCCCGTAATGCATGCATGCACTATTCTTGGTTTTGCAATGAGCATAAACCCTTCCCTTTGTTGAAGGTAGCGACTAAAGAACAGCAGGGAGAATGTTTTGAAAGCCATAGATCTATCAAACTTGATTTCCTTATTTTCAGCAACGTTTGGAATAGGCTTACTAAAGGGCGATTCTAATCGCAAACGTCATCTTGCCCTACTCTTTAATTTAGAACATCTGGTTTATGTAGATTCCAATATAGATATAAACAGTTAGTGCAAAATCTCTAAACTTAATTAAAGGCAGAGATAAGGAAGCTATGGAGAAAAATTATATAGACTGTAGCAAAGTGTCTAGAGCGGAGAAGGATAATTCGGTACTTGTGTTTCTTAGTGTCTTCGTTCTTAATGCAGAATACTTCCGGAGGAAGGGATGAGGTGCAGGAGACATTGGGCGGACAGTAGCTGGGGGATGTAAATGAAGCTCCTAATAGGTAGAGAACACCTCGACGCCGTGGAGGGCCTGCTGGAGCAGAGACTTTTACAAAGCGCAAGCTACCATCACACCGCGCCAGCCCACCTTCTTGGTCCTTTTGACACTGTAATAAATCCCACGATAAGAACTAAAAGGAAATGGGAGAGCGAAAAACTCATGTAATGTAACATCCTAGGAAACTCCTAAGTGACCAGGAGAAATCAAGAAAAAAGTCGAAATCAGGATGGCCGAACCAATAGAAATTTAACCTGGGATCTCTCGAACCTGAAACACTCCGTTCGGTGACTAGCAAATCCATAGGTTAGTTGGCATTAATGATGATGCACAATTTAGATAATAAATCATTCTGTTTCTCTCCACTGTCTTGTAAAATAAACCAAGACTTGCACGAGAAACACGTTTACGCCAAAGAAAGAAAGGAACGTGTCCCTCTTAGATGAACAGTTCTTGCCCTAATTGGGTATTTTACCAGATAGGTAAGTACAACAGCGCAACGCTCTTCTCCTACGTCAGATTTACCATTTATCTGCGGTCATTTTTGTTTTTGTTCATCAGGGCTTCCCAAGCCACAATATGTAGGATATTTTGAAATCGGATTAAAACTTCTGCTGTGATCACACAATACCAGTCATGATGAGCTTTTTGTTGGCTTCTGTAAGCTCTTTTATTTTTCTAAATAATCGTAAAAGGACGTTATTTGTACTTTCGATTTTAGACCTCTCTTTCGAGATGGCCATAGCTAATATAAAGATCTTTTTCCATGGATTGCGTATTGACATATTGGACCTAATAAAATGCAGTCACAGTGCTTGAAATTTTAGACCGAATTTATATCCTTATAACATTGTACATTAACACAATTAATAAAATATAAACATTAAAAACAAGAAAGCTCCGTACTCTGAAACAAAATGTTTCTAAAAGCGATACAAAAATTAAGGTTTATTTTAGCAGTAATGAACGTTTTATTGTACGTTTTAGGATATACTCAAATAAATTCATCTGTCGCATAGGCCTTACTGCCATACATGCTAATGCCGTCCTTATAGCAATCAAAAGGGCCATACTCACACACACGTACATACATATACATACATCCATACATATATACATACCCATACCTGCATACAAATATATAAATACTTCGATATATTTACGTTTTCTATTAATAATTTAAATATTCTCTGATAAGTAAATCATAAGCATAGAAACAAATTATACACCTCAACAAACGTTCCAAAAAAAATAATTGTTCATTCTAAAATAATTAAAAAGTCTTAATATAGGGAACGATATTAATGCCAATAAAAGAAATTAATTGAAATAAAAATGAAAGTAGATGGAATATTTTTCAAAATATTTCCTATACTTACCCCCTTTATTTAACACAAAATTTAAACTAAAGTACAAAAAAGCAAATTATTCCTTAACTACGGTTTATAACTGTACATAACATTTAATCATGTCTCTATCGACATCGAATTTGCAAGGAAACAAGAAATTTCGATAGGAGGTATACGTTTTCAAATGCATCAACCTTCCATTTAGTGAAAGTTACAAGAGATGGGAACAGAAGGGTGTAAAATATAATCCACACGTTACGAGAGGCAAGGTTCAGATTCCATGTTCGAGTACATAATATTACCAATGGTAGCTGAGGTCGTTAAGGCGCGGACTCGTGAGCGGGAGGCCTTGGGGTTCGATTCCTACCAATGTCATCCTCCCTGAATGAGGTTTTTCCGAGTTTTTTGTCAGTCTTCAATAATGAAAGTATGGGGAGGTACATAGACTTACACCTGGAATGTTTACTTCCTTAAAAAAAAATCCTTTCCCAACATATCATTTCATTTCATGTACCATCAGTGTCCACCGCCTGTGATGCCTCAGTAATTAAAACGGGCGTTAAACACTATTAAAATGTACATAATTCTTGAAGTTTTACACCAAATCAGTTAAGGTAAAGCGTTGTTATTTTGAGTTTTCTCAAAGCTAGGCAGGGACTCTTGCAAAACTGGCATATCTGTCCAGCTGTTCAGAATAAAGTTTGCCATCAATAGCGGAATGGCAGACAAATTTGAATTACTGAATATGGGTATACAGGAGCACTTCATTACATTGTCACAGTATTATATATCCCTTTTAATTCCTTTTCACAAAAGTATAATGTATTATATGATGTACTTGTATATATTATAATCTTTTAAGTATAAATTTCTGTTCTTTTCATGAAAAAATGTGTTTTAGAGTGACTCATATATTCTTTTTCATTTAAAATTAATATATTTGGAATAATTTTAATCAGTTTAGTTTTGTAAGATAGACTACAAAAAGCAATATACCAACTAAATAAAAAAAATAAAGAATACGTTATGATGGTTTCAAAGACGAAAACAAAAGTAATCGTGACCCGAGGTAAATATCCAATTTAACACAAATGTTTAGGTTGTGATGTCACGTTAATATAAAAATAAAAAGTTCCAAGCTGTGTGTGGAACAATTAGAACTACTCTGAAAAACAACGTGAGAAAAGACACGCAATTAAGGTTCTGCATAGCCGCGGCCTTGTCGTACCAGTTATATTTTATGGAAGTGATGCCAGAACTTTAAAACAAGAAGAGAATAAAATTCAAGCAGCAGGAATTCACTTTTTAAGATCTGTCAAAGGCTGCGCAAAAGATCATACAAGAAATAAGGATATAAGTAAAGAATTAAGGGTAGAACCAATATTAGTAATTAGAAAATTATAGACAAGAATTAGTAAAACACTTAAAAAGAACGACAGAAGATAAAATACCAAATACGTTGACATATAACCCGAAAGGAAGAAGATTAATTGGAAGACTAAAGAAAACAAAAACTTGAGATCAGAACATGCAGGAACTAATCCGTGATGGGAAAAGGAGTTAATTTATACATTGAAGAACAATCTAAGTTTTATTCACATGAAACAAAATAAGTTGTCATTTAAGTAACAGTACTTAACAGTCATATTTTGTCCAAAAACTGCTCGATTATATTTTTGGTATCGTTAAGATGAACTTTAATTCTACAAGAGAGAATTTGTTTAACCACTAAGCACGTTTTCCAGAAGTAATTACATTAGATAACAAATATAGCATAGGAGCATAAACTATAATCGCCTATAAAACGGGATTTTCTTATCTTTCAGAAGTTTCATTCTACAAAAAAAAAATAATTTAAACGAAGCACTATTTCGATCCTTGTCCTAATATGCCGCAGCATTTATCAAAATACAAAATACGAGCTTATGAAACGTCAAACCTAATTAGCGAAAAGCTAAATCGTGGTTTATTTTTGTCCTGCAAAATAAACGAGCCTTTCAGGAGATGAAAATTGGAACTGTAACTTGGAAATAAACCACTAGTTCACTCCTACTCGATATAAAGTCCACAAAGAATAGCAATTGGCTTTGCATAAGCTCGTTTGTTTCTATCGCCAAGTTCCATTGATTAACTGGAAGTATACTAACGCCTGGGGACACTATATCTACACACAGCCACGTCATCCTGGTTACCGAAACAGCTCTAGGGCATAAATTTCAACAAAAGATCAGTTATCAGATGCGTTTGTGTCTGGATTTGAACACATAGCTGAAAGTTATAGAGTTGTTATATCAAAAAGTCTTGAAATCTTTGAATTCTCTTGCGTAGTTTGTGAAGAAAAAAAAAATAAAACAAACCTTGGAGGTATATTATTCACTTTAGATTTGTCCGTAGTCTTTAAAGCAGCAATCTATTTCAAGCAAGACCCGTATTCATAAAATAAGTCAGTCGTGCCCTCACATGACCACCCCAATTATGTATCCATAAAAAAGAAAACAAAATGTTTCCTCCTCTTAATCCCTCCGTCAGTTAGTGATCAAAGTGGCTTTCCAGCGCAGCATTAAACTGAATTAGTGAAGCAACACATTCATTTAGTAATTTCTACCAGTTTTAGAATTTCACAAAAAGAATGTGTTTATTCTAAGTAAGGTTTAAAAGTAAGATGAGCTAAATGAATGAAATAGGTGAATATAAAATTTGAAAATGTATACAATAATTTCAAACTCCAGTGTAAATTCAACGCCTAAATGTTCATTTCTTGTTTTTATACAGTAAATCCTGACACAAAACCAATCATAAGAGCAGAAAGAATATTTTGATAACTTTTCTCTGGGTATGAAAAATGTTTAAATCATTTTGTCCTTTCTGTTCTTCCCTTATATCTGAGGAGCCATTAAGCCTGTAATATCAATAATTATGCAATTTTAGTGCCTTTAATTTGTTTTTTTAAGATGTAAACTCTTTTTGGTTGATTCCGAGACATTTAATATATGTTTGTTTGGCTTTGACCCTGTTCATTTTACAGACGAGATTCATTTTCTTATAATTCTCAAACAGTACGTTTGAAGATGTTATTTAAACTAATGTTTATAATTTACAAAACACCTTATAATTTAATGTTAAGGTTAAATAAATGATCTCCCGTCTTCGGTTGGTCAGTAGTTGTCTACTAACAGATAGATCATCATGCCCTACTTTAAACTATAAATTCAAATATTTTCTATATTTTAATAATATCACTCCTTCCTCTACTCTTAACTATTTAGTTACAACTTTTAATTTAGCTTTTCAAAGTTAATACTTTTATAAAATATAAAGTTATACATTTTTTGCATTACCAGCTAGCCAACATATACTTACAATTTCTTCAGAACTTATGTTCTCTTCACTTTTTCCTATTAATTATCCATGTCCATTTATTTTTTGCCTTTATCTAGAAATTGACCTAGCATATTTTATCCTTTAACTGCAGCTCTTTTGTCTATATTATTCTTTTTCATATCTCTGAATGTACCTTTCCAATCTTTCGTTTCCTTGAACTGAAATATTATATGCTTTCTCCTCATATATTAGACACAAACGTTATACAAAACCGTTTCTTAATTCTTCCAGTTTCCATATACCTGCTCTTAACCATACCAATCTCTCTGTTTCTTCTTTTCTAGTGGATTTTCCACTCTCTCAATTTTGTTTCATTAGTACATAAAATGTTAAAGATCTCTTTCTACTTAGATTCCCTACCAACTTTTTAATTTCTATATCTTAAAATTGCCTGCTTGCTATTTCAAAACTCTTTGCCGTTATTTTCCCTTAATGCTCATATATCCCAAACCACTTATGCCTTAGTTATTCTGTAATCATCTATTCCTGGTTTTGTATGTATTTCCATTGATATTTCAAACATTCCTTTGATGCGTTTCCCTCCTCTAATTTCATTATTTTGTACCAATATTTAGTGTCCGTTTCATCATGAGGTCTTTTCTGGATACAAGTCTCATTTCAATTTGAGCGTTTCTCTCACCGAGTCAACACAACCACCTAATTACCTTACAAAAGCTCCTATGCACCAAATCTACTATTTTCCATTTCTTTTCAAGTTCCCAGATTTCTACTATATACCACCTAAGCTTTAACTACAGGATTATACATTCTTTATAATCATTTAACATTTATATCTGTATCATTATTTGAACACCCTCTGATTGCCGACACAACATGTTTAATTTTCCCTCACTTTGTTTCTTCGACTTGCTTAACAATAATTCCTAAATAAACACATTCACAAACTACTTTATAAGCCCTTCAGTCCTTGTCCCCTTTCTCCTTTTTACTAATTTTTTCTACTTTCTCAAAAACGACAATGTTAATTTTATTTTTATTTGCTTTCAGCCTTCAACTCCTGCAGCATCCATAGAAACTTTAAAAGACAGATGGTATTTATACTTTTCATAAATAAGACTGAAGTAAATTTTGAGTTTATGGCACAATTAATCTAAATAATTTATTGCCATGTTAGTACCTATGTTCTTAATTTAATAAATTAAACGTAAAGCATTATTTAACAAACTTTTTCTCAGTGATTAAAGGAAAAGTAATATTTTATAATATTATCATAATTACAAAATACAGTATTAATTCCATTTCATTTTGCTTATATGTCTACCTGTTTGACATAAATTAATTTTATAAAAAGCAGGCCAGTTTAGACATTCAACGGGAAGTGTAAAGTTAGTGATGATTAAATTTCCAATTTTCACCCCCTCACCCACTTTGAATTATCAAATGGCAAACATAAGTACTTTCGATGCTTAAATTTTAAAGAAGATGCAATTGTTATCACATTGCTTGTTTTATATTGTTGCCTGGCAATCTGGATTATTGTTTAAATTTGCAGAGCAAAAGTCATTTAGTTGCAGGATAAAAAAAATAATTTGGGGTAAAATTATAGTTATTAATATTACAGTAATGCAGCCCATTTCAGAAGTCATGACCAATACTCTTTGTTATATTTTTAACAAAAGTATTGGCAATCCTCAACTGTTAACGTTAAACTCTCAGTAGATTTTAGGTGCTATTGTTTTCTGCAAATTCAAACAACGATAACAACATTCCGGGTTGAAAACGGAATTTAAAGAAAACAAAAGACGTGATTAGAATTACGCCCTCTTTTAAATTTAAGCACCAAATGGGTACATATTATAAAGTAGTGGGCTAAAGTAAAAGGGTGAAACATAAAATTCAATAAATATTGGTTTTAAACTTCCCCGTCAATATATATATATATATATATATATATATATATATACTGACCTGTAATTTTACAATTAAATTTGTTATATAGGTAGTTTATTCATACGAGAAAGTTTTGAACTGCAAGCTGTGTATATATATAGTTAAGACAAATGGCGCCACGGGTGGCCGAGGTCGTTAAGGCATGGACTCGTGAGCGGGAGGTCTGCGGTTCGAATCCCGCCAGGACCGTCCTCCCTGACTGGGTTTTTTTCCAGGTTTTCCTCAGTCTTCATAACTGGCAAATGCCGGGGAGGTACCTAAACTTAGGCCTGGAACGCTTCCTTCCTTAAAAAAAAAAATCCTTTCCCAATATATCATCTCATGTATCACCAGTGTCCACCGCCTGTGGTGCCTCAGTAGTAAAAACGGGCGTTAAACACTACTCAAAACAAAACAAGACAAATGGAACCTCGTAACCTAGTCTTCGCAGAGAGTTTAACGTCCCCCCAACCACAAATCTCGGCTCGCTAGACCAGCTTTTGCTTAATTTTCATATCAAGCAGCACACAAAAAACGGGCATTTGTTTGCTATTGACTGGTGAGGCTATCCAGTGTTCTTGAAGTTAGTGACGTAACCGTCCTGACTAGCTTAGTCCCTGTCTCCTTTGACTTTGGAATCTCGAGCTAAGATGTATCTGCTTGTTATTCTAAATTATTAGGTTCGAAGCCTTCTCCAACCGTTAGACACAGTGACCCAGGTAAAATGAGGTTATGTTATATTTTGTTTAAACGTCATTAATGCACTTTGAGTGTACTTCCTTAAACATTCCTTTTGTAGTTTGCTAATTTAGCAAGGAAACTTTTATTCTAAAGCCAATGTGTTAAATTTATTGTACTTTTTGAGCTATATCAAAATTCTTTTTAATTTTAACCTAAGTGCGAAAATTTATAAAAGGGGCCTCCTTGTTTTTATCAAGAATTTGACACATTGTTGTATATTAAACGTGACAATGTTTTCAATATTTTTGCTTTATTGAATTATTTATTGCTGTATATAGTTTTTAAGCAAATTTTATTTTTGAAGGCTGCATTCCATTTAACGTGAATCTAATTTAATAAAATAGATAATAATTGTAAATTTTACTGATTAGCTACCTTTTCCCGGCCATACTTCCAAGGTTAAATCCTCTCTGGACATTAATGGGAAAGAGTCGAATTTATGTTATTTATTTACATATGGCGACATAGATTTCCAACCCGCGCCTTTCAGAACCCCCTCCCCTGGAGGAGCCGGGAAGTGGTGCTGAACTTCTAGGAGATGCATCTCTTTTTCATTCATATTACAGGCAATGACTAACTCTCCCGCCAAATCTCAGACCAGGTAGCGCCCTACTACCGAGCTCTGTTTCAGTGTAATCTCCCCCTTCCCCTCTACAATTCTACACCTTCCATTCGAAGTCAAAGCGACGTTTCTACGCGCTCATACACCACTTAGCCCATGTTGGCCAATGTGCAATCAACTTTAATTAAAAGTAACGTATCACTTTTTAATGAAGGTATTGCAATTTATCCCTGCCTCTCCTTGTCTTCCACACCTCATTCCTGCGAATTTCTGTAGAGTTAACTCATGTATGTAGCGGGATGTCTGCAATTATATTAAACTATTTTTTTTGCTCTGCCGGCATTTGGGCCAAAAATATACACACGCCGTCGCGTTATGCTATATTCATGTCTATTTTTTTAATTCATAAAAACGTTAAAAAACAAAAGAAGGACAGGCGAGGGAAAACGCCGCGTGTGGAGCAAGGGTGGGGAACGGCGGTAGGGAGATTGAGTCGTTGTCATGGAGATGAACAATCGGATTCTAATACTTTACCCTTCCACCTACTACTGCTATCCATTCCCCCTTCCCCACCTCTTTCTGCCCTCTTTTTTCAACGTATCGAGCCCCCTTTCTCCCTTTCCATCCATCTCCTTTATCCATCTCTTTTTAAAGTCTAACTCTCCTGCTTCCGTTTATTTCCGTTGTCACGTTTATTGAAAGAGTTAGTATCCGGTGAGCGGTGATGTACGGACGTTTGATTTATTCTGGCCTATAGAGCGAAGGTAGAACCCCGTTCGCTAGCTGGACGTAGGCTGAGGGCTACCAGACCAAATTGTAACGATCTATCTCATTATTCAAAACCCGGCCGGCGGACTCTTTCCCTCGTAGCGCTTTTAATGCAGTCGACAGAAGCCAGCAAGGGAAAAGAGACGGACAGATGGGGATGGGTGGAGAAAGATGGGAGAAAGGACGAAAAAATGGAAGCTGCCAATTTGTTTGACCTCACTCCGTCAGTCAGTCAGTCATTCTGCCTCTCGCCTCCTCCAATACTCGCTCGCATGCATGTGTCGACACGACCCCGGATTCCACGATGACGAAAGATTTGACTGGCTGTCCTTGCTACATATGAGAGTACGGCAAAGGATTCGTCAGGTGAAAGCAGAAGTCATGCCAAAGCGACAATGTTCCGCAATAAAACACATTGGAATGCAGACTATTGGATCTCCTGTCATGGAGCGAAAAGAAATTAACTTCTCTTACCAATGGTTGACTGAGAGGCAAAGTGGCACATGTTGGAAAACTAATGACAACGTGCCATTTATGCAGCTTCCCTAAAGCAAACACTTAAAACTGAGTAAAGAACAACCGAAACAATACAGATGATGGGGTGTCTAATGGGAACCTAATATATGCGTGCCTTTAGGACGTAAAAATATAAAATACTTGAAATACCGCAATAAAAACATAGATTATGCACCGCAATCTCCTAATAGGAAACGTTTCCTGCAAAAAAGTTTTAAAATTAATTATATTTTTCAATAAACAATGCATATATCCAATAATCGTATTTAATTATCAGCTGAACTATAACAATTGATGATAACATACATCTTAAGATGCTGCAAATATGATGTTAAAATAAAATTTGATTAAAAATACCCTTAAAGTTTTAAAACAGCTAATAATTTTATTTTTATTAGAACTTAAAAAGCATATTTAAATTTGGTTTAATACACAAAATAAGAGAAAGGACAAAATATGAATGTCATTGAATTCTTCACTTATAACAAATTAACTCACGAAGCCATTAAAGCAACATCGTCAAGAGATAAGGATAGTCGAATGGTATCAACAGGTGACTTTAATAAAATATGAACGTTGTCGATATACTCCATTTATTAGAGATCCTTTAGGAAGTAGGCCTGCACTCGATAAGTAAATTTGTAGAGTTCATTCGTAGAAATTCTACATATTACGCATAGTTATTGTAAGGGCACACAAATAAAGTGGTTATGCAGATACATATAACCAGAATATATTACAAGCTGTAATTAGAAAACATTCTAATTATTTTAGCCTTTGGTGCTTTATTTGAGAACTTGGTCATATGCAGTAAGTTTTTTACGTTAGCGAAATTCTCACAGCATTTGAATTAGCTCTTATTTGATTATTAGATTTTCTTACACACATTCTTTTCTTCAAATCCGCTTACCGTACATTGGGTTCTTCATTTTTTATTTCTAGACAGGCAAATTCTTTTATTACAATTATAAATAATTTTCTGAATATTCCAGCTTTCCAGGTCCTAGATGACGACATCGTAAATCTTTCTTTTGTAATAAAAAGACATTAAAATACACTCACACTATAAGCTAATCTGTACGTTTCATATTATGGTTAACTTGCTGTAGGAAATGTGTAAACTGTGTGTCTAGTTTCCTTCATTTGCACTTTGCAGTATCACTTTTAAGAGAAATTTTATTTTGTCTTACCCCATAGATATACTTATTTCTATATTATTTTCACTGTCGGTCCTGATGGTGTAGTGGTAAACATACTTTCCCCCTAAACCCAAGATTGCGGGTTCAATCCCGGCCAGGATCGATGAATTTTTTCGAGCATAAACTCCTAAGTATGGCTTCCTTCGAAAGCGAAGTAAAGCCGCGGATCTCATGTCGTACATTTACGGCACGATAAAGAACCTCAAGCCTGAAAGAAGAGGCCTCTGAGCAAACTATATCGGCCGTTTCATGTCCTGAATTGAATGCGACGCTGATGAACTGAGATGTTAAAGAGCGTCCATAAATAAATCAATCAACGTCTTAAGGTCCTTTAAATATCTACGAACATTGTTCTTTAGATTGCGCCCTTCATCAAGATATTTCTTAATGTGTTGCCTTAAGACCGTAACTTGCTGTTTTGTAGAGCAATATTGCTTTAAACAGGTTGGGCAGGATTTAATATAATATGGATTTCCAAATACCAATTTAGTCTGTTACTGGCCATTCTTTCCATTTTTTGAATAAATGCTAGTCATAGATGACTTGAGATATCTGTCTTGATTTTATTTATTTTTTTCAACACTGGGCAATTGTCTTAATCCCCTGCTAGCCGCTCACTTAAAATACTATTTTGTAACTTATTTAACGTAACTGGGGTCGGACGTAGCTAAAACACTAAAATAAGGGTATCCTACCCATAATTACTCTAGACGGAAGCAAAATGGGAAAACATCGGAACTAGGTAAGCATTGAGCACAGAAACATTATTTAAACCTGGACCAACTGTGATTATAAACAATATTGTTACTCATAATCATGATGGACGTTACTTAAGATGGCTACCCCGGAGCAGTAGGCGGCACGTCCACACACTCAACTCTCGAAATCCGTTAAAGATCGCTATCTAATCCCTGTGTTGCACATGCGCAGATCCCAATTTTCTTTACGTAATCTTACCAACTGTCGCTTCTACTTCTTAACGAACTTAATGCTACAATACATCCCCCCCCCCTATATTCACAATATTTGTAGCTTTCTTCCATTGGACCGGTATTGTTGAATTCCATTCTTTGTTGAGGAGGCATAGCACTGCTTTTCTTGCATTTTATCAGTGACGTAAGTATTCAAAGAAGACATTATCTTCTCCAGAGGGTTTATGCTTCAGTTGTGATATTGCTATATGAAGTTCGGTGTTCGAGCAGAAGTATTTTTTCAAACTTTTTTCATTTATATTACTTGGCTGCCTTCTTCTGAGATTTAGAATAATAATATTATGCAAATGTACTTGCTGTTTCAGCATCATACCTAGAGTGTGTTATCTATGATGACGGGTTTTTTTCTGTATACCTTCACATTTGCCCTAGAGTTTACCTAGGAAATTATATGTAGCTGTCCCTCCTAGCAGCAGTGACACGTTTCCATTCCTGTACGCCCTTTGGATCCTTGTTGGTCTCTGTTATTCTTCATAAAATTTCCTATCAACTTTTAGCATTTGTAGTGCATTATTCCAAAAAGGGTTATAACATTTTTGCTTTCCTATAGGGAAAAGCTGCTTAGCTTTACCTTGCATAATATTACTTACTGTAGAATAATCTTATAAGGGTATTGATTAAGAGTGACATTATTAGGGTTAACTTCTCTCTCAAGGGGGTGTGTAAATCCCAAGCAGTTTGTATTTTTTAAATTCCAGGATAGTTTTTGGACGTGGTATTAATTTTTTTTTTTTTTTGTTACTGAACGTCTGCTAATCCAATTTGATGATCATTTGTAGATCATCATAGATCTTCCCACTGGTATTTTTGTTTGTATTAGAAGACGCTAGCACAAGGACGGGATTTGTTTTGCAATAATTATAATGGAAATAGTTTGAGATACCTGTATTGTTATATATTAATTCTGGAATTTTTGAGTTTAATAAGTCATGTCCTGCGTCCCCTGTAGCCTTTTGGACTGTATATCCCCAATACTTGATGGTTTTAGAAACCATTATAGGGATGGTATCTAAGTCATTATTTGCAGGACTGTGTACTCAGTATATATTAAATAAAGCTCCATTCTTTCAGTCATTTTTTGTGATTTCTGATCTACCGGTAGTGTTTTCAATTTCCTTGACAGTATCAAAATTTGCAGTAAATTAAATTATTATAACACTGGATACTTTGTGTATTTTGTAACCCATGAAGCTGAGTGTTGTTTTCTATCATTGAATAGCATACTAAATCCAGGTGTAACATCCAATTATCCTCAGCACACGATTCATCAAGAAACAACCGGCAATCATGGATAACTCCATTATGCACACTGCGAAACCTAACACATCTCAGCTTTATCGCACGACACAGACCAAAATCTGAAATGCACTGAAAATTTTTGTTAAGCAATATAGTTATACTAACAAAGAAATATAAGCATTTAGCATCCAAAATTTATTAGTAAAAAAATGAACTTAATCATTCGATATTTACTCTTACTCTGATTTCGATTCCTAGGTGTTTACTGTTTTAAACGCTCTCTTTTGATTAATCTAAACTGAGATTTCAGAAAAATGCTTCCCTTCTTCGCGTATACAAAAAGGAAAAAAATATTTCAAACCAGAGGTTTTTAAACTACAAATATGTCATATTAGAAAGATTCGTTGCTTTCTATAGTAAAACTGTTTGCTGATAAATGTGTTTTATACCAGTCTTAATTATGTGACGCGATTGAGGAAACATAAGCTCTAAATGGCTGTATTAAGTCAGGGTTACTCATGATTTAACTAAGTAAACGTAGATACGTCAGATAAAAAATCCGCAATATACTGAAGAAAACATAAATTGAGTTGATGTTTAGAGTTGCTGCACTCACGTTATTATGGTCATGCTGCAGAAGCAACACACAGGAGGTAAACCCAGCAGCACGTCACCCCACCCGTTCCGCCTGCTCGTAGATTCGCGTTTGAAATTTTTAATTTTTAAAACGCCAACGTCCATCCAACGGAAATCAAAACATAATTACCGCGCTATAAAAATTGGAAACTTCCTCTATCGATCGGCCCGCTTGATCCGAGCAGTTCCTGTTGCGATTGTGAATTTTTTAACGTGGAAAGAGGCTTAAAGTCCTGGTACACACTTCGCGTAAGTGCATTACTCGTGAAAGCACATCATAAAGTAGGATTTCAATTTTTCCTATCTCAGTAATAATCATTTTTTTTTTTTTTTTTTTTTACTCTGTCCGCTCTCGCCATTACCGTGTCGCGTTTCAGAATACTCGGTTTATCTCCTTCGATTTTCTTCTTTTGTTTTTCCTCTGAGTGCTTTACGTCATTTTAAGAGCACATTTCAGTCATCCTTTAGGCGATAATGTTGAATAGCAGTCAAGCAAATCTGACAAAAGAAAGCAGAAATGGTCAGAGAAAAGCGAAGCTTTCTTTTAAAACTGTTGATGCTCAATGTAGTCTTTTGGAAAATGTTTATATAAATTAGCAAATCGTATTTTGATCTCACGAAAAGGAGCAATAGGCTAGTTGACGAACGTATGGTTGCATGAATGGCACTGCTATTTCAATTGCAAGATTCTGTGAAATTGAAAATTCATGCTAAGATTTGCCATTAGCTAACTCGACCGAAAACTGCTGACTTGTCAGTATTACAATAACTTATATTTTGAAAATTTAACAAAACATAAAACACTGAAAAATTATTGTCAATGATATCCAGCGAGGAAGCTTAGTTCTAGAGACTAAGCACTAAAACCGGAACTAAGCGGAATGAAGTTATGTTGGTACTGGATGACAGCTGGAAAATAAAATAGGTCACCATCTACAAACTACATTGTTTTACGCCTATCACTCACCAGTTCTTGTGCACCTGCCGGGCGGGGCTCATACCTTTCGTTTGTGCTTTGTTTGTATTGACCTAGTAGTTTGAAAGTACCTAACTTGACGTTAAGTACTTAATGTCTAGTTATGAAGGTTTCTTGTCAACGCAAAGAATGAATAATTTTTATCAGCTAAGGCGCTACCGGTTTCGGTTTCATATACAGCACCAGTATAATTTTCTGAAGCTCTAAGCGAATAGCACGATATCTTAACACTGAATGACTAAAGTAACTAGAACCGCATTATTGAAATGAAATTCATTCATCACATTATATTGTTGATAAGATTGTAAATTCCATGGTCAAAAGTACACAAATCTCCCTTCAGACCCCTTTGTAGTATTTATAAGTTATTTTCTTAAGCAAATACTTTATTACTTTACACGTTAGAATGCAAACTTATAACCAGAATTAGATTTTGCTCGAAAGCAGGCTCAACAAATAAAGAGAATAATCACGAATTAAATATTTCATAAATATCGGATATGTTGAATTCAACCTCTCTTCTAAAAATAAAGCAAAAACAAAACAAAACAAAAACGTATTAATTCCTTTTTATGCAAATGCAAAAGCCAAAGTGATATTTCTCAAAATCATTTAATGGATCGCACCACTAGATGAAAAGAGGCGATCTTGAAATTCTTAAAGATCATTGCACAAACATTACATCTTAGTCTCTGATTAAGAGTCATTGCCAGTGTTAACGCTTCATATTTCATGGAAATAATGTGACGGAACTTGTAAATTAAAATTTAATACTAATAGGATGAAATTAAAGTGCGCTCCTTTTGAATGTCTTTGAATTTAAAACAATATCAAAAGGGATCAGAAATTTCTTTTCGCTTTTATTTAGAAATAAAACTCAAATAAATCAAGAAAAGGCCCACATGAAATTGAAATTTTCCAAAGTATTCGAACTATAATATGTAAAATTGGTATAGGTTTCATTGCATATTTTTATTGCAACTTTTTCTTTATAATATTTACATATATGTTACATTATGTATGTATAAAATGTTGAGCTTATCTGCTTTCACAATGAGCTTTATTTGAAAATTAAGTTTTGATGCTTATACAAAAATATGTTTAAAATAATTTTGTAGTTTAACGTTAAAAATAATGTATATGTTATGTTATTTAGATCAATAAAATATACGCAACAAAAGTATAAAATATTAAATATTTGTACTTAGTTTTGTTAGTATTCTTTGCTGTTTAATCATAAAAATGCTTTATAGCTCAATTTTTGTAGAAGTTAGAGACTTAGGTTTATAAAATGTTTGAAAATTATAAGCGTAGAAATGTTGTTCTAAATACATGTATTTTACATGTACGTTATACAGGGTCCTCATTCTCTACGCAATAGAAAATTGAGTTTGCGTAACGACATTTCTTTCAAGGGAGACCGTCTCGCGTGGTTGGAACTCATGGCGCATGTTATTGTATCTTTCGTTATTAATTTGCAATACATAGTAATTCGTATTGTATCCACCATCATAGCAGGTGCTTGAAGTGCCTGACCTCCGCTGAGACAGATCTGAATCCATTTTAAACATTGTCACAATTTTATTTCAGCTACAGCGGTATTTTGTATGAATGAATATGAAACAGCTGAGTGACTTTATACGCACCGCTACAGATTGAAACAGAACTTATGGCTCGCTCCCACCGATATATTTGTATTTCTTTAGAATAGGAATTTCTTTGATGTGACTGTTTACAGAAGGTCAAGCTAAGAGGGGGCGCCAAGAAGATAATAAAAGAAGGAAGGGTAAACACAAGAGACTGGTGTTTTGTCGCTTCATGAATGACTTAACGTTTGTGAGGGTCAGTTGTAATCCGGGCCATTGTAAGTGCTAATAGAAGTGAACTCGCTAACCGTTTTAGGCAGTTCACTTTAAACAAACCAATTATAAACAGATGTTTTAAACTTTAGAAGTACACCGTGCGCTGTCAGTTGTCCTTAAACTAACCAATTATAAATATTTGAAGTGAAGCGCGAAACATGCTCTTGCATGTGAAGACCCCTATGACTTGATCACGCCAAAGCTAGGCGATTTGAATTGCATACATAAGGAGGCGTTTACTCTGCTGGGGCGTTCAGAGTACAGTTTTGTTCAGTTCAGTCCAGGTCCAGGTCCAGATCCTCAGATTCTTATTTTGGAAGTCATCAATGGGCAGTCCTTTTGAAGTTCTTTTGGCAGATACAGTCATAATGTTGAGGGCACACTCGCGTGAAGTATGTAACACCCAGGCTGGATTCCAATTGGCGTCTCCGCGGCGCAGTAAATTTATAAAGATCGAGAGCAGGTCAACGCTAGTTCTATCGTCCGCAGAAACACCAGGGGTTGTTAAAGATTAATAAATTACTATATACTATGTTATAACGCGTGATTATTAACACAGCTGATCTCCTCTTCCAGTCTTGTAGAGCAGCGACATAGCACAATAGCAGAAAAATGCCCTGAGATATTGTTGTCGTGCAGCATGGGCAACAATCAAACCACAATCAACAAGATCGCTTCATAATTTGGGGGGCTCGCAACCAAACGAAACTGCTACAAGATACACGAACTTGCGGGGCTAATCGTGTTAAAAGACTTTTGAGGAGATAGTCTATGTCATCAAACTGATAAAATAATTTATTATTTTATTCTTATTTTATTTATTTCTTTTTACCTCGGCTTCTTATCAATCAAAACGCCTTGGGTTCAAACTTATTTAAGCAAATGTGAAAAGTGCACTTAATAATATAGAAGTTACTATTGGACATTTAGCCCGAAATTCTGTCGTATTGTACTTTCACTGTTTCTTTTGCACATAACAGTCATTCTTTGTTCTAGCGTATATCTCACTCTCGGCATACTCCACAATACACAAATACACAGCAGAAAGTTTAACTGTACTTATTACAGAAATGCAACTGAAACAGTTGACGTGATAAACGCGACTGAGCGAACTCAATTGATTGCGTCAGCGCAACTTTTAACTTCATTCTTAACTGGTAATCGCTAACGTCAACCACCCTAGGTACACAAACTCCGATGCATAACGGAGTGAGGGCACGATACATATCTGCCTATATATTTACACTGGTAAATAACGTCATCATTAAAATAACTCTTTCTTTTAAATTCGTGTTTTTCTTTTAGTATACATCCCTACTGTCTTTTGTCCGGCTCATTATTTTTGTTTATGTACTAAACTCAATCTTAGATTACAGACATAACTTTGTTCACAATTTATGTCACAACAGGTCTTTTCACTTTCTCCCTTGCTTTCTGTAGTAATTTTGATGATATCTGAAATGTTGATACATGGTCATGAAAATTCCTGCATTGCAGCATAGTTCTTTCCTACCTGCAAGAATGCACCAGTCATGTTTCATTCACATCAAGAATTTGTGTTTATTCTTATGAATGAATTTAGTCAATTCACTGACTATAAACGAGTGACAACTTATGGCGAAATCCTTTTGATTGACTTTCTAATATCTTACAGTGGCACTGTGAGCAAAGTAGATTTTGACAGCTTGTTTATCTGGTTTGTTTTGACAGTAATACATATTGATTATCTTTATTATCTTGCTAATAGTAACACGGTATTGTTTCTAGTATTTTATGTATTTTTTCTTTGGAAATAATATTCTGTGTTACCAACTGTCCTATTATTTAATGACAACTTTTCAGTGAGAGCTTCATTCTCTGTTTTCTTTGGTCACGTACTAACTATTGGCGTTTTAATTCAATACATTTTAACATTTTAACTATATAGTACACTTTGTACCTTATTAAACTTTGTAAAACAAACGAAACTGACTCGATGTAAAAACAAAACGTTAAAGCATAGCAACTAACAGATGCATGGACTACGTCTACTTATATTTTTTAATAATTACAAATCAACAACAAAATTAAATGTTTTAACACTGATTGAGATTCAGCTCTACATATTCATATATCTGTAATATAAGTCTTTCTCATACACCACATCGATTTTAAAGAATGTTTCTATGTATCTGGCGAGTACAAATATAACGATATTTTTTTAAATAAACAAATTATGAAAGAATTGTCTAATGACATTTTTGTGGCACTCTAAGCTGTGAAAAACTTCATTGACTCAAGAGAAGGGCATGTACATTGGTGCTAAAAATGGGTGGAAAACAAAAAAAACCATCGCATTGAGACAGGCAATTGTCTATGTGCACGAACAAATAGCCAAGCGGTAAATTCTCCATAACATCGCGAATGTGAATAACCTTAAATCACGTTAGAAGCAACTTTAACACTTCGAAAGACAAACTTAAATTTCTATCCGATTTTTTCTCCCCATTCTTTTTCACTTCCACGAGAATACTTGATTTAATGTGCTTTATTAGTGAATAGGATGTAGGTATCTGGGATGAAAGGGAAAAAGAAATTAAAATAATTTCATTAAAAGTACACACTAAAGACATACTAAAACATTTTAGTTCGTAAAAATTTTAATTTAGCAATTACTAATGACAATTTAATGGAGTGGTTTTTGCACATTCTTCTTATAACAGGAAAATAAACATTGCCATTTACAATAACAGACTATTTTGTATGTTCAGTTTAACTAAGGATTTTCATTACAAAGAGAATAAATTGTGTTTATAATTTATGTTGCACTAGAGTTTTCATACATAGTTTTGTTTATTGTAAGTAAATTGCATAGTTGGCTGTCTCAAAATAAAAATAGTATTCTATAACAAACAGAATCCTTAATCTGCATTCACTCACCTACAAGCACATAAACCAGTAATTAATTCTCAAGCCATTGCTATCTAATGCAACATTTGCGACCTGTCACTGAACTGTGTAAATTAAAAAAAAAAAAATCATTCACTGTACTAATCCAGACATTTTCAATTACGTTTCAACAAGGTGACTTTGCTGGACAGCTAAAAACTCTGATATCAGATAACAATTTCCACCTATTCTGTAACTTCTATTCTTGGTGGGGTCACTTTTGGCCTATGATTCTTGCACTCTAAGCTTCTATCCAATAGAGACTATGCCTAATATATAGTGAATGGTTAACACTATTTGTTAAGGTAACATACGTGCTTCCCTCGTCTGTTGATAAGTGAAAGATTCAGAGCCATGCTATTGCTCAAACTTACTGCCCTCTCCCACACTGTTTACGCTGTGCGCACGGAAAGTTACTAGCCCCTCTCCCCTTCAAGCTGCACCTACATAACTGACTAAGGTGATTGCTTCTGTTTACGTTTTCCAGCTATTATTGAACACTGGTGTACAGCCTATTAAAATTTATTCTTATTACATTCTTGATTAAAATGGTGTATACATTCGAAAGTTTTCGAAAACAAACATCAGATTTCATAATATAAAGCATTACAGATACAAAGATGCAACATTTTGGTCAAAATTACAAAATTTAAATCTCATTCTTCCCTTAAAAATGAGTCCCACTGCAAGAAGAGTGCTTAGAAGATATTAGCATTTAGACCTCGTTCGCTCAAACATATCTGCTTTTGGAAGCAATTTCTCTTACAAAATATTGACATAAATGAATCCTGTTTTTAATATGTCCCTAGATGAAGAAATTCAAAGCGTTATATATGGTGAACGAACACTTTGCTGAAAGAGTATGTTTGGCTCTATAACTGCACGTGGTATGTTTAGTTCCCTTGATAAATTGTTTCAATAGACTTAATAAAATAACGGCACTATTGATAGCTTTTTTGAAACCCTTCGAAGGTTTTTATCCTCCAAACTGTTCTATATAAAATCATAACTTTTTATTTACTTATTCATTTAGGATCAACAGCGTCTTTCTTGCCACTTTCTTTAAACTGTGACAAAAGGTTTGGTTTTAGCAAGCCAAAGCACTGCCTGCAATTTCTTTTGCATTGACTTCGTTTGAACCAAATGACAACATCACCACCTCAATCTCAAATGATCTTCCAACATATCTACAAAACATTTTTTGTTATAAGAACGGTGAATAGGTTAACATGCCGCCAAGTGCTGATAAACAAGAAATAAACGCGTCATATCAGAAAACACAAGGGGCAGTTCCCTGTAATAAATAAGAGTTCCTTGTCCAATAATTTGCTAGTGTTTGTGGCAGCTACATATCAACTCCACATGAAGTCCTAGACTTTGTTGCAACATTTCCCTCATTTTCGCCATGTCTCAGTTTGTTTCGGAGCTCTGAAAGTAGTGGTTGCAATATCACTAAGGTAACATGTGGAGATGATAGTGTCTGCGATAAAGTAACAGCAACACAAGATTGAGGTGAAGTATTAATTTTAAAGAGGAATCTTTATTTTATCCTCACACCGAGAGTAGCACTGGCCCATGTTAACGTTTTCAAAATGAACATTGGAACTCAGTAATTGCAGCTAAACATCAGATGTAAAAAATGTGAGTGCTCATGACAAATCAATGCTTCATTTTGAGAAAAAGGTCTTTCTACATCACACCATGTTAACCGATGATTATTGTTTAAGGGGCGCACAACATGTAAGGTCATTAGCGGCAACCTATGTTAACCGAGGATAGACTTATCACTAATAGACACCCAAACTTTATTTATGTTTTAGCCTTCCAAAATTTGAGTGACTTCGCAAAGGGTTTGGAAGCCACTTTTTCTCAAACATGTTACTTTTTTTAACCGGAGATAGTGTTTAGTTATCTTTCAAAATAATTTATTTCTTTAACCGATTACTCAACATGTCACAACAGTTTATAATACTGAGTCAATCAAGAAACCGAAACTGACAAGACCAAGTCACATTTCCTACCAATATCACAAATTAAATTATGAAGCTTTGTCTTTGTCCATTTCACTTACTACACATGTAAATTCCTGCATAATATCAGCATTAAGCCAAGTACTCCAACGCACGGTTACGGGTGTAGGAGACAATGGAAGATCACGATTTATTTTGACTATGGTGGTGCTTTTACATAGACTTTTCTACACATTGATACTAACTCGTACACACTAGGATAAAGAGTTTGGAGTTTAACACAATCTATGCAGGATATGAACGACACACATCACAGGAACTCTCTTAGGCTAACTCACAGACAGATTTTCGGCTGCTTTCTTCATGAATGCTGCATTATCGATAACAGAAGCAATACATTGTCACATTTCACTTCATCGACTACAATATCGGCGAAGATGTATTATTGCCTGACAATTGTTACAAGATTACAGGTGCATTTTCTTTATAGGCTACCCAAAATATTTTTTTTTTCAATACGCCCATTTTTCCCATTTTCTATCAAGAGTATCCGTTCAATTCTAACCCATATTATTTTATTTTCAAACATTTATTAATGTGTGTTAATGTTTTATCGTAACGCTGAGAAATATCTGGAAAGAAAGAGTTTTCCATTATCTGAAAAGAGCAAACCATAAGAACGACTTGCTTATCTTCCTTTCTTTAATAATAAACTTTACCCGATTGGCATGTTTCTACCGGGGATTAAGCAAGACTTGCTAGTTTAATAACAAACGGACTAACCTCTGAGACAGTATAGTGTAAACTAAATAGAAAGCTGGGGTACGAAGGTATAGAATATCTAGAAAATAGGCAACAACATGTTTATGTAATTATATAATAGACCAAAATCTGGATGGCTGAGCTCTCTTTACTTCGAATTATTACCATAATACCGGGGGTCCCAAAGTTAGACCGGCAAATTTTGAGGTAAGTTAGGCTGCCATGTTTCGTTTCTGTGCAACAAAGTATTATATCATCAATGCTCACCCGTAGTTTGTTTATCCTTCAGTTTGTTTACTTGAACTCGGTACTCATTTGTTTACTCCCTAAGCTTGTTTACTTAAACTCGATACTCATTTGTTTACTTGAACTCGGTACTCATTTGTTTACTCCCTAAGCTTAGTGAGTAAGCTTAGTGTCATATGCACTTTCAGGCAGTGTATTGGCTTATTTGTTCTCATTATTAGGCAGAAACTTAGTTTTTTCACTTCTACGATGCATGACATGGACGAAATAAATTGACAGACCTACATTTGGAGCGGCTTGTGCGGCTCAGATGTTTTCTTTCGATGCCTGGCCTACTGGGTTGCCGTTATTGTTATTTTAAATTGGACAGAAAAAACTAAAAAAAAACTATTGAGCATTTAAGGCAATAGGTGTGTTTTGATAATGCAGTGTATACCATCTAGTGGAAATAGAATATAAAGGGATTATAATCTTTGTTATTATAATATTAATAATTTTAATACTACCCAACAGTAGATTATGATATTAATTTTAAATGTTATACTTTATTACATGAGTAAATTTTTAAGAAAAGAGCCAAGGGAATTTGGTAATGTTTACGAATGCTGTAATCATATAATATTATAAACCAGTTTCATATGCTATTTTCCGTATAGTAGAATTATAAAAGCATATTAATAAAATAAAATTAATATTAATTTCAATTTTTAATGAATTGCCTTGAATTGATGCCGTTTTAATTATACTTATGATGTCATTGTATCAACAGAGATTATTTAGTTGTTTATCCATCGTTATTGCTGTTATCCAAGATGGATTTACTCTAGAAAATTTATCTCAAACCGAAAAGACTAAATTGTCACTAATATTGAGAAAATATTATTATTTCAAACAGATTCATTAATTGCATTAACAGTAAATATATTTAGGATATTTCAGAAACTTTAGCTTTGGCACATATTTCAGAAGAGGTTAATATTATAAAATCCTACAAATTCATTCAGTTATTTATTATTTATTAAATGATTATATAGTTTGAAATACAGATTGATGATTGGTTCCGTTTTTATTAACACACAAATAGTTTCCTAATTTTACGATATGTAATATTCACTTGATCGCAGCAATTTAGCCTTGAAAATAATTTATTGATGTAATTATTTATATGGTCATTTTATGCAACCAGTTTCATATTGTAGAATTTTATTAAGGATGCTGACCAATATTAAAGATTACTTAAAATTCTGGCATACAAAAATAAATTAATAGTATTTTAATTTACAGCTACATAACTTATTTTAATTGTGTTCAAATTCAAACAACAGTAACGACAATACAGCTTTCAGGTAACAAAAGACGTGATAACAATTGAATCCTTTTAAAAATGTATGAATTATAAAGTAGGTGAAATGGCTGCGGATGAAGGGATAAAACATAAAATATAATCAACATTGCTTTTCAACTCTTCCCGCAATATGTAAATTGAGGTTTTATTGTTTAAATTAAATGTATTGTAAATAGGCGAATATTCAAACAGAAATGAAAGTCCTGTATAGCTTCCTGGTAGCAATAAGACAAGTGCCGATCTTTCATTGCACTTCTCGGTCAGGGCGAATCATGGCTAACAAGAATGGCAGTGGCAGTGGCGTAAATATGGGGTAGAAGTGCACAATGTTCCGGTGCAAAGGACAGCTCTCTATTAATAATAAACACATTTTTTTCAATGCAGCACATAAACTGTAGGGTGTAGAATAGTAAATACTCCCAGAAAATGCAACATAACACTTCATTTTACCTTTTGTACTGCATTCAGATTGTCATTATACATAAATGTACTTAATCACTAGCCTCTCGCAGTAATAATTAAATCCCGAGCGTCGAAGTATAATTCTTTGTTTCCTTATTTAGAGTTTTCCGCTCAAAACCTGTTAGTTTTCCCCTTTTATGAACATCAAAACTCCCATCTCCCAACTCACCATATACAATGCATATATTACAGCATGTCCCGTAGGGAGATAAAAAAACTCTTTCTGTATTTTCATAGAAGCAACTACTTTGGTGTTTTTATTTAAAATATTTTTTTCAAAGACCTACAGGACCAGCTCGGGGGAAAATTATGTGCAGTATACAGCATTTAAACAGCAGTCCAAGCTCCCGCTCCGGCCGCCGCTTCTATTTGGATACAAAAATTGAAAACTATCGAGCAGAACGCCGGCGCGCGCATACACGCACACGTACACACACACACATACAATCATGGCGGCGGGAGGAACCCTTTGTCGGAATAAAAATCTCATCTTGTCCGGATTAGCAAACACAATCTCCTATCAAACAGGGCAGGCTGTATGCTGTAATATGAAGCTCATTATTTGCTTTAGATAAATGCTATTCTGAATGGAAAAACACCTCTACCCGTCCCCACCCCTCCTGCCCACCAAAATGCAAATTGACAAAAGAGGATTGAGGCCCCGCATCTCTCACTCCTCCCCCTGTAAACATGAACAACATGATTACTCCGTATATATATATTTAAACGAAAGCATAAAAATACGGTTGCGGGTTCAAAAGGAATGAGCTATGCGGCCTAGAATGACTGACTGCAAAGGAAGAACAATGAGGTCTCTCTCTGTCACACCGAGCGTGCATTGCATCTGGCAACTGTCAATAAATACGTCGAAAAGCTTCAAATGTACCTTAAGATGAAGGAAAAGTCACTAAAATAAATGAAAATTACGAATTTTCAAGAGGGAATCTCTGACAAAGAGTGGATTTGAGTCTCTCTTTGGCTGTTCAGATTACTGTTCTTCAGTATTGGGGTTTTAAGCGGCTAGCCGTTAACTGTTCTTTTTATTACGTTGCCAAAGGCCCAACCGCAATTCAAATCATCGATCGACTCGCTGAACTGTAAAGTTAGTACTTTGACTATATAATTTATATTGTATTATTTGATTTGATAGCTCGGGAAAATGTTCCTATTACTCAATATTGTGAATATTTTAATTAAGAAAGTAAATACAAGTTAGAAACAAGAAAATGAATTTCTTTGTAGAAACGGTAAGAGATCTTCGAAAAAAAAAAAAAAGTGGGAGATCACCATCCAGCCACGGTTCCACTTCTCTAAGGCATTGTCCCTAAGCTTTTGACCATAAAAGAAAGAGAACGTAGTTTTTGAATCTACGAGACAATTCCTTAGAAATTAAATTGCGTAATCGTGATGTGTGAAAAAGTTGGTGTATGATGCTATTGTGTTGTGAACACTGGCATTTGACTGAATTTGAAGAAAATGTCAGCGATCCAGACTATTTGTGTATATGGAAGG
Organism: Metallyticus violacea; assembly: GCA_030762175.1. NCBI lineage: Eukaryota > Metazoa > Arthropoda > Insecta > Mantodea > Metallyticidae > Metallyticus > Metallyticus violacea. Next base: position 24,132,465 of record CM060838.1, on the reverse strand, counting down.
GGTATGTAGATGGCAAAGTATGTGTTAATTGGACAAGGTTAGCAAAACCGGGCCGGAATCGCACTACCGAACAAGAGAAGGTGCATTCTCTGATTGGGTTTCAGTAGACTCTAGTGCACAAACTTTAACGACATGATCCAAGACGGCACAGCTTCAACTACAGCATCTTAACGTGATGCAGATTTTGGTACTCCATCAACTGTGGGAAATTGATCAGAATATATGTAACATTTCATTTCAGATACCTGTAAGTGAAAGGTTCTAAGTATAAAAATGTCACGGAAAGCAAGAATTCTTGCTCCGACTGCAGAGGGTCCTTTTGACAGACAATGGAGCAAATCCTTTCTTTTGTTCATTGGTAGGATGGTTGCTTGCTCCCGGGCAGGTATGTTGGCAAAGGATGACGCTTCTAGTATGCTACCGTTAAGGACTTTGAACTATAACGTACGGTAGAAGTTCAAATTGAACGCTGGACGAATCGCCAAGTGGTTACGTTCAGATAATCCGACTAGCTAACAATATGAGAGTTGCATGAAGTCACCGATAGCCTATGAGGATGTCTAAATCCATAGTGGCGGGAAAATAGAGCGTCTCCGTAACACGTGGTCAAGCGAGCCTGGTTGAGTATTTAAGGACGTGAAATCGCCCATTTCGGGGTCTTTCTGGTCTTTTCTGGTCATTCAACAGTCGAGTATTCAGCATTCGGAAGTCAGAACGGATTGGAACATCAATGTTCGATCTTTACTTCTGCTCGGCGCTTCTTGTTAGCATTCAGGAAACCTACTACTAGTTAAGCATTTTAGCTCTGCGTGTCTGCCAAACGTCTCATTACTGCGGTCCGAACAGAAACGCCATAGGATGCACTCTTTGTTGAATAAACGACGTCAATTTGCAGATAACAAGTGTTCTCTCTGGTCAACACATTACCTTTAATTCCCTCACTCAACCCGGCACCACCAGATCCCGAAAACCAGCAACACTCCTGTAGATGGACTAGAGAGTTATTGCGTGGTGAGCTGCATCACATATAATCAAGCTTCCATCACCATTCTTCCCGTCACCAATAACTCCTTCAAACTTTGGCCTACCACGTGAGGCATGCAGAAAATATTTTAATACACCACCCATGCCACCCTCACTAACTCCCACAAACGCAAGGATCGTTAAAACTGTTTTGAACACTCCCCGAATGGGCATATCTTTCGTTTTTTCGGCCTAACGAAGAACGGGTTTTAAAAACTGCAAACTTTTTTACTTATTGGAAATTGCAGAATTGCATAGAACTAGGAGAATAATGGGTTGCTTTAAAAATCCTTACCAAGCACATGCGTTAATTTCATTTATTTTTATAGCAGCATTGTAGGAAGGACTATATTTGCAGTGATGTTATGTGATTCAAATATTCTTCATAAATAGAAACGTCTGTTCAAATATTCCCAGGAAAATATTTTTCTTTTGTTGTTATTTTAGTTATTTATTTTACTTTAAAAATGTTCGAAGAGGAAAAGCGGATAATGAGAACTAATCGTCATCTTAAGTGCAGTTTTTCAAGCTAACAAATTCTTCAAATAAAACTGCGCCTGTAGTCGAAACCCCAGGCCTACTGAGAGCTAAAAAAAACGTCATATTATCTACACCAAAAGCAATGGACAGAAATGCAGTCTGAGTGCAATTTTTAACAGTGTACCTATTTTTATCACTATGGTATAACAGACGGTGAGCACTGGATGACATGATAAATTTGGAAAGGAAAAGTTTTTCAAGGTATCTCCCTGGCATTTGCTATTGATGAGGACTGGGGAGAACCTGGGAAAAACTTCAGTTAGCAAAGGCGGTCTGACCAGTGCAAATTTATTCATTGGAAGAGAAGAAAATTATAAAATTCCGAAGAAGCGATTTATATATTAAAATGTTTTGGGCGCGGGCACAAACGGCCAGCCATTAAGCAAGAAATATCATCTGTCCCTAACAATCCAGTCAATAGTGAAGATATTTCCAGGTAGTTGAAGTTAAGTAGATTAATGAGTGTCTGAAAGACGCCTATCTAAATCTCGACAATAAAACATCAAGAGCCATGGCTTTCCTTCTGAGCACACTCTCCGGATATCTACACCAAAGGCCAAGGATTAGTTTCTTTAGCAGGAAGGTAAAGCAGGTAGTTCCTTGTCACATTAAAAGCGGTCTAAATCGATTTCCGCTTTAAGTTAAGCTGGTGTTTAATTAGAAATGATCAAAGCAGAGGATTGTGTGTGTGTGTGTGTGTGTGTGTGTGTGTGTGTGTGTGTGTATAATTTTTTATCCCTATGAATGACAAATGTTTGGTAATTTTAAATGTACAAGGAATGAGTAATGAATGCAGTTCATTCCTCTCCCATTTAGTATGGGAGGATAAAATACCCCAATTAAATAAAGATATAATGCGATAAATTTTCAATTATGAAAAAAGTTTATAATATCAGTAAAATAAGGTTGTTCATTACTTTAATATAATTTGGTATCCAAGATTAAAGTAATTAATGATGAGTTAGATACTTTTGAAAAGTTTATCAAAACTGTACCGTTTTATCCCCACATGTAGAAAGGATAAGGAAGATATGAACGGAATTAAGAGTAAAAAATGCGTTGCTCAATTGTGTTCAGCAAGCACAAGCACAATGATCTTCGTAACCCCACGATAGAGAGCCGCATCCTTCTCTTTGGCTGTTAAAGCTCTTCCCCACTTCGCTAAGTCGCTCGCGTATTCTCCTTCAACTGTTAATAGCAATTCCAAGCCGCTCACCGATTTTTCAGGCATACCACCATTGCGACTTCAACGTTTTCAATTCCTCCTCCAAATAACGTCTCCACAGTTCCCCAAGTGGCGTTACGGAAGCTTCACTGCAGCTCCAACAAATAAGGAAATTAATTAATTACTGGCACTTCATTATTTCACATCCACAACACGGCAAGAGTGCTACGCCCCCTGACGTTGAGACTTGACAATTCATTAACAAGTGAAGAGCGACTTGCGTTTTCTAGCTTGAGCGAAAAAGAAGAGAAAAGATTTCCCTTTTTTTTCTTTTCTTTTCTTTCCTTCTCTTTTTTATATCATCACACTGTTCCCAATAAGGTTTACATCCAGCAGAGAGTGTGGGAGAGTCCTGCAGACGTGAAGAACACTCCAGCAACCCGTTGCAAGGCTCTTGAACTGACGCGGTGGATGTTATCTTTGTGACGTCAGAAGAGATGCAAGAGTTGGAGGGCGTGATTATCCGTCACCCAGGCCGGGAAAATGAACAGCGACGCTAGCGCCAGCGACTCGTTGTGCCTTGTCATACTCACTGGGGCGAGAGTAAAATAATAACATGAACATAATGCCCGTTACACCTGTGGGGTGGGGTAGCTCAGAGTTTTCCCCGCTTCCTGCGCACAAAAGCAGTCGAAACAAAAATAAATACGGAGCCACAACAACTTCCACTTCATGTTGCTTCTTTGCAAACAGCTCGCTTCACTTGATGTAGGACGTAAGTCAGCGCACTCCAAACAGGATAGGGTTCCAAATATCTGTCACAGGGAGTTCGACAGTCTACTGCATATTACCGTGCCCTTGAGAACGCAGTTTTAGCAAATTATGCAAGAAATACATTTTCCTTCAGCACTGTGTAAGTGTAGGTATTGATTACCTACGTAAATGTTTGTTTCCACAGGGGGAGAACATTTTAAGAAAAAGATACGTTTTGAAAACCTCTAGACGTTTCTGTTTTATCATCCTCAATATATTGGGCTTCGATACATAATCTTAACCTTAGATTAGTCATAAATACAGATGTACCTTAACTGCCAACTTTACAACAAACAACTATGTATTTCATTATATCACTAGGAAGATAAATATAATTTCTTTTGTTCTTGTCATCTGTTTCTGCTGCTAAACATTTATGCCCTCATGGAATATATAAAATGGGCGATCAAACAGCAATAAACAAACTGAGTCAGTCATTATATCTTAAGGATTTTTAATATTTCATTTGTTTACAATGAGATTATTTAAGTTACAGGCCGGCAAAGCGCTACTGCGTACTGGAAAAGGGTAGTCGTTAAGGCCTTGAAGAAGTTATTGGTGGCGGGGAGAATGGTGATAGAAGTTTGATTATATGTGGAACAGCTCACCACTCAATAACTCTTCTTGTTTTTTTTTTTTTTTGAGTAGTGTTTAACGCCCGTTTTTACTACTGAGGCACCACAGGCGGTGGACACTGATGATACATGAGATGAAATGATAAATTGGGAAAGGATTTTTTTTTTTTTTTTTAAGGAAGGAAGCGCTCCAGGCCTAAGTTTAGGTACCTCCCCGGCATTTGCCAGTTATGAAGACTGAGGAAAACCTGGATAAAACCCCAGTCAGGGAGGACGGTCCTGGCGGGATTCGAACCGCAGACCTCCCGCTCACGAGTCCGTGCCTTAACGACCTCGGCCACCCGTGGCGGTCCTCTTCTTGTCGATCTACAGAGATGTTGCTGGTTTTTAGGACCTCATAGTGCTGGGTTGAGTGAGGGAAATTAAAGGTGATGTGTTGACGAGAAAGAGCACCTTGTTGTCTGCGAGTTGACATCGTTTATTCAACAAAAAGTGCGTACCAGGGCGTTTCTCTTCGGATCGTAGTAATAAGACGTTCGGCAGACGCGCATCTATAATGCTTGACTAACAGTAGTTTTCTGAATGCTGACAAGAAGCGCCGAGCAGAATTGATATTCCAGTGCGAGTTCCCCGGTCTAAATTCTGACTTCTCAATCCTGAATACCCCAAAAAGGGTATTTCATGTCCCTAAGTACTCAATAAGACTCTCTTGACCACGTGATACAGGGACGCTCTATTTTCCCACCACTATGGATTTAGACATCCTTATCGGTGACTTCATGCAACTCTGATATTAATGGCTAGTCAGATTATCTGAACGTCATAACTTGGCGATTCATCCAGCGTTCGATTTGAACTTCTACGTTCGTTAGAGTTCAACGTACTTTAACGACAGATAGCGCAGGTGTTAACAGCGTGCTTCTTTGCCAACATACCCGCCCGGGGGCAAGTAACCCTTCTTTCAATGAACAAAAGAAATATTTTAACTCTATTGTCTGCCAAAACGGTGCCCCTGCTGTCCGAGCGAGAATATAATGCTTTTCGTGACATTTTTACACACTTACAGAACCCGTCACTTACAGTTAGCTGCAGTAAAAGGTTACATATATTCTAATTAATTCCTCACAATTGATGGGGCACCAAGGACGGTATCAGCCTATAATGCACGTGCAAGTAACAGTTTGTGGTAATTTTAGGCAGGTTTTGTCAGCGTTTGTATCTCACATGGTGCATGAATTGTGTGCAAATTGTTCTTCATGTGTTATGCTACTACATAAATAGTCTTGATGAACGATTTTATATACATACATATGTAAATGGATTCTTGCAGAGAAATAGTGAAGCGATTCGGAAGAAAATACTCCACTCTAGGTCTAGGAGGAGAATATGTTCGCCAATTTATTAATAAATTAGGACAGACAGGATTTCTCACTGACAAGAAACATGTTCTATCCGAAAAGTTAGAATAAATACAGTATTTTCCTATCCAGATGCCGACAATGTATTGTCGCTGAGGGGCATCATTTTCAACATATCTTAATTGCTATCAGTTTTAAATGCAATGTCATTTCATGCTTTCAGCTAAAACATAAACACTAAAATAAAAATACTAACTTTACGCACGGAGAATCTTTCTCCTTTTTCCCGTTCCGGTCGCTATAGTAAGCGACAAGTAGATCAGGTAGTCCTAATTCAAATAACTTCACTGTATTTTGAAATATGTAAATGTTTTTAATTTTAAATCAGAGAGTTTAAACAATTTATTCTTGCCAAGGTTTCTTTCAAAACGTGACAAAAAGTATTTAATTTTGGCGATAGTTATTTATTTAAGATTTATCCCGATTATTTATTTAGAATTAATCATTAACCAAAATAATATTAATATTCCTCTGAACCGACCCCATAACAAATGAATGTAAAGGTGTAGACTCAGTTTCAAAACGGTAAAATATGTAGAATTCTTAAGCATGAAGGAGACAGTGGCGGCTCATGGCCCTTGTGGAATGTTTTTTTTTTTTTTTAATACTGTTTAACGCCCGTTTTCATACTGAGGCACCACAGGTAGAGGACACTGATGATACATGAGATGAAATGATATAGTAGGAAAGGATTTTTTAAGGAAGGAAAAGTTCCAGCCTAAGTTTAGGGTGCCTCCCCGGCATTTGCCATTTATGAAGACTGAGGAAACCTGGAAAAAACTTCAATCAGGGAGGACGGTCCTGACGGGATTCCAACCCCAGACCTCCCGCTCACGAGTCCGCGCCTTAACGACCTCCGTTACTCGTGGCGGTTTTGTGGAATGTTTTTTTTTAATGATGAATGGTGTTTAACGCCCGTTTTGTGGAATGGTGGGCCAGGGGCATAACTACATGGCATCTGGCGCGGAGCAAGATCTCTTTTATCAAGACTTTACCCTCTTCCCCGACAAACAGCAGCGCCATCGTATGCTTGTGCCATAAACTTCTGGTTTATGTGGAACTCTTCCAAACGCCTTAAGTCTTATGCAATCAATTCAGAAACATTAATAATAAATTTTATGAGTCTTTCAATGGTTTACCCCTACAATGTATCGTAATATCACAACAAATTGTGACATGCTTATAATATCTGGCGTTTTAACGACTTTTGCAGAAACCATATTTGCCCTTTCTATTTCTTGAATAATCTTATCCTATAGACAAGATGTTTTTTTTTTTTTTCTAACCATGAAAAAGCATTCTTAATTTTGTACGATCTTGCTTAATAAGCCTTATAGCTTTCGGTTGATGAGGTCTAAATCTTCTCTTTTCCAAATTAACAGTTAAACTTAGACGCGAATAAAACATTCACATTATTCATTGCCACAAAACAGATACATTTTTTTATTTAACAATAAACATTGTGAAATTCAACCTTCTATTGACAAACAATGAGGGGGCCACCCAATTTCAAACAAAGTGTCAAAAAGACTTCCAGATATGTGTGATGTCAGTGCCCCTCAACATCTGATTCCTAAAAAAAGAGAAAATACCGAGCGCTGACCATAGGCTGCTGGCTTTAGAGAACGAAGAAATAAGCAGGAGAAGGCTTAATCCATCTTGGAGGAAGACAAACATAATTTCTTGTAAATCTTTGCTTGCCCATGAAGCTACGTGTTTAAAGCGTAATATCTTCCGGACTGGCCCATGAGCTTCCCTCGCTAACGGAGGACCCGCATGCTACCGCTACTACAATAGAGAGGAAATGCGCTTATTGCATAAGATACAATTAAGCGATTATATATTGCTGTTTTCTTGCATTTGTATTAAAAATTGGCCAGGAGAAGAGAAAATGGTAAATAATTATGACACTTTCTTTAGGTGAGTCGGACCCATGCCCATGGAAGGAGATCATTTCAACACAACAACCTAGCCGCCTCTAATATCCCCCAGAGAAACGTGTACTAACGGAAACTCTCCAGGCACTCATTTGATTTAGCACACCAAGTAAATCTGGACGGGATGGACAAGCAGGAGTTTAGGAAGATATTTATGAAGATATTTCAAAGCATTACAAGGAAATGAAAACTGGAAAGCTACTGACAATAACTGAGCCAAATAAGAGAGGAAAAGGAAAAGGAAAAGGCTAACCCGCAGGCTCTGGAGCATAACTAAGCCCGCTCACGTCGGACACACTTGTACCTGCGAGGAAGGGAGGCGCAGTGGGCTATAATATAAACAAGGCCGCTGGGCTAGCCTGTAGGCTGAGTTCGCTCATCCCCATTGTGAATAAATACACATTTTTCATTTTCGCTTCCTTTTAATTCTGTTTTGTTTTTTTGGTTCTGCTGGGCTTCTACAGTGTGAAGCTACTGATAAAATACAAATATTTAAGTTATACCTACATTTATGTTTATAATTAATGTCATAAAAAGGAGTTTTATACTTTTTTTCGGAAGTTGGCAGGATAAACATATGGGCAACTCACACGCATGCGCATATGAAGCCAATTAAAAAGTATTATTGTATGCTAACGATCAAATTACCATTGCACACTCAGATAAGTAACGCCTTTTAAATTGAATAACGTTTCACTTTATAATTTTCAATGATATTAGTGAATATTTTAGAAAACAAAAGTAAAATGGTGTCATTTGGCAAAGAGAATTAAAATATTTTAAACGGTTAGATTATTTTCGATATCTTGACTGTAAAATATCGTTATTTGAACCTAAAAAATAGCTAAACCGGATTTTTTTTTTTTTTTTTTTTTTTTTTTACTTTCAAACTAAACAGTACTGACACATAGATGATATTCTGTGATATTATTTAAATTATTTTAATATATAGCGGTGAATGTTATATCCTTCAAATAAAATATGAAACTAAAGTTCATTTAATTAAATTATTTTTCAAAATATTAAGAAAGATAATTTCGCGTATTGTAAGAACGAAGTAGTTGGTAATACTGATCAATATATAAACTCCTTTTTAAGCAGACCAGAAACCAACGGTTACTTTGGAGTTCTGGAATGAGTTGTGAGAAATTGCCTTTTAAAATCTAAAATATCATCTGGACTGCCAATTTTCACCCATCAAGCGATGCAAAGTAAGAAGGTCTCCCCAGTCTGATGCTGATATTAATAAGGGAAGCAGGGGATTTTCAAAAGTTAATGCAAGCAAAACAACTTCTAATAAACTGGAATATTTTGACGATGAAGGAATATAAATGAAGTCGTTCTTCGTTTCGAAACTTAACGAGATTAGCTCTTTTCATCACCAGCAGTTCCATCTGCTGGCGGCAGAACGTAATAAGTGGTAGGAAAACGAAACAATAGCTAGAGGAAAGTTGAATTGCCACAATAATCAGCTTCCAGTTCCCTAACTACAGACATCTTTGCTCCGTAGCATTGAATCGAGTCAATTCGCTAATGTTTCGGTGTAACCAAATTTAGTTTCTGGTTCATTGTAGCCTGATATGCATCTACTTTTTCATAATCTGTTGTGAAATGTTGACCAATATACGAAGAAAAAATCTGGGGCTCCTATTTTATAATTCTGTGCTCGTGCCTTATTTCTTTCTTATTTTTGAAGAACTTTAATACATCATTTTAACATCCTCTAAACAAGTGCCTACTACTGACAGGCGTTTTTCCAATATTGCAGGCTATAGAGAGTACTTACAAATTTAGTGCATTTTGAACCTACGGAAATAACGCGCAAATTAGTTTTCAGCACAGTAGAGCAATGGTTAGATAACATTAAATTATATAAAATGAAAACTATAATAATGCTTACAGCTCCAATAAAAATAGTTAACAAAATATTTCATGAAAATGTTAACTTTGTGGTATTATATTTTACATCCACAGTGTGTCAAATGTGATAAGGAAATCATAAATATAAATCTTAAATCTACAGACATTTAACCAATATTTAACTAAATTATATTAAAACAATATTTTCTAAGCTCAACAGATCAAGAGATATTATAATTAAAACATTGTTACATGAAACAACTACAGTGATAATCGTTTCAGGTTATGTTGACTTCATAGATCACTGTTTTAAATTTTAACAAGGTGTTTTCGATGCTCTTTGTCATATAATCATAATTACTGTGTTATCATTTCGTAAAGAAAAGAATTTCCATATTTGTTGAGGCTACTAAAGAAATAGTTTTATTTCACTACCCTGAATTTTATAGATATAAGGACTACTTCTAGGTATGAAATTTTTTTATATGCATTTAACTCAAAGTACAATTTGAAAACTATATTTCTTTGTCTTAACAATTTGCAAAGATGTCATCTATTTATTTTTCATTTTTTGAGGTAACTGTTAGAATATAATATAAAACATATTTTATTCTAATCTTGTAAAACAATGGCTATCATTTATAGGTAATTTTTCTCAGCAAAGTATGAGATTTAAGATTAGCTATATTATTTATATTTCTGTTCTTAAGGGGTTCCAAGTATGTTTCTATATAATAAACAATTTTTCAATTTTACTATAAATTCGGAGACTTTTTGCATAAAAACTGTTAGACCTAGAGAATGTCATATCTTATAACAATTCATCATTATATTATGGATTAATATAAAATGATATTAAAATTTAAAAATTGATAGGTGAATTACTTTAATTTTCCATCGGAGTTCAGATGGAATGGATCATAATATGATAGGTTTCGCAATACAGGTAAATAGTACATAGAAAAGTGAATATGATATGCTGATATTTTGTAAAAAAAAAAAAAAAAAAAAAAGTCATCTACGAACTTTTTATACAGTTCTAGAAAAGATTTTGGAACTTCTGTTGTATTTGATTTAATTAGACAAAATAAAGGATTTTGTCGGTTGCAACTAATGTGATTGTTGTTAATAAATAAGCCCTGGACGTTGTTAAATTTACTTCTGAAGTATTTTCTCATTAATCTCCTTAAATCTTTTAATTTCATAATGGTCTTTACACTTATTATTAATGTTTATGAAACATTCCTACATCATACGTTGGAAGTTTTAAGTTTGTCGTTTAGAGAGATTGCCCCGAAATAAAGGAAAATAAAGAGTAAAATAGTTAGAGACAACCTATTATGCATATCAGCATCTAAGAACGCAAAAAAAAGCTATACTGATACAAACTACTTGTTAGTATAAACTAGAAATTGCTCCATGATTAGTTTAAATCTATTACTTTCTAATTCAGTTCAACACTCACTTATTAGTTAATGAAATATTTGGAACATTCTGGAAAGTATATCATTCGTATTAAAGCACTATGCGGCAACGAATTATTGCCTACAGGCTAGAGAAAAGCACCATATATAGGAGTGAATTTTCAAGAAAAAAGCGTTCACTCTTTGATAACAAGGAAAATGCACTTAGTATCTAGTCACAACAGAAGCAGCGAGTAAAAAGTACCCAGAGAGAATCGCCAGCGTTTATATGTTTCTATTATAGCACTGCGCAAGCTCCGTTATCGCACTGTCTGTTCATGTAACCTAACCGAACCTAACCTAACCTAATTTTTAAGGAGTACTAAAGCAGGTTTTACTGAAGGCTGAGCGCAGAAGATTCAGATATGTAAAATCATTGCATTCTTTTGGCGCTAAATGCAGCACTAAAATAATTCAGTCATAATGCAACACTAAAAGTCAAAATAAGGCTGTTGTAAGAGGCTTTAGGAGAATGGCAAATGTTCTGATAATAATATATTTTTCTCTCAGGTCTATTCGAAATTTGACGCTTTTTTTCTAGCAATGCACAGGGCGATATTTTTCGCCTACGGTTTAGAGGGAAATGAGAACTTAGTGGGGAGTATATTCATTGTGACTTCATGAAACCATTTATGTGTGTTAAGACGACATATAGATAAAAGCTGTGACCAACAAATGCATAAGTCGTTATACGGAAAACTGTCACCAGAAAGGTTTACTGCCCATGTTAAGACATTTAGATTCCACCACTATCTTCTTCATATCTCCGAAAACAGCAATTCGCCCCTAGGGTACTCAGAGGTACAAGAGGACATCTTGATCATATGGTAGCGCTAGAAAGTGTCGCCACTTAATGGTATCCAGGGGTAAGAGTTTAAATCCATTAAGGCTCATTTTATTCGGATGTTTTTTTTTTCTCTTTCTTTTACTCATATTGATATCTGTGCCTTTAGTTTTGATATTTTAAGGTCTTTTCTATCGCCAGTGATTCTGTGTGCTTGCTCCAATTCTTCCTGTAATGTGTTGATTATTCTGTTTATTTCATTTTTGTTTCAATTGTTTTCCCTATTCAATATTTTCTGATATATACTTTTGTACACCTATATCAGCGTATATAGCTGCTTTATTACAATTGTCCCCTTCATCGCTTCTTAGCTTGGCCTATGTTTCATTTACCTAAAGATTTATTTTTTCACATTTTTATAGATATTCTGTTCTTATTCTTTCTCTGTAATCTTACAGTTTGCAAATGTTAATGTTTATTTTTTATTTGAACTTAGAGTTATTTCTATCAATGGTTTAAAAATTATTATTTCTGCTGCTTGAACTCTGCTTTCATTATTTTCTGTCATAATCTATGCTTTATTTGCCACTGTTCAGTAAAATTTCATATATGTCATTGTTCAATTTTTCGCTGTATGACTTATCTGTTCATACAAATAATTAAATAATTTATATTTGTTGATTATGATGATAATAATAATAGTAGTAGTAGTAGTAGTAGTAATAATAATAATAATAATAATAATAATAATAATAATATCCATTTCTTCTATATATGATATTAGGAAATCTATAAATTAAATTTATTTACCTGCTCTATTACCTTAAAACATTAAAACAATTCTTATATCTTGTAGCAAATGCTTCAGTAAATGCCGTAACCTTGCTTGTACTTTAAACATGCATAAATTATTTTCTTTTAATTTTTTTTAGTTCCTACAGACCTTATTATAGTGTGTGTTCCTTAGCTGAGATGATGATCTGGTCATCAGCATCCATAAAATTAATTATACCTTTTTAACATTTTAGTTAATATTTAAAATGGTTAACTGCTTCCTCCGTTCTTAGATAGCATTGTTAAAATTTACATTAAAAAGTAATGCAGATTTGCTACAAACTTTTGAAATTCCTTATTTATTTTTTTATTTTCTGTGTTTCGCCTTTGTTTCAAATCAGATTTCTGTTTGATGATATGTAGCACTTTTATTTTAAAACTTCCCAATTTAATTTCTATCTATTTAACATAAATAATAGAATTTAAACAAAAAAACACGTCGATTTAGATAATGAGGGGGGAGGTTTAAACTAGCTTTTGATGCTTTACTTGCTACTGTGTGTTAGTAATCGCTAATTGGGTGAAATAACTATTTAGCATTTAATCAAATATTTATTTTTAGTAATAAACTATCTCAAAATGGTGCATACCCTACAAGAAAGAACAGAATGCCCAGCGGATTAGGCATGAGTTCCAAAATAGGCTGTATTAATGTAATATTAATCACTATAACATAGCACAAAATTAACATTTTTCGTCCCACAACTAACGGAGTTATTTCTAGTCCTGTTAAAATTAAAACAACAGTAACAAAGTCCAGGTAGAAAACAAAATATTTAATAACAGTTGAATCCCCATTAGCATTTAAATATCAAAGTATGAGTGTCATTTTAAAATTGTAAAGTATTGATGGTTGGGGGAGGGGTAAAGCCTAAAGTTTAAAGTTTAAAACTTCCCGCTCAACTGGAAATGTTTAAAATGATATTTCTATATATACATAATATTTAGAACTCTTCCATTAAAAGAATGTTAAACTGTTTTTCTTTAATAAGGATGTTATTGATAACTTACATTCACATTCCTAGACGCCATACTCTAAACAAATGTAAAAAATAAACTTAAACCTAAGTGACGGCTTTGCAATGCTTGTATTGACTGATGAGCCTAGAAAGTTTTCTCTACATCACATCTCAAGAAAATAGCACATAGAATTATTGGTGTTGCTATTCCTGCACAGTTTATAAGTTAAAACAATTTGCTAATTATATTCGAAATTGGACAGGAAATTGTACATCCTGTAGATCAGAGATTGAGGTCAGAGTAAGAAACTCGATGATAAGAACCATACAAAACCTAATGATATACATAGACCCATTTCGTTAAAGTACATATTCCCGGAGATGCAAGAAGCAAAAACAATGAGAAAAAAATAAAAAAGAATGAAAACAGAGAAAAATGCTTCCAGAAATGAAACAGTTGAGTCTGGCCGAGGCGAATGGGAGCTTGGTAGAGTGGACATACAAAGTATGTGTGAATTGAAATATCCCCCCCTCTCTTCCCTTCGTGGCCGTCTCTTTCCTTCTCTTATCAATTCACCAAATGCTTCATAATTGGTGTCATATCCCCTCCCTTGCCCTGCTGGCTGACAACTCATGTATATTCATTCTCAGCAGCAGGGTCGAACGGGATGTCTGTCCCCTAGCTTCAAATATTTTGCAGTTTTTTGTCTCTCTCGTTCTCTCGCACTCCTGCGGGCTACAGACCCGGCCAAGGCGAGGCCCGATGTTTCACAGATTTCAATATCAAGCATCACTTGAGCTCAAGCTTCTTTTTCCTCTCACTTTTTTCCCAGCGAAAAGCTTCGACGAGAGATTTTGCTGAAAATCCAACAGCAAGCACAGTGCTCTCAGGATATGGGTGTAAGTAGCGTGAGAAGGGTTGGAAGGGGTCAGGCGTGTCGAAAGCGAGACCAATGCAAAGTCTCTCTCTTTTTTTTTATCGCTGTTATAACATTGGTTTGGTCTCGGAATGCGGGGAGGTCATGCCCCGGGCTTTCGGATGCTATCTCATTTCAATGGAATGCTGAGAGGCGAAGATGAGTTTCTGTGGCTGGACCACACTTCGGGTACTTTTTTTTTCCCCCCCCCTCTTTATATTTTGTCTCTCTTCTGGAAAAGCTATGAGGAGTAATCCCAGCGCCGTTTCAATTAGAAGGGTCGATCATGGTACAAAATTTACAAGCCTTATTAATCAAGACATGCGTCACTACTGCTTAGAAATGTGCGTTTCAAAATATTTCATTTTACTTGGAAAACTGTTAAAAAATGTGGCTTCCCAGTAAAACCGTGTAAAATGAAGTATGAATATTAAAAATATTTCATTAAAATCAAATATGCTTTCATAGTTAATAATAATCATGGTTCTGTGAACACACTATTTGCTTAGAGAAAACTTGGCTAGCTTTGACTTTGTTTAAAATATATTTAAAATGTTCCCTATTTGCATATTATAATATTTACGGTATATATTACGGAAATTAAGAATATTTTAGGATTGTATCTTCACTGTATAAAGTAAATATTAAAATATAAAGTTCACTTATGTAATAAAATTCACTAATAGTTAAAATAATAATAATAATAATAATAATAATAATAATAATAATAATGTTAAAATACACATAAATATCAATAAAATTGGTGCAAACATGTACTCTTTTAGCGATTCTGTAAGGGTCATTTCAGAATTCCTTGCATTTCGAAGTGCAAGGATTCATTAATCTGCTCAAATAAAATTTGCAGTAAAATTACGAAATTTTGATTTTGAAAGCAAAACTTGTATACTATATTTCATCATAATACTCATTTGTTTCCCTTTTTTCTTTATTTCCTATTGATTTGTTTTCATTTGACTTGTAATTCAGTTCAGTACAATAATCAATTCAAAGGTGGGCATAACAATTTAGTTGTTCCCCGAAACAAAACAAAACAAATATTAAGCTTCTATCGTGCCGATGTTTCAAGCGGGTTAAATAGGAAAAAGATCGGTAAATTAAATATATTTTGCATTAAATTTTGTTTGATAGGAAAGAAATAGTATTCTTTAATTGTTTGCATTTTTGTATCATTATTATTTTAATATGATACTTTGCTCACATATAGTTAGTAAATCGAGAGATCGAAAAGGATCGAGATGCATACGTAGTTCCATTTCCTTATTCTCTCGTTCTGCTTTGTGCGCATTAAGGATCAAACATTCGATAGTGTTCTCTTTTGTTTTTTTTTTAAACATGTTCTGAATTTAGTTATACATTATCAATTCTTTACGCATTCAAAATGCCAAAACATAATGTAAGTTCGATGCCCTATTTGGGAGGGAGTGGTTACTTCTCTCTGTAGTTGTACACATGCATTTCACCAAGGTTGTAATTTCTTCTTTTATGCCATACACAAATCGGCTTATCAAGCAATAAATTCATATCTCTAACAGAACTAGATAAAAAATTCAAAAGAGGGTTTCTTAATGTTAGCTGTTCAAATTGTTAAACATTACATGAAACGTTGGAAATATTATGGAAGAACCAAGTTTTGCAAATAAAATGTTTATAAATGTACTGGGTTCCTAATTTTACTTTTTATCTGAAGAAACATGTGTTCAAATAACAAATGAAGTCTTGAAGAATTTCATCTTGTTAATAAGATGGGTCTGAGAGATTTAAGACCGAATTATAGTTGAAATAAAATTTTAATTAAGAAAAAATAAAGATAACTTAGCACTTTCTTGATGTAAGATATCTTTCAAGCTATACAGTACATAATTCGAAAGTGGATTACTGTCATCTCTGAAGTGAATTTTGTTCCTGCAAGTACCTGTTGGATAGAGAAAAACCCACCCACCCACCCACCCGTCCTGCTTAAGAAGCGGAAATAAAACAAATAGGAAAGGGAGGTAGCATTGAAGTTATTTAAGAAGCAATCCTTGGTGAATGTATCCAAAAAAAGAAAATTAATTATTAAATACATTATTTTACTAGAAGCTATATAGATAAATCTGATTCAAATTACCTGTAATATATATACATGTATACATCTTGAATAAATGAAATAAATGTATTTACATCATACAAAATTTAGAGCATGTTACTAGTTTAATTTTTATTGTGCTTGAAATTTTAAAAAATTTCGTATATTATTGTAAAATTTTACGAACAATGGTATCAGTAACCCTGACTCTTCTATTTGCCACTCTCATAATGAGGTGTAACACACTTGGGCCATTCCTCCCTGATTCCTTACAAATACTTTGGGTAAATTTGCTTGCACAGTCGATTTCATCGTCAGACTGGCTTTATATGAAACTCTCCTTATAAAATTTTGGCTCGTATGTAAATGTTATGTACTCCGGTTTTAGATGCATGAAAACTTGTTCCTATACTATCCCGTGTCTGTAGTTTCTATTTTAATAATAAAATCTAAAGTCTATGCAAGCATGAACTATGACTACTGTTCATAAAATAGATGTTAGCATTCTGGAAAGCAACCACAAGGAGCTGCGATACTCTCAGAAGTGACAATGTTTAAAAAATAATTCCCAAACTTGGCCAAATATTTTAGTACCTATTATTACGGTACCTGGTCGCCCCTTGTGTTACTTTTCATAGCTTTATGGCAGTTATTTTCAACTAACATTTTCGGAGCATCGTTCAGAGAGATTTTCCCAACCTCTTTCTCCCCTACTCTTACGGGTTGGCTGTTCAAACAACCAATAACTCTTAACTCAAGGACAGCGATTATTAATAAAACGCTCGCGGTTTGTTGTTGTGGATAAGATGACAAGAAGGAATCAGTTTTCACTAGTAGCGAGGAAAATTTATTACTTCAGATTAGTTTTAAAAATGTCTTGCCTTCCTTCCTTCCTCCCCTCTCGTTGTCATATCCACCAAGACGCTGTGCTATGCGATGCGGTCTGTATGTAGCTTCTCATATTGAGCTTCTTGTGGACACCATTGCTACACTGCAGAATCCCATTCTGCGCTTATCACTTGTTCATATTGTTAAATATCGCTTGTTTTAGTCAAATACGCGGCGGTGTCATAAGGGTATGAATGCTCACTTCTGCATATCCTCGTTGTCCTTCTTTGCGATAACTTCATAGGCAGAACACCTGATAGGATGATTTGTGCAACTTTTTAGCTCTAAATTGCTGTTATTATTGCAAACCGGGGCTACAAACAAGGAGCAAAGGTTTTCTAAAGGCAAATAGACTAGTTACTGGTGTTCTTAGGCCTACCGGTAGCCCAAAATGATGAAAAATGTGAAGAGGAAAAGCGATATTCAAGTTATCTTTCAGTAATACCATGTCTTAACAAAAAACAACTACGCAAAATCGTTTTATGACTTTTTGAATTCTATTATAAACTATAAAATAATTTACTTTAAATAAGATAAGCGTGCTTGTAATTTTTAGAAATAAAAGACATTAGTTTCGACAAAATAATGAGGGCTGCACTAGCAACCATCTTTGTATTCTTGTTAGTATTTTCCGTTAATACTGGGAGAAAGATCTTCTTTCCTAGGAGCTGCATTAGCGGTGTTAAGACTAAGATTATCTTTCTGGTTAAGATGGAACAATTTAATTTTTTTTTTTTTTCCAGACGCTCTTTAACATCTCAGGTCATCAGCGCCCCATTCAATTCAGGGCATGAAACGGCCGACAAGTTTTGCTCAGAGGCCTCTTCTTTCAGGCTTGAGGTTCTTTATCGTGCCGTAAATGTACGACACGGTACCCACGGCTTTACTTCCCTTCCAAAGAGAGCCATATTAGGATGTTTACGCCCGAAAAAATCCATCGATCCTGGCCGGTATCGAACCCGCGATCTTGGATTTAGGAGGCAAATATGGTTATCACTACACCACCAGGACCGACCGCAAGTGCTAATGCCTATAGATCTTTTTGTTGTGTTTTTGTTTTTTGTGAATAGTGTTTTAACACTTGTTTTAACTATTGAGGTATCACACGATAGACACTGATGATACATGAGACGAAATAATAAACTGGGAAAGGATTTTTTTAAAGAAAGGAAGAGTTCTAGGCCTAAGTTTAGGGTACCTCCACGTTATTTACCACTTATTGGGAATGAGAAAAACCTCTATCAGGGAAGACGGTCCTGGTGTTAATCGAAATCCAGATACTGTATTAGCAGATACACGCCAACTTTTCTGCGCCAATGTCTCATTGACCACACCATGTACACTGGTGCAACATTTTATTTCCCTTCCTTTATATTTTCTTGATTTGCTAGCACTTGATGCATCAAGGACTGGAAATTTTGATGTTAAAATTCAATTCCATGATCCTATGAGATTGCTCATCAATTATGAAATAATTATTAGCTCAAATGATAAGAATCAAAATTGCACAACTTAAATAAATATAATTATCGTCCAAATCTGAAAACAAACGCTTACGTAACTGTTTGAGAAATTGGAAAATATTATGCTTATAACGAAAAGTACAGGCGTGTATCAATAATTCAAATATTGTGTAAATATTAGGGAAATATTATCAAATATGTGTATTTGCATATACCTCGAACACAAATCAGATCGAATTCACTTCTTAGTTTCAGTCATTGGCAACTTTCAAGTTAGGTGTAAGTCTGGTATACAGTACCATAGCAGCCTTTTCAGGATGTTCAGAAAGAATTGGAACAAGAATCGATATATGTACTATTATACAAAGAGGCAATATTTAAAATAAAACGATAATTTGCTAATATTAAAAGACAAACATAAATATAAATTATCTTCAGAATGCTCCATTTCACAAGCTGCAACTCAAAAAGTGATATAACCTTAATATTAACTGTTAATATATTCAATCTTAGAACTAATCAATGCCGTTAGCCAAACCGCTTTATTTGTTTGTTCCTCAATCTGGTACATTCTCTCTGTGACCCGGTAAATTGTTCCAGCAGTCAATTCAAAGTCATGAAACATTCATCCTGAACTCGACTCCGGTTATTTGCTTACTCTTGTATATACAGAGTATTCATCTTTGAAGTTTCAACATGATTGATTTAGTAAACATTATATGGGATATTTAAAAATCATTATGATAAAGGTGCTAATATGGGATATTGTATATCCCATCAACATATTACACATGCTAAAATTAGCGTATTAAGTTGCTGCCTTTAAGATTAAAATATAATATTCGTTCCTAATACCCATAATTAATACGCACACATAAAAACTTTTCTGGCAATAAGTAATTTATGTGGAATTTACAAATAACTTTAACATATTGTGAGAGAAACATTTTTCATAACTCTTCATCTTCATTTTCTAAGTTATTTCTGTTTGTATTGTTTATAGTTTCTTTTTAAACTTCCTAGCTCACTTTTCTGACGACACCGATAATATCAATATAAGTATCCTCGGTTACTAATGCACAGACTCGTGAATGGGAGGTCTACGGTTTGAATATCTCCAGATTTAATATATTTTAGAACCTAAATAAGCAATAATTCTATTAGGTTTATTGTGCATCTGTTTTTACACTAAATAACAATATTTAAATTGCTTTATATACAGCTTCAGAGACGTTATTGCCAAAAATATAATTAACCAAATGTCTATATATGACCAAAATTCTCCAATATGGTGTAAGAAACTGTAAAAAATATTTTTTTTTCCTTCTATTCTATGGACTTATCAGAATATTCCCCAGCAAGCATCCGTAAAACTTATATACATACTCCTGAATGCTCCTTTATATTTTAATATTTTTCAGGGGTTTAGTTTTTATTCCGTATAATTAAATCACATGCAACTATACTGCCTGAGCTACATAATGACATCGCAAACAAACACTCGATCATTTTGAACTTATTAGGTTTTTCTCCTTTACTCTTCAATTTTTTATTACCAGAAATTTCTTTGTGGTTTACGCATTGATTATGGGTATTAGGCAATATTGAAAAACCAACATTATATTTTGCTCTTAAACGCAGCAAATTAAGATGTTAATTTCAAGCATCTCCAAAATATGAATGGGCTACACTACGCCCCAAATTATATTTCTCATAGCTTATGTTTAAACACCCAATACATTATTTACTTTAAAATAATAATATTAAAACATCAAGGATGGACACTGTATATCTAAAAGTTAAGCAAATAAACGCACTGGGCAGTTCAGGATGAATATTGAATTTATCGTTGAAAGAATGTATTGTATAAACAGACATATACACCTGTTTGCATATAAAAACATTTTTATTCCCATATATGAGTTCTTAAAACGTTTAGAGGGAGTTTCTCAAAAAGTGTTAATAAAACTATTCTGATGTTTAGGAATAAATAATCGGACTAAAACATCCGATTTTATTTGGGGGATCAATTAATTGCTTAAAAAGTCTTAATTTATTGATTTAGTTATTATATATTTAAATTACAAAATGTGTTACCAAAAGATAGAATCTTCTTAATAAAGGCAATGAAGCCAATGGAGCATATAAAAGCAAATAAATATCAACCTACAAACGTTCTTGACTATGTCAAAATGTAATTATTCTCTAAAAATTATATCCACACACGAAGAGCCAATAGAGCGCTTGAAAGTACTTTTTAGATCGAAGGTGCAGAATTATGCTTCTATGAACAGAGAATGCAGCAAGACCAGACAGATCCAGTATTACTACACACCTAGCTTATCTCTATAGTGTTGGAAATGACCTTTCAGCACCAAGTTAAAACTGTAAAAGCGTAGTCTAATTACCAAGCTGTGTAGGATATAAAGATGAGTTAACGACAAGTATTGGTTCCTTAGTCTTTTTTTTTTTAAAAAAAATTACGTCTGCAATACTTATACCTTATATCTGGTACCTATATCAAAATATATTATGCCAGATATCTTTATTTGCTCTTCACATTTTACAAATTTCATATTAATTTTAAATTAAATAAATATATAGTCTAAAGTATTACATATATGTAAAATTAACTTAAGACCAACCCCCAGAATAGAAACTTGGCCATAAATATAGATAAGCTGGGTAAAAATATGTACTAAACAGCACTTTCATATAGATACGTTTAACAATAATGATAATAATAATAATATAAATAATAATAATAATAATAATGAAGTTGATGAAAAGAATAATATTATAACAATAAAAAGAGCCAGAAGCAACTATAGGAACTTAAGAATAGTTCAACTCATAATTTTAAAAATATCTCCAAAATTTCAATTTATATTTTTCGAATCTGTTGGCTTCATTAGAAATAATATTTTAAAGGAAATACAAGATGAAAGAATTGAAAAGAACTGGAATACGAGAGCTATCTTAATTTGACCTGACATAAGGATTAAGTATGCGTAAGAAAAATTGCTGGTTAGTTTTCTCCAAATATGTAAGGAAAAGTTTAAACTAGTGTTAATAACTATATAATAAATATATGAAAAATTATGTTTCAGCACATTTAAAATGTTTATTTTCGATACAAATTCTCTATAGCTATTTTTGACATATCAGTTCAAATATTACTAAGCACTTGAAAACCTTATATAATCTCTCGTTTTTCCAGATTATGGCATTTTCTGTTGAAAAAAAAACTATTTCATTGTTCCATCATTATTTAATCGTAGATGCTTCAGTTACTTGTTCTATCTTGTTGGTCATACTTGCCTCCTAAACCCAAAATTGCGGGTTCAATCCCAGCCAGGATCGATGGATGTTTTCGGGTGTAAAAATCCTAAATATGACTGCTTTCGGAAAAGAAGAAGCCTTGGGTCCCGTGTCGTACATTTACGTCACGAAAAATATCTCAAGCCTGAAAGAAGAGGCCTCTGAGCAAAATTTATCGACCGTTTCACGCCCTGAATTGAATGGGACGCTGATGACCTGAGATGTTAAAGAACGCAAATAAACCAAATAAATAACTATCTTGTGGTATGCATGGTTGGTATCCTTGTCTTCACCGTTCCTTTAAGTATGTAATTTTTCAATTTTCACAATTTAATTTTTACGAAACTGCTGCTATTATTACGCTATTCTGCAAAACACTTAACGGCTAATTGCGCGGCAGGATGGTTAAGTGCAGTGGAGTGTGTTAAATTGGCTTCAGGAAAATTTAGCTCTAACTCTCACGATTCTAGTGACCAACAAAATTGCTGGGAACTAATTATATTTGTACTTTGCACTTCTTTCATTATGATCACGTTAGTTTTACGTATTAGCTCTTTTTGTCTTAAACTTCAACTAAGTAACATTCAATTAAATTAACTTTATTAAGCATCTAATGCTGGAAAGATGGCTAATCATAAGAATGTGTTGATAACTTTCAACTGTTCACTGTTAATATTCCGCGTTTGTTAACGCAAAGAGATGGATCGACTCTTAAGTATTTGAAAAGATCATGAAACACCTGCATTGCGTAATGTTTTACTTGACAGATAAAGCCCTCTCTCCACATACGTCTCTAGCCATCTCTTCAGCTCCCAGCAGTACTAATTTTTATAAATAGTATAAGGTTTGTTTATTCTTCTGTAAGTAGAGGGTCAAATGTTCGGCAAATATGCTGGATGAGGTTGTTTTTCTTAACACAATTCTCTCTTTCTCTCGAGCGCCCTTTGCTTTGGCAGTTATGACGCAAAATTACCTCTTCTCTAATGATCATTATTGTCTGTTTTCTTGCACCTTTCCGTGCTACTTTTTGACTAGTTCTTGACAGTGCTTATCTGAAGGGATTTTTGAAAAATTGTAGCGAATTAACCCACCCGCAGTTTTTGGTGTTGTGAAGTAAATGTTTGTTCTATAATGATGCGTGGATCGTTTGCGCTCTCTTGTAGAGAATATAATGGGTCACATTCTGTTTCTCCAGATTCCCACCTTCCTTACTTCCTATCGGATATACTTCTCCCCCTATTTTCTTTATAAGTGGTAAAGTGCAAATACAATATGTCACGGTTATAACGAGTATTGTTTATATTATATAAATATTTAAACAACTTAAAATAGTCTATAATTTCCGAACAACCTAATAATATATGGATTTAAATATACATGGATTCTACAATGCCATTACGTGAGACCGCATTTATAGTTTTACCCGTGTTATCGAGCGTGGTGGTTCAGGCAATACGCTTCGATAAGTCTCGGGTTCAATTCCCATTGACCGACCATCCTGGCCTTGGGTTTTTTCGTGATTTTCCCTAATCACTTAGGCGAATATTTAAATTCCACGAATTTTCCTCTCTCCGATTTCATATCGTTTCATTCCGTTGATTCTATTATAGCGTCGAAAGTGCATGGGCGAGGTGGCTGGCGCTTCGCGAATTGTTTTTGCAAAGGTTTCTGCCCCGGCGTCTGGAAGGAAAGAGGCTTGTAAATCTCGGGGGGGGGGGGGGGGGGGCCTCCACCGTCGTTTGGATGCTTTATCAAGAAACATGTTAGAAACCCCATTGGGTTCAACGGAGAGCGTGCTACCATAGATCACATTTATTTATTAGCATATTGGGATTTCTTTTGTTATATTGCTATAAGGAAACTCAACCCTCTTTTATATTATTCCATAACTTAAAGTGATAAGCAAAAAGATAGTCCAATATGGTTATTGTGAGACTGTTTAGCACAAAATAAGACACCTGATAATAAATAAATATTTTATGTATCCTAGAAGCCGACTTACCTAATAGGAGTTATAATTTCTAACTGTTGAAAGCAAGTTCGAATAAATCAAAGTAGCGAGAAAACTAACCGTTATTTCTTCATTTTCTGTGTTCTGCAGTGGAGCTAAGCGGCAATATTAGTTAAAGAAGCGTTCGCCGATCCTTTGTGTGCATCAACTTTCTTCTTCTAGTTTCCCCTTGCTCCCTCCCCCTCCCTTCTTCAGAAGAAGATCGAGTTTTTGATACAATGGTAGCGGGAGCTTATGTAAAAATGTTGCAACATTATCACGCTCTTCCCACGGGATATTAGTCCGCCTTCTCCGACTCCGAGTAAGGAGAAAGCAAAAAGGAGGGGGGGTAGGAAGAATCGAACACCATCGCAGCACGTCAATCCGTTACTGCCCGGATTACAGGAGCGGCGTCAAATTTCTTCCTTCCCTTGATGAACTTCGTTTTCTGAGACGTTCAGTCTGTGGCGGCCACAGTGAAAGAGAGTTGTTAATTGAAGCATTCGTTATACAGGCTTGACCTACTCTTTGCCGTGGTCCGTGTGTTGTTACATCTGAATGTGAGATTTGGCAATCGAGCGGTGTCTAAATATGCGAGCAAATGGCATGCATTCAAATCTTGCTTTATTTAAAAGGTTACGCATTTCAAATGATATTGAAATAATTGTAATATATTAATATTTGTTCCCATGTTTAAGCTGTTTCTATGTACTAGGCTATTCATATTTTTGAATAGTTGTTTAAGCATTGTTTTAATGTGTTGTTTAATTACTTCTATACCGTAGAACAACTTTCTTGCTTAGATGCTTCTTGATGTCTTTATTCCTCTGTATATTCAGAAGTTTTAGTAACAAGAAGTCTTTGCCTTTGCTATACACTTCCTTCCTTTTCTGTAAAACCTCGAATTTAAAACCCTTCTATAATATGCAAATTGCTTTAAGTAAATAGAATTTCACTCTGGCTTCTACCGTCGCGGGTGACTGAGGTCGTTAAGGTGCGGACTTGTGAGCGGGAGGTCTGGGGTTCGAACCCCACCAGGTCCGTCCTCACTGACTGGGTTTTTTTTCAGGTTTTCCTTAGTCTTCATAACTGGCAAATGCCGGGGAGGTACCTACACTTAGGCCTGGAACGTTTCCTTACTTAAAAAAAGTATCCTTTACCAAATTATCATTTCATCTCATGTATCATCAGTATCCAGCGCCTGTGGTGCCTCAGTAGTAAAAACGGGTGTTAAACACTACTCAAAAAAAAAATCTGACTTCCCTTGAGTTTTGGAAGTGAGTTCTTTTATTATTATTACACTCATAATTGTACTTTAGGCATCTTCCTAAAGACCATGACTACACCAATGATATTTCTCCTCCAGTCATATATGGGAGCTTCTTCTCAAAGTATTGTTTGTTTTTTCTGTATCAACTTGACTATCCTCGTCTGTTAACTCTTCCTTCGATACTTTCTTTTTTGACAGAAGACTTAGGCAACTAAATACCGACTCAAAACAAAACTGCAAGTTCTTAAAGCTATTCGCACTCAAAAGGTGGTGCCCGCAACAGTTCGATAGCTATCGAAACGGTGACAGCGTGTGTAAACCGGGCGCAGGATTTATTGTTGACCTCTGTCGCAGAAATGTCGTACCGGCCACGCCCATTAGGAAGAAAACTGTCGGGCGAGCAACCAGACAACTAAATTATTATTACACTTGTTCCAGAGACACAATTGAGTTTCAACTAGCTCGCACACACGCACAGTAGTACATATATGGACGTCAGCAACCGGAGAGAGAATACGATATATGCATATTGATTTTTATTACGGGATGGGCGGGTAGGGGGACATGGGAACGCAAAGAGAGAGGGTTTTTTCTTTCTCTCTCTCTTTCGCATTTTTATATATATACATATTCTCTCGTTCGTTCGTTGCTTCCCCTGCCCTTCTCTCGTCTGTCCCCCCTCCCGGTGTGTAAATGGGCCCCAATTCCGGCATTGTTCCGCATGATAACAGACCGTTACAATAAAAATGGTAATATTCGCCCGCTTTGTGAATCACTATGGGGGGGCTGGCCGCCCGCGCCAATTAGTGGCCGGGATCCGGCCCAGTCTCTCTCTCCCGTGCTTCTTTTTCTATGCTCCCTGGACCGTGCACCTGCCCACTGTATTGTCGTCTGGGGTCAAGTAGGTATGCACACCAATAATAATAATAATAATAATAATAATAATAATAATAATAATAATAATATGAAAACGACAACCGTGCTATTGCAAGACACGAGAATAAACGACTATGAGCAAAAATAAATATATAAATCTTATCTCATCAAAAATAAATAAATAAATTGTGACCGTAATTCTTAAATAGTCAATTCAAGCAAAGTTGCTAATAGGCTATTGAAAGTTCCACGGCAAACAAATCGATTTAACGCCCCTTAATGAAAAGAAAAGAGATGACTGCTCTAATAAACGTGCGTAAATCAAGATGTAAGAATAATTTAGTAAATTAAATAATAATGTGTTGGGAAGGAAAGAAATCACACATGAAACAATAAAAATAATCCCTGATCTCGACATCCCCGCAAGACTGCTGCATCCTCTTTCTCGTCTTGCGACATCGTAGATAGAGTGCAGTATTGCAGGGGTGGGGCCTATGATCAGCACATCGCACTCCGCCGGTCGCTATCATGCTGCCTTCTCGATCCGGTAACTCCCCAATAGTCAGCAGGAGTGGATTCCGTTCAGATCTCCTTAACTTACAAACGTTTTAAGGTTCCCCGGTGCCTCCCGGCCAGCAGCCAGCAACACTAACCACTAGACCAAGGAGGCTGTCAAATTTCATGTATAGTATTTCAAAAGTCACTACAAACTTTAAATTGTTATACTTATTACAGTAATTTATGTAAAATTAAAGAAGCATTGCTTTGGGCAAACAATAGTTTTTTGTTTTGTTTGGGATTATGTATGCTGTTTTCTTGTTCTACACACATCATTCTTTCTGCTACGTCCTGCAGAATATTCCAAACTTCTTGCGAGATGCATCTTTCAGTTACTGCAGGGTGGTTGGCTGTGTCAGAAAAACTCGATCTTTAAGGTAACCCATACCAAAAGTCGGGTGAAAATTGAAGATCGTAGAGACTATGTTGTTAGAAAATGCATGCTGATGACTAGAAATGCAACAGTTGTTCAGCATAAGTCTGACACAAACGAACGACTTGGCTCAGGCGATAACGCTTGGAACTAGCATTTTGGAGGTCCTAGGGTTTTTTTTTTTTCCGTAGCTTCTCCTGGTCACATAGGCGAATACATTTATTTACTAGCATGACTTTTTCGCTCTCTTATTTCCTTTCATTTTATTCCATAGCATAAATTACAGTACCGAAAGCGGGCTAGTGGTGTGTTAATGACTTGCTTCTGTAAAAGTTTCTGTCCTTGTGGCTGATGAGGTCTGCATGGGGATCGAAGATAAGCCCTCGCAAGGACCGCCCTCGTCTGTACTTCTCATCTGTGGAAATATTATGAATTTCACGAACTTATGGAATACCTGCTCGGCTTATTCTTTATCTGACCCCTTCCTCTTCCGTTGACCATCCTATCCTAT
This sequence comes from Metallyticus violacea, assembly GCA_030762175.1. NCBI lineage: Eukaryota > Metazoa > Arthropoda > Insecta > Mantodea > Metallyticidae > Metallyticus > Metallyticus violacea. The sequence goes on along the minus strand of CM060838.1, from coordinate 24,104,841 downwards.
TCTAAGCCTGGCGCGAATTAGGGCATATGAGTTTGCGAGGATAGAATTTGTGACTGTATGCCAGAAACTTGCCCCTCGGGACGCCAGTTAGAGTTCACGGTTAGGTACACTGTATGGTTGATGCTAAGGCAATGTTGCGTCCATGGCATTTAATGTTTCAGATCGCCAAAGATTCGTGTAATTAATTTCATTGATAAGGTGTATGTGGATGTGGGGCGATACGCCAACATCCATATAGATTATGTTTTTTTTTAGAAACGAAGAACTATAACATACTTAGTAGTACTCCATGTTTAAAATTTTTATTATTCAAATTTTTAAAGAAATAGGACCAATTATGAGTTGTGAAGTGAAGCCATTTCATATAGATATTATTGACTTAAAGTTGGAGAGTTATTTTTGAACCAAACTCTTTAATTATTTGTAATAACCCCACCATTAAGAAAGAAGTGTGCTTTATCCGTCCAAATCTTTGTTCAGTCAGTTATTGTTAATTAGAATCTCTGCTAGTACAAATTAAACAACACCATATCTTTCCCATTATCACTTTCTTTGAATGCAAACACTGGTTTTAGTTTATGTGGGTATATATTGTTATTTTCTTACTGTTCTCCAAACTGTGCTATTATTCATTTAAAAATGTGTGAAACTACAAATTGCATAATAATTATTTCGTGACTTGTATGATAGCTTTAATTTTCCATTTTATTTTTACCAGCTACAGAATTATTTTTTTCGTATTTCTTTATGAAAACCTCATAACTACGAAAAGAATGTAGGCTTTATCTTGACCTGTAATGTGATTTACATTTTCTCAAAACTTGAGAAAGACTTTTGTTACGGTATCCTAACATTTAATGGTAGAAAAAAACTTAAACTTCCTATAGCAGTACAATAAAAGTTTTAATGTTTTAATCAATAAAATGGAAACTGGAGAAAGCAAAGAGAAACATACGAAAAACCAAAGTCTATCATTTTTCCCAACATAGAGGTGTTTTTTCTATCTCAGTTATTACAATATTATAATATTTATAATGCTTTAAAGTTTTAAGTGACTTTTGAAACGCACTTTATTGTAAATATGTTTAAAGTACTTAAGTAATTAAGTATTTCATCACATGAAATCTTCAATAGAGCATACACAAATTTCAAAATTATTGAATCATTATATTTGTAACTACACACTACCGAAATTAATAATATCACAGCATCAAACAACAAAACGTACAAAACTAAAAGTACAGAAATGTAAAATAAGTAATACTCTAAAGAAAGTATGTTCCAAGCTGCTAAAACGTATACTGCAAATCCTGGCTAATCCGCTCTGAAATTACTTTACTGTGCGCAGCACAGCTAGGCTGAACGAACTTCTCTATTGACTTTGAATATTTCCGGAAATATTTTTCGGAAACTATTGACAATAACAGTACATATGTAGATATTGATAAAGAGTTTAATGTTACTTGATTTATTTATAGGCACAAAGTTGAACGACAGCATTTCCGATATCAGCTTAGCCCTTACCCTACAGTCAGCGCAACGAGCATATAACAATTAGAGCGACTGTCAATGAGGGTTCGCGCCCCTTGTCTGTCTTGGTATTTTTAATTTTAAATTTCAATTATGAACTTCCAGGCATATTAAGTGAAGTGCATATTAAGTAAAATGTTCCAGGATATTCCTCGATAGTAGTACTGCGATTTTCCGCTCACAGACTTAAACTCTAACCTAATTAAAAAAAAACTACAGCGTATTCATAATACATGCATATGTTACATCTGCGATGTGCGTCTGTTCGATGATATAACACACTCCCTCGATATGTCTTTGTTCTGTCTGAAAGACCGAAGAAATATTCATTGTCTCACACTACTTTTCAAAATTATCCATACATCCTCTCCATCTTATCTATCTTCTCGTTTTCATATTTCCTCTCATAATCTTAACACACGTTCTGAACCCCAGCACGTACTATTTTTACATTGCACCGAACATCACTTTACTCATCATCATTTACCGTAACCACTGCCTGTCTCTGGAATGCATTGCCACGGTATGTCCGAGACTGCCGCACTTTAGGAGCATTTCATAAGAAATTGTTTAATGTTATTAGAAATAATCGATTTCCCTAGATTCAAATTCCTTTTGTTACAATGCATGTATTTATTTGTTTTATCCTGTTGCAGAATTACTGATTTTATTATTTTTATTACTATCATAAATGTTCCTATCTCCTTTATAATATTGTTACAGTTTTGATTTATGGTTTTCTCGTATATTTATTTCCACTTTCAGGATTTACATTGTTTAAAACATGTTAAAATTGCCATTGCCTGTTACTTGTTGTATATTATTGTTCTTTTATTTTCATATTTTTTCTTCTGCTTAAGTTAATATTCTTCATTATTAATATTTATGTATTACCATACATTTGTTTATATATGTCATGTTTTATATTGGTTTATATGTGTACGAGTATTGTCAACTTTGCTGTCAATGTTGTGATTGTAATATTGTCGCTATAACTTCAAGTAATTATTGTTAGATTGGTAGGGGGGAAGAGAAGGCCTAATGGCCTTAGCTCTACAGAATAAATAAGTAAATAAAAAGGAGACCCTTGCCTTTAATAAGGTAGCGTTAATAAATGAAATTGTTTAGTGCAGCAGAGCATGCGAAAGCTAAAGACAGTATGTAGAAGAAAAAACACAGCGAAAGATTTTCCTCGCCGGCGCCTACCCAATCTCCATTGGAAATGACCTTGAGAGTGCGTTAGCATATCAGCGAGTAAGGCGAATGATGACCATTTTCCTAAAGGAAATATGTAATTTTAGGGACTATAAATTTCTATAAATATTTTACCTAAATAATCAAAAAAGTATATGATTATCAGAATTATTTTATGTGTGTCTGTTTCATGTGTATGTGTGATTGGGGATTTAAAAAATATAATCTAGTACAGGATAAGCAAAATTCTGAGAACTCGTGTCCATTTTGTGTCTTTAGAGTTGAAGAATTTGCCGTTCATATCAATGTTGTTGTTGTTTCTTTTGTTGCCATTAATTTTAGAAATTAAGCATTTTATAAGAACGGTCTTGGCATCCATGCGACTGTCGGTCCTGGTGGTGTAGTGGTTACCATACTCGCCTCCTAAACGCAAGATCGCGGGTTCGAACCCGGCCAGGACTGCTGGATTTTTTCGGGCGTAAAAATGCTAAGTATGGCTTCCTTCGGAAGAGAAGTAAAGCCGTGGGTCCCGTGTTGTACATTTACGGCACGATAAAGAACCTCAAGCCTGAAAGAAGAGGCTTCTGAGCAAAATTTCCCGGCAGTTTCACGCCCTGAGTTGAATGGGACGCTGACGACCTGAGATGTTAAACAGCGCCCATAAATAAATCAATAAAAAAAAATCCATGTGACTGTGATGTAATATGTGTATAACTAGTTTAATTGGAATAATAAATACTACTACTACTACTACTACTATTATTACTAATACTGCTGCTATTGCCACTATTATTATTATTATTATTATTATTATTGTTATTATTATCATCATCATCATCACTATATTACTGCTGTTACTACTAATGCTAGTAATATTACTATTACTACTACTACAAATACTACTACTACTACTACTACAAATACTACTACTACTACTACTACTACTACTACTGCTGCTGCTGCTGCTGCTGCTATTACTACTACTACTACTACTGCTGCTGCTGCTGCTGCTATTACTACTACTACTACTACTACTACTACTACTATTACTACTACTACTGCTGCTATTACTACTATTATTATTACTATACTACTACTATTAATACTACTACTATTACTATTACTATTACTATTAATACTACTACGATTACTATTACTACTACTACTACTACTACTACTACTACTACTACTACTACTACTACTACTATTGCTACCACTACCACTACTACCACTACTACTATTACTACTACCACTACTACTATTACTACTACTACTACCACTACTACTATTACTACTACTATTACTACTACTACTACCACTACTACTATTACTACTACTACCACTACCACTACTACTACTACTACTACTACTACTACTACTACTACTACTACTACTACTACTACTACTACTACTACTACCAGTACTCATGCTTCGCGGTAATCCTCACCCAAGCGCACAAGAGACTTAAGTGTACCTAGTCAACCGTTCATTGAATCCTTTGGCCTCCAGATCGTCTAACAACCCTATGGGAAAGATTACGAAAGAAATTATTGTTGTTGCTTGGAAATGACGGAGAACATAAGCGAATATCCTTACAGAATCTGATTTGATGAATGTTTCTTACCTAATATGACACTATCTACACGTAAATAAACTGTATCTAAGTGGGACATGTGCAAGTTCGTTGAGGTGGCATACTTGGCATCCGTTTGTCTTTCCGTGCCAGTTTCTTCCGGAACTAAAAGACGTCAAGTAGTCTACTGCGTTTCTTTGCCAATGGCAGCAATTGGATGGTGTATCGCATCATCGCTATTGACTTGTAATAAATTACTTATATAAATAAATGAAAAGGGAGCTGTACCCTAGCCTGTTTGATCTCATTAGATTTATTTCTGTAGGTTCAACTACGTGTAACAGGTTAATAAGAACCTTACGTACTATGACAGTGGATAAAAACACCCTGTAGGGGCGTAGCACCTGAGAAGCTGCGCCACATCAACTTTGAAAAACACTTCTCCATAAGATCTGCGCGCGTAAATACAACATTTTGAGCAACAGCGATAAAAGGGCGGTACATCCTGAAGGTATTGTACTATTTACCTTATTTATAGAAATTGAGATAAGAATTTGTTCAACTTCAGCAATATCACCAAAGTAGATTCAAAACTTAATGACATATGAAGGCAGGGCATGTTAAGGCTGCGTCCAGTCATACTAATCTAAACTCCTCGCTGCAATGGTGCCAATTATGGTACCTACATACTTGTTACATAAAATAATTAAGAGGATATACTTTCTATTTTAAGCTCGAAAAGATATTGAAAAATCAGCTGCTAGAGCATTGTGATCGAAAAGGGCTTAACATTCTTGTACAAATCTCTGGTCTGTACGATGCGTGAAATATTTATTCGTCGTTGATTAACCTGAATTATCGCTACTCAGCAGTAAACTAAACACAATCTATTAAAGATAGCGATGTAATGCACTTTTAAATTCATGTGTAAACAAAATAGTTCTGCAGTTTTGTTTACAGAGATAAATGTGTCTATGTTCGTTGTGCTTGAAATGTAGCAAGAAATTTCTACAAACGGTTTTTATATACACAAACAGGAAGTGTTGTCTAGTCAGAGTGGATAAATATATATATACACAATGAGTATACATTTTTATAAATGATCTAATGAGATCATTTATAAACTCGTTTCCAAGTATACAGCAAGTATTAAGTTAAAAAATGTTTGCTCTGATATGTAGAGTTCCTAAACGCACACACCCACTTAGTTTGGCAACGCAAGGAGTTCCTAACCTTCATATACCATTAACTTTTATTCTGGTATATTTGTGGTTTGTTTAATGCACTTTTAATTATATTTAAACATGCTTCTAAAAGTCTATGCTCTCTGCTCTGTAAAATGTCTTCTCCCTGGTAGCAATACAGTAACAAATGATTAATTTGCAGATGTTCAATGCAGATTGTGAAACAATATGAAAGTAGACAAATTAAAAAATGCCATGGAATATGCTATTTGAACCAGTGACAACAGTAAACATATAAGTTATAACGCCTTAGTACTTCGACAATGAGGACATACAGTGTGCAGCATATGAGTGTAACTTTAGTGCAATATTTGCTCCACTGCAATGTCATTCCCGATTACCCTTGCGAAGTCAAAAATGCATCCCACATTTGAGTTTCCTACACAAAAATAAAACACTTAGCTTGGACACCTTGTAATAGTTGTTGACTTCTAAAATGCCAATTTAATAAGGAAAAAATGATATCTAAGTACTAATATAAATTATTCTCTGATTTTCCTTCATTTAGATATTATACATTAGATAAATTATTTTTAAACTCTTAAAGACTATAGTAGTAATAAAAGAAGCTACGCAAAAGTCTTGCGTTCATAAATATTGCCAAAGTCACATACGACCTACGTATTAAAACCGGATGTCATATTCCGGATGAACTCAAGAAACAGTTTGTCACTGTATGCGCTAATTCCTCCCGGAACGGATTCACAAAAGCAGCACTCAGAGAAAATTAATACAAATCTCCCAGGCTGAGGAAATTGCAGATGTGTGGAACTCAGATCACGATTTGGAGGCCCCAGTAGTGATCGGTGCATAGGGAGAAACGCCACGAAAGTGTTCCAAGAAATTAACTAGTTGTAAAACTTTCATTTAGAAAATTTAGGGGCTGAAATCGTGAACAGTATTTTCAAGGGATAAAGCTGATATAGGGTATTAAACATATATATAGGGGCGGTCTAAAGTTCTCGGCCTGAACAAATAAAAATTGTTTTTTTTTTCAACATAGCCACCTTGTAAATCAATATGTTTAGTTCAATGATTTTCCAACTTTTAAATACCCTCAGTAAAATAAGAGTAATTCAACTATAAACCTATGTCTCGCTTCATCCTCATCATTTGTTTTGAATCTTGTTCCATCTAGCCATATCCCGAGGTTATAAGCCGCTATATTGTCCTGCAAAGTTTAATGCTTTTTGAAATAGTATTTTACAATCAACTAAGTTAAATCTGAAGTACTATAAATTATATCTGAAACAAAGTTGACCACACAAAGATAACACAACATTTGTTAATTTATACCACTTAGTATACTGGAAGAAAAACTAAGAACGAGGTCAAGGGCAGAATGGAGTACCTAAGTGACGAGACGTTTTGAAATGTGTATTTTTGTGCTATCGTGGTTATATATGTATATTTCATTTCCATGAGAAAAAGTACCTAGATATTTGTTGCAATTTTCATAAATTTGTTGCAATGTTCAAGTAACTTCATATTTAGGTGCTGTTTTATCTCATGTTAATTTATTATAATGTTCCAAAGTACTTAAGCGCGAATCGTTTGTTTCTAATGGAAAACTTTGACCTATTTTTATACTATAAGTGAACAAAAGTGTTTACTATATATTTGTAAACAGAAGCTTGATACTTTATCTCGGTGGTATTAGATAACGTACTTTAAATTTCTTGGAGATATTATTTTTCTTTGGCTAAAGTAAAACGTCTCTATGAATAGAAGATCATTTAAAGATTTGGTAATGATAACATACGATGCATCTCAAGGAAAATATAAACACTCTAGTCTTCAGGATGTGACACAGTTTTACAATTTATATTAGCCATAGGCTTTATCGGCTTTACCTTCAAAAATTTACAAAATTTGTTTTAAAGAACCAATTTGTAACAATTATAATTCATGTGTTCCCAGACTTCTAACATTTCAAATTAGTTGTCTCAGGGATAGAAAAACATTTCTATTGTCTTGTGGTTTATATAGACACTATCTTCAAACAGAAATCATAAGGCACTTAAGAGCTACTGCGTTTGGCATTATTGCTAATTAAACATTTAATTTTATCACTTATTTTAACCAAACTACACATTTTTCAATAATACTTTGTTCAAACCCTGTTAATTTTATTTGGAACATTTAATATTACAAATCTAAAATAGCTTTCTTAAAATGACATTTTCTACATTCATGCCTTTATATTTACTATTTATAAATTTAATTGCAAATTTAAATATCTTCACAGGCAAAGTGCGTTATATCCCAATTATGCTCTTTCAACTTTATTTATTCATATGTATTTAAAAGAAATAATTTATATATTTTAGCCGGTAATAACTTATATACACGGTGTTCCAGAATAGTCGTATAATTTTGCTTAATAGGCAACCCACATTGCCTAGAGATGAGAGAGCAGCAGCTAATTTAACCGTCAATGCCTGAGTACTAAAAACATGTTACAGATAGTATTTTTTCCTTTAAAATTTTTTCCTTTGTTTTACTACTGTCATTGTAGAAATACTGTACCCATGTGAACTGACAGCAAATTCACCAAGCCATAATTATTAATTGCTGAAAGAATTTATACTTAATATATATAAACAAGTAGAGAAGAAAATGAACACATATTAATAACTATGCGTCGATTGAATATAAGATTTGTAAGGGAAATATTATAGAGAAAATTAAATTTAAAAAACAGCATAAAGATTAATTTGTCATTCCTAAAATCCTTGAAGTATGCAACCAATGTGGCATCTATGATATGAAAGTATATAAGAAAAATGCACAGAGATTCTGGGACACCGTATATAAATGTCTTGTTGACAAACTCAATAGCATCACTGTTTCTAATACGTATCTCGCCCAATGGTTATCTAAATTATCAGTTTTCGCACTGAGCATTTCACAAGAGAATAGCGGGATATTCCAATAACTTCTTATACTTGCATTTTGGAAGGTTATATCAGGAGCAGTGCTGTGACAGTTGAAGAAATAAATTATTTATATGCATTTTAAAACAAATCTTATGAAGAAGTCAGTGAAGAAAGTGAGGTTATCTATTGCGTGCGTCTTATAACACTTTTGCTAGCATTTTTGCAAATCTCACAAGAAGTAGCGGATAAATTCAATACGAACTGCGCAACATTGGGAAACAAGGCCAGCTAAAAGCAAACAAAACGACATAGTACTGAGTTTTTACTAAGAAACCCATTCTCGGCTCCTACCCTCTAGTGGCAAAGTCACCAATTAGTAATCTGAAAATGTAAGTTCTTTACTTTAGAACACTCCCATTTTTTTCAACTTTCAATACAATTCCTTTCTACGGGGAACCTCTCGTATGCTACTTGGAAATGCTTTTCACTTAATGACTACTGGAGAGTTCTTAAAAGATGATAGTTAGTTGGAGGGGTTCAAATCACTTGAGCGTGTAGATCGACAGTTGTTCTCACAAACAAAGGTTGACAAACAGCCGTACTAAAATGCATTCAGAATCTCTACACATCTTATATTACTAAAACTATTTTTATAATACAAGATAATGCAAGTAGTATAGTCACGTTCAGTTCTATGAAATATAATTAAAATTAACTTCCAGCAGCCGTGGGGACGTGTGGTTAACGTTGAAAGTACAACCATAGGTAATAAGTGTATATGTTTTTACAGAACTGCAATATTTGGGTGCCGATATTTTATATACTATGGAATTTCAGAAAGAGATAGATAATTAAAAAAACAGATAAAAGAATGAGGCAAGAAAAGAATTTCTTGAGGGCAGAACAGGAGTATCCAAGGAGGAAAACCAATTGTTATCGGGTTTTTTATATCCTAATGCAACTCCAATTTGTGTATTATATATAATACGATAATTATATTCACCAGGTTACGATCCCACATCATTCCAATAAAAGTTCCTGAACTCAAACCCAGACAAAGAAATCTAATCTTGGTATTTTAGCAATGCATTCCTGATTCAATTAGTGCAAGATCCGGGCCATCATCAATAGGTCATTATCAGAGCCCGGAAATTAGGTAAAATGCCTTTTCTATCTGGGTGAATGTATTTAAGAGTTAGAAATGATCATGTTTCGGTACATTTGGGATCGATAGGGTCAGTTTTTATTTTATCTTTTTTGCTTATTTTGGCTTCCGTTGTCTTTTAAAGGCGTAAAAAAATTTTTGCCTGTTTTGGAGCGTTATGCATTTTTTCTGCGATTATTTATGCATTTTAAAAAGCACGTCAAGAATTTCAATATATTGAAGTGAAAAAACCTATAAAAATTAAATGGAATGTTTACCTCTCAAAAACATCTATTGAGAATCATGTTATACTTTTATTTCTTTTCACGCAGTCAAAAACTTTCTCCTCGACCCATTCATTTAAGCTGTTTAAATAGAAGAATCTTCATTAGCGAAAGCAACGCACTGTTACCTCGGGAATACGATACCAGAAATTATAGAGAATGAGGGAAGTACTGTAGTTTTGAATAGTTCTGGTGAAGGACTTTGCATCGATCTGCGATCTGATCGATCAATTTTAGGAGAGTCGTGGTGGGGGTAAATTGTCAGTTGCGTAAATGCAACACACAATTGCAAGCGAGAAAGATAGTCTACTATTCAAAACTACTTTACTTTGTCTTGATCAGCATTTCCATGATGTCCTGAAAGATGAAAATTCTGTTATAACCTGTATGAGTGTTTTCGAAATAGCTTGTTTTAAATATGCTCCAATCATTTCAGTAAAAAGTAAAACGATCTTTTTACCAAGATAAAAATATTCTTTCTGACAAGCGGCTAACAATGACAGTTGGTATCTTGAAAAAAACATCTTGTTGTTGCTTGTAACCAAGAAAAGTACGCTTAAGTACTTTAATTATGTGATAAAGAAATTATTATATGAAATATATATTTTATTAATAATGAGTGATCTTACTCTCTATTTTCACCTTTAATAAATGTCCCTTTTAAATATATTAGTGTATTTTGAGTATTTTAAGTGCCGTTTTGCCTGCCTATTTTAACCAAAATAAATGCCTGAACTTCCGAGCTCTAGTCTTCATAATATTGATGCACAGAGAAATGATCTCATTAGGGCTAGCAGGCATTTAGCCCTAGGATTTGTGGTCTTTCATTGCAGGAGGCAAACCAATTTTAACTCTCTCGGAAAAAATATATCTAGCATGGGTTTGGAAAAAAGTTCCGGAGAAGCTACAACAACAGTAAAAGCTTTAATCAAGGTACACTACCGTTCATTATGATGGACTTTAGTAAATAACTAAATAGCGCTAACTAAATCCAAGACCGATTCCCTACCCAGCCTCAATGCAGAAAAAAATGGCGGGCGTTGTCGCCTTACTCTGCCAATAGCAAAACGAAAATTGTACCCGGTACTTTGTTTACATGACATTATTTATCATTAGAAAACATTTCAACAGTTTTTAAGAATCTGAAGTTTTTACAAACAATATTTCTCATATGTAAACAAAATTTAAATTAAATTAAATTTAAATTCGACTAACATAAAATCATAAATGTTCAAAAATTGTTGATAAACTACTTGCCCAATACAGTTACTGCAGTGTAATAAGTAATTAAGGATTAAGAGCAATAATTATACCTACAGTAATGCATAAATAAGAAAAACTTAATGAACTATTTTTCATTAATGTAACATGCATAAAATTATTTTAAGAAAATTCACTACAATGCACAATTAATGAATCGTTTTAACACACATATACAGAATTGACGCTTTCGTAGAGCCATACAAATATAAAATGGTTAGGCTATTTTTATTATAATTCTCTCTACAAGTAGAACAAAAAAAATTAACCAAACTACTGGAAAAGAAAATGCAATGAAAAATAAAATTTACTTCATATATGTGCAAGCCCCATATCAGAGCTCTACTAACTCCATGTGTATAAGTAAGCTTCAATTGTTCTAATGCAATGTTTAATTTTTTAATGTTTATTTATTGTCGCTTTAACTACACTGTTTTCTCGCAACGTCTGTAGATTGTGGACTGAATACTATAGGTGTAAGTCCGCAGGGATGAATGAAATGAAATGAAATGAATTAATAATGGTAGAAATGAGTTCGGAGTCCTTGGCGCCACAGCTTTACCTGACTGTGATTCGAACACAGGACCCCCGGATAATTAATCGCATTCCCTACTACTAGACCACGGAGGGTCTCATTTATTTTACCTGCTATCTCTATATCCAAATCATGATATAGCGGTAAACTTGTATGGCAGCGTTTATTTGATGTTACTCTTTAGTATTTGGTCTAAGGGAGCAAAATACTTTCCAGTTTAATGAGATCCTTGTTTGTACTCCTTTTTCCATTTAACTTGCAAGCAAATCTGTTATCCTAGGTATGTATATGCACTCACATATGTGAGGACTGTTCCATCTATTTTAATTGGGATTTTAGGTCCGTTTGAAATTAACTGCGTCATCAGTTTGTTTAGTGACAGCCCTGCATTTTTGCTATGCTCGCATAATTGTTCCAGCTTAGTTTATAACTGATATTAACTAAGAGAATAGCAATAAATGTTCTTTGGTTGTATTCAATTCACCAACTCCTTAACTTAATTTTTGTTTTAATTTGTATTTCTTTAAATACGGGAATGTTATGTACCCCTGTTGTACCCAACCATCAAATGAAAAGAACCAGTGACATGAATCCTTAACGTAACCAACAGGAAATAGCGAGAGAAAGAGAGAGATAGATGTTTCTATTTGACGGATTCTAACCTCTCTCGTATTGTCATTCCCAAGAGAGAAAGTGCTGTAAGATGCAATGACCTTGAAATTTATGTAAAACATTTTTTACAAAGGTACACGACACGAAAAGTAATCGTCATAAATATCCTGGAAATCACGGCAGCTAAGTTTATATTCGATGTAGATCCTGTCGTACGCAAAACACCAGAGGACGCGATAGATCTTGGGCATAATAAATTACATTGTATATTATGTCTCATTGTGTGGTTATTTATACTACTAGTCTTCTCTCCCAATTCTGTTGAGTACGAATCAACAAAGAGCCGAATAGTCCCCTGAGAAGTTGTTAAAACCGAAGCGTAAACAACACACCAAAACCACTTCATAATTTGACAACCAACGTGAGGTTCATAAACCACCTCATAATTTGGTATCACCAATATGAGGGCAACAATGACACAATCTAACAAACCATCTCACTGCTTAGGAATTTTTCTGAGTTAGGGGGTGTGGATAGGGATCCACCGTGAGGACAATTGGGAAGCTGCCTGATAGAGAGATGGCGTTCTTCGATCTAGGGAGCCGCGTGATAGAAGACCTGCTGATCATCCCCCTCTTTACAATGAAGTCGTAGGACGGCTGCAGAGGAAGCAGAGGTCCGAAATGCCAAGACTCACACCGCGCTGTAGCGCCAATAAGAAATCTTGTGTATGAATGAAATGAAATGAATTAATGGCGCAAATGAGCTCGGAGTCTTTGGCACCTTAATGCTATCTGGTATTCACAATCTCATAGTGAGGAAAAACTCGGACAAAAGTCTTACCCAGACAGCTTGATATGACCGGAATTCGAAATCAAGACCTCCGGATTAATAATCGAAACGCTGCCACTTAAACCACGGAGACGTTCCCTTATACTGAAGTTTAATGAACTCTCCAGTGCTCAATCATATGGTTTTACTAGGAAATTGTAAGCAATTGCTTAAAATTTAGTGAGTAATGTTCTATCCAAAGCTTGTTCTAAATAGCATAAGATATTTGCACTAACAAAAGCTGAATTTTCCAGCAAATTCTTTAAAATGCGTGGATAAAAACAAGTGTTTCCTGAATTTCTATAGCAATTACTAGGCAAATATTAAGTATAGGTCAAATCATTGCTAAATATTTCAGTGTAGTGTAAAGTTGTGTTCATCATGACTGCATTTATGCAATCAATGTCTCACAAGTACAATCGAGAACGCATTAATACTAGGGAAGAAAGACGCCGCACCTCCTACAGATTTAATGAACAAAATGTGGAGTGGATTGCCGAACATTTCCTGGGGTTGGAAACCAAAACTCAAGGGGAGTGTTTGACTTCAAAGCAAAAAATGGAAATTTTTCTTCGCTTCTTAAGTGACCCTGGATATAAGTCTGGAACTGGAAAGGACATTGAAGTATACAGGATGACAGTCTGCAAAACCGTAAGTTTTGTTCTTGAAAAAATACTAGAAAAAACAAATATATGGATTAAATTTCCAATGAAGTCAACAATGCTGTTTACAGTGGGTTGAACGACATAATTTTCCTCTTGTCATAGCAGTAATAGACTGTACGCATGTACATATTATAAAGCCACTGTATATCATGGGGATGAATACATAAACAGAAAGGTTTATGCTTCTATCAATGTACTTGCAGTCTGCAGTACTGAAGAAAAATTCGCTAGTTTAGGCGTGCAATGGCCGGGGTCCATGCATGATAATCATAACGGTCCTCGAACGATCTCTGATCTTTTGTATACTTAATAATCTGCATAGAGGGTATGGAAGTACTACTTGGTTATTGACAACTTATAGGGGACAAATACTCCACAGGAATTGGCTTATAAACGCTTTACTAATAAAGGAATGAGTAATAATCGAAAGATGCTTAGGACAACTGAAAATAGATTCCCTGCTCTTAATCAAGTGCGAGTCAAGTTAAACAACGTTCCTGCTGTAATAGTCGGCTGTTTTATTCTTCACAATGTTGTCAAGCACCTGAGAGACCCAGGTCAACCGAGGAAAAGCATTTGTTGATTTGGTTTATTTACTGACGCTCTCTAACATCTCAGGTCATCAGCGCCCCATTCAATTCAAGGCATGAAACGGTTGACAAATTTTGCTCAGAGGCCTCTTCTTTCAGGCTTGAGGTTCTTGTTCGTGCCGTAAATGTACGACACGAGACCCACGGCTTTATTTCCCTTCCGAAGGAAGCCATATTTAGGATTTTTACTCCTGAAAAAATTCATCGACCCTGGCCGGGATTGAACCCGCGATCTTGGGTTTAGAAGGTAAGTATGGAGAGGAAGAGGAAAAAACGGAGCTACAACTAGAGGCGAATAAGGATGAGGACGAGAAACGACACCTATGACGTTCAGGACAAAGTAGAAGAAATAACTTGATGGTTAGATAATTAAACCTGAGAGTTTAATTTTGTAATTACTTGTGTTTACACATGATGCGCTTCAAAATAGCACAAACGATACTGAATATATTGCAACTTGAAACAAATTAAAGATAAATTAAAGTTAATACATCATTATTATTGTTAACTTACAAAATATTCTGATATTTGTTTTACTGATAGTAATTGAAGATTAGTGAGTTTCAACTCACTAGTTTCATTTTCTGAAAAATAAAAAAAACATATCTTGACTTTTTGTGGTGGGGGAGCTGATGATGAAGGCAGAGCATCCTGATATTCGGTGCTGAAAGTTGGTGTACCACTAGCAACAGCATTAGAACCTGAAACAATGAAAACAAAGATATGTACAAAAATGACACGATTATGTTCTGTGATCGCTGGTTCGATCCAGGCCAGGACCGATGGATTTTTTCTGGCGTAAAAATTCTAAGTATGGCTTCCTTCGGAAGGGAAGTAAAGCTGTGGGTCCCGTGTCGTACATTTACGGCACGATAAAGAACCTCAAGCCTGAAAGAAGAGGCCTCTGAGCAAAATTTGTCGGCCGTTTCACGCCCTGAATTGAATGGGACGCTGATAACCTGGGACGTTAAAGAGTTTCCTTAAATAAATCAAATTTAATTAAAAAGATTATATTCTGTTATAAATGTAATTTTTTTGTAATTTTTTTTTCTTCTGATGGGGTGTACTTAAATTTTGTCTGTGTAATACCTAAAGAAGTTAATAAATTCTGTTGTTATTATTATTATTATTATTATTATTATTATTATTAGTAGCAGTAGTAGTAGTAGTAGTAGTAGTAGTAGTATTAATAATAATAATCACCATCATAATTAAACCTGTCTGAAACTTTATGAATTTATAAATATTTTTATTTCTATTATCCGCTCCTGCTTTATCACTTTTGTTTTTACTTCATTTTTCATGTTGCGTATTTTCTTTTTTAGTAGCTTCTCCGAAATTATCTTTGAAAATTATGTTGATATTCAATTGTAATTGCTTACAATGCGTTCTCTTTTTTCCCATGATAACTTTAGGTGTCAGAGATTTATTTAAAATCACTGATGTTTTTTTTTTTAAATTGAAACAAACTTCCATTGTATATCGGTAAAATCTTCACAGTGTTCACATTCGGAAGACTTTAACAACATTGAATTTTACGGCGGATGTAAAGAAACGAGCTACAATCTCAATAATCAACCAATCTACATAGAGTAGCATTTGCTGGATCTTTATTACTTCACCCAATATTCTAGTGGGAATTTATGAACTTTTTAATCAATGTCTATGTGTTGTAAGGCTGCCGTTATATGATATAGCATTAAATAATATAAATTATATTTATGTGAGTAATTAAATATATGTGTAAGTTACATATGGAAACATAACACCAGTTCTTGAAATATGCACATGATCCTATGGGTTTGGTTGGTTGTGTTTGTAATTTTCCATAAACTGCAATAACAAGACAAGTATTCTATCATTTAAAATCCTTTATAAATATCTACTGCATATTTAATTATTTGAATGGAACTTCGTATTAAGAAATCCTGAATAAAAACACTGCAATGTATTAAAGTTATATTTAGAAAAACATAAATATATACTATGAAAGTATATTCAAGTGCAAGCATGCCAAGTTTCGGAGCTGTAAGGCCGTGGTTTAACTAATACTTCTACTTTCAAGAGCTCGTTGCATCTTCCCCGGAAGTTTTTCTGTTCTTCAGTTTTTCATTTGCAGCCCTGGACCCACTAATTACTATAATATATTACTCCTGATGGACCTTTTTTTCCTAGCACACACTGCATGTCTCCATATCTGCCTTTCTTTGCTTTCCTTACTGATTTTGAAGTATCCAGTACTAACAAAAGTATTACACACTTCGAGGTTGTAATTTAAGGGTTACATGTTTGATATAGAATTTTAACCATGTTTAAAAAATATTAAATAGATTCAGGTGTAAGGATGCTGCGGCCCCTTTCTTTTGTAATGTTATACATTTTTACATTTTATTAAAACCATTTAACATATTTTACAAAAACTGTTATATACATATTCCAAATATTTCATCAATAAAACTGATAATCGTTATTTTGCTTTTTTAAATATTGCTAAATATTTTCTTTTAATTTTATACCTAAATTATTATAAAATATTTGTATACATCTACCCTACAGCTATAGTAGGATATTTATTGAAAATCTGTTCCACAGAGTTGTCAAAAGATGTTTTCTATAACATTGCGAATTTCCTGCATTACCTAAAATAGTTTCAGAGAAAATGTACCTCAAAGATAAAAAACATTAAGTTTTGGGAAATTTGAGATAAAGTTTTAACTTCATTTCAATAATCATTGCTGAGATTACTCTGTTGGCCATACCCATTGTCCTCATCTTCATCTCCTTCTTCCATTTCCTTCCCCTTGAGCTATTTTTCTTAACTTGCTTCCTGTTGAACTTTTAACTCAAGTTTTATGCTACTTATGGTTTTTTTTCGTCTTTAAGGTGCACCTTTTCATAAATATTTTAGGTAAAAAATTGAAATTGGTATTTTTATAAAAAATATTCTTCTGCAGAATTCTGTGGGACAGATTTTTAGTAAGTGTTTTAATGTAGCAGTAGATTCATGATATAGGAATATTTTATGAATATTTTAAGTATAACAATTAAACATTGTTATCCATATCAATTTATTGAATATAAAAATTCCTTCCACCAATTTTAATACTAAATATTTATAAAAAGTTCAGTAAATTATGTCAAGAAAACGCACTTTAATATGTTTTAAAGGTATAAAATTATAACTAATTATAACTTTAATCCTGTGTAATATTATAATTGTACAAATATTAAATTGATAAACAAAATATGCATAATTTCCATGCAAAAGATATAAAAATAAATTACAATATGGTTTTTACATAGTGTATCCGTTAACTATTATTATACAGAGGGTGCTAAAAATGTATACACACTTCAAGCAAAGAACAAAACTGTGTTAACAAAAGTCAAACAGAAAATGAAGAGCACTAATCATCATAGACTTTTACGGTTACTTATGCAAAAGTCTTGGGATGAAAACTTTCAACTTTGCTGTTTTAATAATACGACGTTCTGCTAACCCCAGTCTCATGTGCATATTGTTTTGTAGATTTCTGCGGTGAGTGCTCAAAACGTTCCAAAATCATAGCCGAAGACGCGGGGTTTGTTACTGTGCGAGGTCTCCCAGATCTGCCCTTGTGAATATCGCCTACGTATCATGCGTCTTAAATTTGCCTGGAATGCGTGCAATTATTAATCGCGTTGGCGGTTCTGTTCTGTGCACCTGTCTCCATTGTCTTTGAACTTCAACATTTTCGGTTTTCCATTACGACTTCAACGTTGTTTTCCGCTATTCAAACGATAATCTTGACTGCATTTTGTTGTAGAAACGCTAGCAAAACGTAATGTGAGTCGCATATGTTTATAGAACATTATACGATAATCTTGACTTCATTTGTTCATTGTTGCTTTACGATGATCCTGACTTCATTTGTTCTTTGTTGATTTACCTGTCACGTAGCAACGCTATTATAATATATGAGAGTCACGTCTGTTTACAGAACATCATGCCACACATTACAGTTGTTTTTCGGTCCAAGTTTGAAATATATTAAATAGATATCTACTGTGAAAGGGTGTATACATTTTTTGGCACTCTCGGTATACCTCAGTTTGTTCTCCTTGAAGTAATCTCGGACTATATACTTGTAATTAAACAGCGCGATAGCATTTTTACTTACTTTTCCTCTGTTGTTTTCTGCTCTGTTTTTATTTCGTAGAAACACGATAAAGGTAGAGGTTATTCAGATTGATATTATGATAAGCACAGCCCTTGTTGCGCAATTTATTGCAATGCCAGGGTGTTTTCAATTAGAAATACCTTTGGATTCATAATTAATACCTCAACATGTGAACATTTTTGCTTTAACTTGCCAAGCATATAATAATTTTGGTGCTACTTTCAATTTGCCTCGACTATTGTGTTAATTGTGGGTTTCTACAAACCTGCTTCATGTGATCTCAGTTTTCTTTCTGCCAATTGTTGCAGACTGCAAGCATTAACATTTGAAAAAGCTCACATGGGATTATCAGTAATATAAATAGCATCGTATAAGCGAACGTTGAATATAATGTAGCTGTAGTTGACATTTCATGGCACCACAAGAAATAAGCTTTCCCAACCCAGTCTAAACGTCACATAATGTAGCTGTGGTTGGAGTAACCGACGTGCATTGAAAGGGGAACTACTCTCTAATAATCCTAATAATGCTTCTTCCAACCCATTTCTTAGCTTTTCTTAGTGGGAGGGGCAACAGCTTTCCCCCGTTTTAAGTCTTCTATTTATATGTACGTCTCTGTGGGCAGGGGGAGGCGGCTAAGAATTCTGTACTACACTCATCAGATAATTAAAAATCGACAATGGAAGAGTCAGGTGAATGGCAAGCAAGCAAGACTCGTCTCCATGACGATACACAATGACTACGACGATTCGAGCTGCAACAAAACAGGATGGGGGTTAGCAGGGAGGGGCGGTGAGTGATCCTTCAGTTTCCATTAGCAGCCCTGCCTCACTGACTGACTGACTGACTGACGTACTGGATGAGTCGGACACAATGCCGTTCTCCAGCTGGTCACACCGTCAAAAGTATCGTGTACATTTCTTTCCCGTTCTGTCTTACCACGTTAATGCTTCCTTTATTTACTTGCTTATTAGCCTGATCAACAGTACATAATAAATACTTATGCATATTTCTTTAGTTAATAATAAAATTATTTTTTAAAACAAGGAGGTTACAAATGTTCTCAGACTAAACTTCTGTTTCTGAAAGCAAACAGTAGCGCACTAGCGGATAAGCAAAGTTACCAGTAACACATGTCCTGTGCTGTCGGATACATTTAAGCCTTTGTTAGAAAAATAATTTAAGGGATTGAAAAAGAATAATAACACGTCATTTTTAAAAATGTTTAATTTTATATTAAAACTGTTTTATGAGTACACTTTTAATAATTAAGTAAAAATACTAAATATTTAAACATTTAAAATGATTTTAAATTTATCTTTTAAATATAGGAGGGGGAGGGGGTATTGGACAGCACTCTTTAACGCAAAGAATATATTATTTTAAAGTTTTATTTAATATTTATTTTAATCTGTAATGATCCCATTTGTAAAATAGAGCTTCCCCTTCTATAATGCTGCGTTCATTACTTCTATTTCCATGTAAACAAATACAAATGTATCACTCCGCGGTGCATTCACTCCGATTGGTTAAGTAGCAGCATTAGTGCTACAAACAGCTAATGTAATGTATTTAATTGTTAGCTTGAATTAATAATTAAAAAAATCATTAATAAAAATGTTACACCATAACCTTATAGCCACTTTTCAACGAATTACCTTGAAGGTATTTTACAATACTAGCACGACTAGCAAATTTTTCCTCCGTGCCGCATCTTTGCTTGAAAATTATTGCTCTATGCAGAGAGCAACTTGTACATAAATTACTAACAATTAAAATTCTTAAAGACTGGTATCTTTTAAGATTATTAGTTTTCACTAATAGTCTTCTCAATAAAAATGAACCCTTTTTAAACTTTAAACTGTAAATTCTTTTAGGGACTTCTGTACGTAACATCAGGGATGTAAATGGCCAATGATAAAAGAGCTGCACCACATGATTATACTTACGTTAGGATAGAAGTAACAGCAACCTGATAATAGATTGGTGCAATTTTTCTGAACCAGCCTTTACAAACAGCGTAAATCTAGTCTTCACTAAAAGTTTCTCCGCAAAGTTTGCAGTCGCCTTGGGTTGTTGATTTTTTTTTAATCATGTGCGTAAGTTTGAGTAAATTTCACTGTTTTTATTAACAGCCTTTTTCTTGGTTGTTGTCGTACTCTTTTGTACTTTCATTGTTTTAGTCTTTTGTTTTCCTTCCAAACGTGTTAGCTTTTTCTCAAGTTGGAATTTATAAGGAATGAAAATCAAAATTTCAATCTATTCTCGATCCCCTTGACTACTTTTGTTATTTATTTTTTATTTTGACAATTATATAACAGTACAGGAAAAAGAAAATCATCAACCTCAGTTGTGTCTCAAATATGTGAGTTTGTCAGATCTTGTTTAGGTTTCTATTAAAAGTTCATGCTCTGAATACTTGAAATATCTTCAAAGTTTTACCTTTACAAAACTGATCGTGCTAGTCTTTAACCGACTGTTTACCATCTGTGTCTATTTTGTTATAGTTAGCTCAAGCGCAACTTTAATTTTTACTAATAAATAGTATTTAACACATTAATATTGAATGAGTTGCAGAATTCTTAGATGCCATAAATTAATGTTCAGATGATTTCGTATGTGGCGTTGTTGCCGTTGATCATGTTGGCCCTATGTTGGAAGCTAATTTATGAGAGGGTGTGGTATTAGTCTCATGTTGGTGTTGCCAAATTACGAGATGTGTTTATCTGTGATGTCGTTGTTGTTGGCCCCAAGTAGTTGATGCCAAATTATGAAGCAGTTTGATGTGTATTTGTGTACGCTTCGGCGACAACAAATCATTTATTTTGTACATTCATACTCAACAGGACTGAGAGAGGAGACCAGTATAAATAACCATACGATGAGATATGATATGGTAATTTATTATGCTCAAGATCTGCCGCGTCCTCTGGTGTTTTGCGTACGACAGAGTTTATCTACACCGAATGTAAACTTAGCTGCCGTGACCTACGCGGACATGAACTGAATGTGAGAACCGCGTCTGAAGTTGAATTTATTATGCAGCCTCAGCATATATTTCGTCTCATAAAGAACTTAGAAATAACTACGTTAAATAACAGCGTGTAGACTCTAACAATGAGTGTGTCTCTTCGCGGGTAAAACTTGCAGATGAGTATGTGCCCGCAAAATGCGTTACTTAAACCGAAGTGTCTGCCTGAACCGCCTCTAACTGCGTTGATCTGTGCGAACTGAAGTAGAACTTGCTACCTGCTATCGGATTTGAAACTATGGCCCCAGTCGATAAAACGCCTCCTTATATATTAAATTCAAATCTAGTAATTATTGGCTTGACGACGCCAGGGGGTTCACATAAACAAGCGCACGTCTCGCACTTTGGTTTGAAAGTTCAAAATATACATTTACCATTGGCTGGATTAAATTGACCTGCGAGCACGTGTCATTCGCAATTATTTGAAAGTTTAAAACTCTTGTTGACATTGACTAGTTTAAAGGCTAACTGTATAACCGCCTGTCGAGTTCAAATCCCTAAAGAATTTTAAAGTTCTAGGGTTTATTAACCCTCCAACGACAGTCCTTTTAAAAGTGACATCATACTCGTCCATCGGCACTTTTGTATAAAGTTTTAGGGCCTCTTTGGCTATCCGTTCTACCGCAAATAGAAAACAGCACAGACTTTCTCTTTGTCGACAGTAAGTCACATGTTAAAAGTATACCTATTATACATATCTACATTATTAAAATATTATGATTTGCACATATATATTATATTATATTTAAATTTCCGTTGGGGAGGTCCAAGTGCTGCTTCAAGGTCAAAATGTCCTGACATGCAATTAGTCTAATCTACATGAGATATATGAAAAGGATGGTTCATCGAGCGCTGTATCGGATATTTGACCAAATACTATTATCTGCACTAAAATTTAAGCCTTGTAACGGATTAATTATAATTTAAAAGTATTGATCCTTACTCGACCCCATTCCTTCGCATATAACACTAACCTACGAAAGTTTTGTTTGTTTGTTTGTTTGTTTTGTTTTGTTTCGTTTTTGTTTGTTTGTTGTTTTTTTGCCTGGACTAATTAATTTGAATCAAAATGAAACTGGTGTGCTATATCCGAAAATCAGTTTAATTTACCGCTAGCATCAAGAATGTTTACCAATTTCACATTAATGACATAATCCAATTGTATGTGATTTTATTCAAAAACAAAAATTTCAGCACATTATTTCAGAATACAAGATTCAAAATGCTGAATATTTTTGAATTCAACAAAGATAAAATAATATCCATAGAGTTCACAAATATTAATTACGATCTTATTTGTTATGCAATTGTTCTTATATTTAAGTTATTTTATATCACCAATAACACCACTTAATCCTGCACTATCGTTATATTTTATGGTATATCATAAAAGAATAGGTAAAGACACAGTAGCTTATGTTTACTTTAATTCTTTTGCAAGCACATTATTACAATCGCCGCTTTTACTTGTATGTTCTTCAGCTATCTTTTTTTTAATGTAAAATTTCTGGATTTTCCACAAGACAAAAGTTTATTTTTACCTTTGCTCTTGCACAAACCTCTTATTATCACTCTCGTGCTTCTTATGATTGAATCAATCCATTTTTACCCAAATTTGAGAACACAATATTTCAATTAACCAAACTGCATGCTTTCAGAGACCATTCCACAATAATCGAGCTTCTCCAATAATTTTTATTAATTTTTATTCTTGTTTTTATTACATTTTACTGTGTTGTAAAAACTGTCGTTTAGTCATCCTTTTTCTTAAGTATATACTTATTTAATTCATACATTTATTTTTCTTTCAAATTAAGTGCATAAATTACAAAATGCTTTGGAAAATCTTTGCAAAGAGATGCCACCTCTAATAGCGTTTATATATCTTATAAGTTCATATTATTCCATGTTGATATAGGCTTTCTCTTTCTTGCATCTTTTTATTTTATTCTTCTTCTTCTCCTCTTTTCAATGTGAATATATTTTATTATATAGTTTATATAAATAAAGGATGCAAATCAGCAGCTTTTTCACTAGTTCGTTTCGTCTTCCCAGAGAACATTAGTAATTGGACGTTGGCAGTAAAACTAATAAAGGAAAACATATTACAGATCTGGATGTTTACAGCTCTGTACTATCATGCATTCCTTTAATTACATTCTATCCAAAATAACTCTAATATAACAATAAAATTAAGTAATGCAACAGATAAATCCTCGAACTTCTAAAAATTAACATATTTGTCATGCAGAAATAATATAAATAAACAAAACTTATATACATATACAGAATCATATGCTTTACGTCGATGAAATTACTACTGGATTCTATAAATTGCAATTAATTAGATTCGATGTTTAATTCGGGTTACCAATGCTTGCGGTATGGTCAATTGCTACTTATGTTACAAAAACATCTCTTGCAGTTACGGCATCCGAAGAGAAATATTTTATCAGCAATATTCCTATCATAATCCTCTGACAGACACGCAAGTGTGTTATTTAGATGGCTTATGCTTGGAATCTATCCATTCGAGTACATGAGCACATGAAGGACTTTGGGAATGGCAGCGTGACTGCAAACCACTACACCTGGTGGTCCCCACGGACGTTGCATGAAACGGTCGCTTCCTCAAGTGCGGATACTGTCGTTGCCCCGTTACGGCTCGCAATTATCCTGCTCTCCACATTCAATAAGCCTTGTCCACCCTTTGGGTTCTTCTTCCAGTCTTTTATACCTCTGTCTCGTGTTTTTAATTTCCCACGGAGCATTCGCTCTTAACGCTACTACGAGGGTAGTCCATACGTTTCCGGCCTAGCCATTTTCTAGGTATGATAAGGACAAAAGCTATATTTCACTTTTCAATACAGTTATCCTTTTTTGCAATACACTTCTCACGTCCCTGAACTAACATTTCAATCCTCATCCGAAAAATAGTCAGAAATCATGTCTGTAAAATGGGCTCAAACGTTATCCATCACTTCGTCACACTAAATTTCCTTCCTCGAAGGTCCAGTTTGAGTTTTGAGAAGAGGAAACACTCACTGGGAGCTAGATCTGGACTGTAGGTTGGATGATCGATCTCCTTAAAGCCACATTTCTTCACAGCTTCCTTTGCAACAACAAGAGCTGTGTGCACAGGAGCGTTGTCGTGAAGAAGACGCACACCATCACTCAGCTTTCCTCGCCTTTTCTCTTTGATGGAGGCACGTAGTCTGTACAGTAGGCCAGCATAGTACTCCCCATTTACGTGGTGTTCCTCTCCTTGAAGTCAATGAAGAGTATTCCTTCACAGTCCCAAAAGACTGTGGCCATGATCATCTTGGCTGACTGAGTGACCTTGGCCTATAGAGGCTGTGCTTCGCCAGGTTTACGCCACTCCATTGATTCTCTTTTGGACAAGGGTTCATAGTAGAGGACCATAGTTTCATCTTCTGTAGCACTGAATTGCAGAACTTTTCTCTGGTTGTCACGGCAGAGCTCCAAAAATGCCTGACAACAGAGGACTCGCTGCTATTGGACTGAGGAAAGAAGTCTAGGCACTAGCCTTATTCATGATTAAATGTTCATGAATAATTCGAAGGACTGTGGTTTTAGAAAGACCTAACCTTACTGCTATTTCTATAACTTGAGTTGCCGGTCTTCCATAATTTCTCCTTCCAAAAGAGTGATTGATGTTTTCAGGAGTGAGCACCTCCAAGGGCCGACCTGCACTCTCTTCGTTTTCAATGCTTTCTCGACCCATTCGAAAAAGTTGGCCCATTCTTTTACGGTATAAAATGAACGGGGTGCGTCCCCATACACACCGCCCAATCACTGTTTAATTTCATTTGGCGTAAATCCTTTTGTGAACAATTTAATAACAGCCGAATACTCCATTTTGAACATGTCACAATTTTCTACGCATAGCCTTCTTTATGCAAAGTATATCTGAACAACTGAACACAGCGCAGCGAAAATTACAGCTGCTGCAATTATTTACTTAATAGATAAGGTATGACACCAGATAAGGGTTTAGTGAAGACGATAATCCTTATCGGCGAGGCCGGAAACTTATGAACCTACCCTTGTACCACATTAAGCAAAGCTGTTTCGAAAGGTAATTCTTTTTCTTTTATACTTGGGAAGTGACTAATACAAAAGCAAAACGATTAAAACCTAAAACATATTTGTGATATTTTAGTTATAAACTCTTCACAGGTCAACTTTTTCCCACATTTGTAGTTCCAAGAAGATGGAAACTGCAATCTCGTGCTCTACCAGACGTCAATCTGGAATCTAATTTTACAGGCAGCAAATGCCAGGAAGTTGTGTGGCAAACATCTTAGTCTAGCAAACAAAATATCCTGCGGAAACTTCACGAAATTTGTTTAGTATTGAGATTCCAAGGGCTAAAAGCAGAGAAATACTAAAGTAAACGTTGAAACGTTGACAATAGGATGTGAAGAACAAGAGTTCGATAAAATATAATGGAAATACAACAAAAGTGCAAAACCTAAGGACTATTTTTTTAAAAAAAAATAAAGTTCACTTTTCATAAAGTATTTATGTGAAATGTTTTGTAATCGTCATCTTAAACTAGACATTACTGAGTTAACGAAACAATGCATTACGTTGTAATTGAGTAGATGTAAACAAACAATTGACAGTAGTTAAAACATGAGCATAAAGTCAAGGGCTGAAGGATGTTGTTGCGGAACAATTACTGTTAAAAAAAATAAGCACCTTTGCCAGATTTTGTGATGAATATAAGATTTTCCTTTTCTGGAAATGTTGTCGAGTCGTTTCCGTTCACCTTACAACGCTTTATTACCAGATTTTTGGTACTGAGCTCACCTGCATTCTGCATAAAAAAATGCAGAAAAATGCACAGCAAGTTGTCCGACGTTTTAAACTAAGACAACCGTAGAATGTGACCAATAGAGGGGCTGGAAGAAAAAAATAACCTTAACCATAAGCATGAATTATATTCTGATGACTTTATTTCTTCATTCTAAACTCGCAGTAAAGTAAATCACATGGTGCGGCTGTTTAACAGTTAAATTTGAGAGCTCGGCGCAGTGTTACAAACACTAACGTTTCCGGAAATGGCAAGAAATTAAAAAAATACTCTATCAAAGATGTTTAGCCTGCTATTAGTTTAGGATGGAAATCTCTGTGTAAATTCAATAGGACTGAAACAGTAAGTTTTAAATATGTTTTTAACATCCCCCTACTTTTCAGCCATTTTTATTTGAAAATAATTTATTATTAATTATGATTTATTCTGATGCATTACTTTGCTAAAAGACTATGAGATTATAAAAAGTCATAAGGTGGAAGCCCTGCTGCAAGAACGTCATAAACAGAAGTCTGATCTTATAACTGGTATTATCTATGTAAATGTACAATCATTTTTTGTCATAAGATGTACATGAGGTGAAATAGCTAGTGTAAAGAATAAATATTATGCAATTTCTTTGTTCACCGTATTAGCAAGAAAATATGAATTAATACAAATTTTGCTGTTGTGTTGTCCATATAAATATTTTCATATAATGCCATGACATTAAATTAAAATTGAATTGCTTCACTTTATTTTCTCCAATATAACAGTTTTAAAATATAAACATATCTATTTTTATTATTTGGTATTAAATTTAAGTAATTAATGTTCATTAAATGCTGTTGGAAAAGTTTCTATTTTATAGATCACTTTACATTAGCTTTATGAATATCCTTTCCCAGTTTATCATTTCATCTCATGTGTCATCAGTGTCTACCCCCTGTGATGCCTCAGTATATAAAACGGGAGTTAAACTATTAAACATTTTTACGGATAATTTCAAAATAATTATCAGAGTGCTTTGTTGTAAATAATAAATCACTTAACTACATTTTACATTAGAATTTATTTTTTCGGGCGTAAAAACCCTAAGTATGGCTTCCTTCGGAAGGGAAGTAAAGCCGTGGGTCCCGTGTCGCACATTTACGGCACGAAAAAGAACCTCAAGCCTGAAAGAGAGGCCTCTGAGCAAAATTTGTCGGCCGTTTCACGCCCTGAGTTGAATGGGACGCTGATGACCTGAGCTGTTAAAGAGCGTCCATAAATAAATCATTCAAAAAAAAAAAACATTAGAATCAGACAAGAAATTACACGGTAAATACTAAAGTGTATCAATAAATGACTACATATTATTGATACTCACATTTAAAAATGAACACTGAAATGGCAGATAAAGATTAAAATAACGAGCGAGAAAATTCTACTAATTTAAATGAGTGTACCTCTTTTTATGACAATCCGTAGCACAGCAGATCCAAGTATGCCAAGCGGTTGCCGCTCCGGGGTAAGCGTTAACGGGTTTCGCTGTGTCTCAGAAAAAGTAACTTTCAGTTGTACTAATGAAGTGAGTAAAGTACATAACGGAATCATCCCTAAGAGACCTGAGTAGATAACATTGAAATCATTACACCGTGAACGATGTATTGATAAAATCCTCAGAAAAAAATTGTGGCGTGTGTGAATGGTACAAGAATTCAATGGAAATGCAATCAAATTTCACTTTTAACGTTTTTACAAGAACGTAACTTGAATTTTTAGAAACACTACACAATTAAGATCATTAGAAATATAGAAATTGCATTTTCTTAAGACATTTTTCTAATAGGCGTTTCATGTGTATTTGCTCATATTAATTAACAATAAACAGTTAAAGCATACAATATTTCCAGTCAAACCAGAATGTTTCCCTAGCGTTATCCGTTTCGGCTAACTTTACTCCTGAGCACAGAACTGCTAGTGTAGTTATTGAAAAGGAAACAGGTGATTGCTTGCTGAAACTACTGGGAATAAAGGCAAAATATTTATCAGTTTGATACATGCAAAGTTAGAGCGTATTTTCGTTGACCCAAAGATAAGGAAGCTAACAAATGAGGAAATGGCGGCCTGGCGTGCTTTCAGGGCAGTAGTAGAAAGATTTCTTGCCAGAAAGGATGAACAATATCAATATTTAGTGGACACATTACTACAACGTTTTAAAGAAATGCGCTGTTAAGATGTCACTAAAAATGCATTTCCTACATTCACACTTAGCCATTTCTCCTGAAAATCTGGGTGTTATAAGTGATGAACAGAGAGAGCGTTTTCATCAGGACATAGCCACAAGGGGTCCTCGGGATCCTGCAATGTGGCAGATTATTGCTGGTTTCTGAAGAGGGATAATAATTCTGACTACAAGAAAAAGCCTCAAACAACTAGCATTTTTAAGACCTGTGAAGACACGTGTTTTGTTATTTCTGTTGTAAACGCTTTGTATAAAATAATGTGTAGCTTTTTGACTAACAGGTACCTTTCGTTGGATTAAAAATAGCACATTTCAATTTGCGTTAAAATTGACAGTTACATTTTCTATTTTTCTTCGATATTTTTAAATGGATCCGATATTCGTTTTTGGAATCAGCGCATCCTTTTTCATAAGAAGAAGCTATGACAAAAAATGCATTTCCTAGTGTAATTGTTACCGAATGTATTTGTCACCGAGTTGGTGGCGTATTACGTTGGCATTGCTCGTTCTTATGAATTAAACCTGCAATACTTTTCTGCACAACTTGCGCAAATAATACAAATTTTGATGTTGAACCGAATTTCCCAGAATAATTCTCAGCAATTACTCTAGAAGTTCCAAGTTCATATTTTTTTCCCCACTGGAATATTTTAAATACACTGAAAAGCGTTACCGAATAATAATCAATGCTGATACTAAAACAAATCTTATAATTCTTTATTCGTTATTATTATTATTATTATTATTATTATTATTATTATTATTATTAGCAGTAGTAGTGGTAGTAGTAGTAGTAGTAGTAGCAGTAGTAGTAGTAGTAGTAGTAGTATAATAGTGGTAGCACTAGTAGTAGTAGTATAGTAGTAGAGTAGTAGTAGTAGTAGTAGTAGTAGTAGTAGTAGTAGTAGCAGTAGCAGTAGTAGTAGTAGTAATTAGCAGTCGTAGTAGTAGTAGAAGTAGTAGTAGCAGTAGTAGTTGTTGTTGTAGTAGTAATAGTAGTAGTAGTAGTAGTAGTAGTAGTAGTAGTAGTGGTAGTAGAAGTAGTAGTAGCAGTAGTAGTAGCTGTAGTAGTAGTAATAGTAGTAGTGGTAGCAGTAGTAGTAGTAATTAGCAGTCGTAGTAGTAGTAGAAGTAGTAGTAGTAGCAGTAGTAGTTGTTGTTGTAGTAGTAATAGTAGTAGTAGTAGTAGTAGTAGTAGTAGTGGTAGTAGAAGTAGTAGTAGCAGTAGTAGTTGTCCTTGTAGTAGTAATAGTAGTAGTAATAGTAGTAGTAGTGGTAGTAGAAGTAGTAGTAGCAGTAGTAGTTGTTGTTGTAGTAGTAATAGTAGTAGTAATAGTAGTAGTAGTAGTGGTAGTAGAAGTAGTAGTAGCAGTAGTAGTTGTTGTTGTAGTAGTAATAGTGGTAGTAATAGTAGTAGTAGTAGTAGTAGTAGTAGTAGTGGTAGTAGAAGTAGTAGTAGCAGTAGTAGTTGTTGTTGTAGTAGTAATAGTAGTAGTAATAGTAGTAGTAGTAGTAGTGGTAGTAGAAGTAGTAATAGTAGTAGTAGTAATAGTAGTAGTAGTAGTAGTAATAGTAGTGGTGGTGGTAGTAGTAGTAATAGTAGTAGTATAATAGTACTAGTGGTAGTAGTAGTGGTAATTGCAGCAGTACCAGCAAATCAGTTTGTGTCAGATTATCATATCTAGTAAAATGCTGCCAAGAAAATGAATGCACAAAAGTTAAAAAATCAGGGTATTTTTGCAACGAAAATTGCTTTTGGATAATTCCTTATTTTATATAGTAATTTTGCAAAGCACCACTCATATCTCTTAACGATGTTTTTCTCTTCTTCCCCTATTTGATTATCTAGTAATGAGTACATGATAAAGCCGCTGTAAAACACAATATACTTTTCAGAGATCTGTCATTTATGGTAATTATAAAGTTACGTTCTCACTAACTCTTTAACCTAATGTTTTATTATCAAACACATTGTTTTTCTTTCAGTCAAATATAATATAGAAATTTAGGCGAAAAAGTAATAATAATAATAATAATAATAATAATAATAATAATAATAATAATAATTCTTTAAAAAGCTTGTCTGTCATTCATAAACCACCAATAAACAACGATAATCGAAAACAAATTTAAAAAATAAAAGGTTAATGTTTTAATAACTAAGCATAGTCCTAACTTCCCTTTTATAGATGATTGCTATAACAATTTAGATGCAGTGATAAAGCGTCCTCCAATGGACGCTTGAGAGCTACAGCCTACTCGAAGCCGAATTTAGGAGCAGGAACATCAAAGTGCCGACAAAGTTATCCCCACACTATACCTATACTGTGGTAAAACTAACAGCATTCATCTGTTTTCAGTTTGGCAAAATGAAGACCTATGCGGGTGTGGTTAATACGGTAGGTGATCATGTGCATGAAATGCAGATGCATTCTAAAGGTAGGCTGTTAACTAGTAGTAAAAAAACAGAATAGTGTTGAACGTTTTCAATAAACTGATGGTAGAAAATTCAACTGTTCTTGTGACATCGTGAAATTAACTGCGGAACATACGAGTGGAGGTTACATGTGCGCGTAAATAATTCTTTCTTTCTTCTCATCCATAGATAATTGTTCATATTTACATTATTTTTAATATTGTATGATGTTTTGAGAATAAATATTCGAACTTTACAATACGATGGGCACAGGGCAAACAATTTGTAATCTTACAGCTAATGCTGATGCTAAAGGCGAGATTAACAAATGTTTTATCTTAAGTTTGGTTATGTTGGACCTACTTTAGAAAGCGTCTTCACATCTTTAAGGGAACTCTATACAAACCTATTACTATAGCTGCGCAGCAATAGATGAACTTTTGGAATATATCAAAATTGATTTGGGCACCGAAAGATCTATACAGCACGTAAGGTAAGCTCGAGAAACACAAAAAAAGAATTATGGAGAATAGGAAATAAAAGCCACAAAGATATAATTTAATACATAATTTCTATCAGCTATAGAAATCTCTGACATGGTGAAAATAATATATATTTCAAAAGCATGGACTCCTTAATCATTTCTGATTGCTTTTTTTTTGCAGAGTGCCATTTCTCGCTGTCACAAAACACGTCTTCGGTGAATGGGAGGCAGAAACAGGAAACCATCCATGCATTTCGCATTTCCCTTTTTATTTCCAGCCGTGATACACATCTATAGCCTTTTTCACTTCTTTCACCAATTCCAATTATAATATTCTACAGGAACACGGTGTTATTTGGAAAAGTCGTATGCTGATTGATGTGAATGTGTATGCCTCACACAAATTCGTCTCGTTCTATCAGGAGGAATTCTCGCTGGCTGGCTGGTTTGCTTCCTACAGTACTCCATATTGCATGGGAGTGCTGAACGCCTGCCAAAAAGTAATTTACATGTTGGAGAGTGGAAGCGAGAGAGCAGGGTGTGAAGTGTGCACACACATACACACCGTGGAGAATGCCGGGTAATAATAATCGAGAGTGATGTCGTCATTCGATACTTCAGAGCGCGCTGCTGTTAACTACAATAAACATGGACCAGGTGTGGTGAGGGAGGGTGTCGGGTAAAGTAGACGGAAAGAGACACGTTTCGAGTGCGAGGAAAACGACGTACAAAATAATGGCAAAACAAGATTGAGCAAGTGTCTGAATAGACCCCCCCCCCCATACATACTTCGGCGTTGCTGCGTACAGTGAGGCATTTCTAATAGTTTACTCCTGCAGTTTTAAATGGACAGCAAAGTGGGGGTAAATAAGCATTTAACCCCTGGGGAAGGTGGCCCTGATGAAGAAGAAAGTTTAGAAAAAAAAAGTTAGATTGAAAATAAGACAACACAACCACCACGTCGGTCCTGGTGGTGTAGTGGTTACCATACTTGCATCCTACACCCAAGAACGCGGGTTCGAACCCGGCCAGGACCGATGGATTTTTTCGGGCGTAAAAATCTTAAGTATGGAAGGGAAATAAAGCCGTGGGTCCCGTGTCGTACATTTACGGCACGAAAAAGAACCTCAAGCCTGAAAGAGAGGCCTCTGAGCAAAATTTGTCGGCCGTTTCACGCCCTGAGTTGAATGGAACGCTGATGACCTGAGGTGTTAAAGAGCGTCCATAAATAAAATCAATCAATCAAACAACCACCATCATCAGCGCCATATTTTTAAATTCGTTATTTAATTTCTCTTAAACAGCATTGTCTTCTTGCCACAAGTCGGGCGTACAGCACGACCTGCGTTCCTTATTTTCCCCATAAAAGGCTTTAGTTGTATAACCATTTCCTGTAAAATTTACCTTGTTTTTAAATATAAAATAATTCTTATTTATTTTATCGCTACCTCATATATATTAAGTATTCAGTTCACTTATTGCTGGGACCGCCATGGGTGACCGAGGTCGTTTAGGCGCGGACTCCTGAACGGAAGGCTTGGGGTTCGAATTCCACCGGATCGTCCTCCCTGATAGAAATTTTTCCAGATTTTCCTCAGTCTCATAAATGGCAAATGCTGGGGAGGTACCCTAATCTTAGGCCTGGAATACTTTCTTCATTTACAAAAATAAATCCTTCCAATATATCACTTCATCTCATGTCCACCGCCTGTGATGCCTCAGTGGTAAAAATGAGCGTTAAACACTAATCAAAAAAATATCGCTGAACATTTGATTGTTCCATAGTCATATTCCTATGCCGTCTGCTTTTGCAAGTTTGCTAATAGATGTTTTTAATTACTTGCTTTACCATTTACCCGCCTAAAGTAGTTCTTGGGAGTACCTGGTAGATGAAATCACCTCAGTGTTTATCGTCATAATGAAGAAAGCCACAAATAATTGAGTTGGCCGGCATTGGAATTTGAACCCGTGGTCTCACGCGTCATTAAAGCATATTAATTATTTTTGTTATTATTATTTTCTAATTCAGGTCAATAAAAGTCGACACCTTTAAAATTGAGTATGTCAAAATGAAGAAGAAACAAATTAACAACGCACAACTAAGGTATTGTTGGTGATAGAGCTATATAGTGATATGTTCATGTCGGTTCTTCATTTTGTTTTTTCACACACGCGAATCGGGCCGGCAGTCGAGAGCAGCTGCCGTGTTCAGTTCGCCGCGGGATCGGCCAAGTACTGAAAACGCGCTTATCTTTTTCACAGAAGGTGAAACTTCTCCTTCCCCAGTCGGTGGACTGTAAGGCATGTACTTCAGTAATCTTGTAGAGTTAACATTTTAGCAATTTTGTCTGACGTACAGGTAACCCCTGCTTGATGTGCTTAATTTTCTGAATGGGTTGAGAAAGCATTGAAGACGAAGAGCATGCAGGTCGGTCCTTGGAGGTGATCACTCCTGAAAACATCGCTCTCGTGGAAGGAGAAATTATGCAAGACGACGGCTCAAATTTATAGAAATAGCAGCAAGGTTGGGCCTTTCTAAAACAACAGTCCTGCGAAGTATTCATGAACATTTAAACATGAATAGGGTCAGTGCAAGATGGGTGCCTAGACTTCTTTCATCGATCCAAAAGCAGCAACAAGTCAACTGTTGTCAGGCAATTTTGTAGCTCTGCCATGGGAACAGAGAGAAGTTCTGCAAACCATTCATTGTTACGGGAAACTATGGCCCTCTACTATGATCTCTTGTCCAAAAGGGATCGAATCAATGGAGTGGTGTAAACTGGCGAAGCACCGCCTCTAAAGGCCAAGGTCACTCAGTCGACCAAGATGATTATGGCCACAATCTTTTGGGACTGTGATGCAATACTCTTTATTGACTTCAAGGAGAGGAACACCACAGTAAATAGGGAGTACTATACTGGCCTACTGCACAGGCTACGTGCTTCCATCAAAGAGAAAAGCAAGGAAAGCTGAATGATGGTGTGCGCCTTCTTCACAACTCACAGCTCTTGTTGCAAAGGAAGCTGTGAAGAAATGTGACTTTAAGGAGATCGACCATCCACCCTATAGCCCAGATCTAGCTCCCAGTGACTATTTTTCTCAAAACTGAAGAAGGGCCTTCGAGGAAGGAAATTTAAATGTGACGAAGAAGTGATTGATGACGTTTATGCCCATTTTATAGACAAAACTTCTTATTATTTTTAGGAGAGGATTGAAAAGTTAATTCAAAGATGTGAGAAGTGTATTGCAATAAAGGGTAACTTTATTGAAAAGTGAAATATAGATTTTGCCTTTATCATACTTAGAAAATGGTTAGGCCGGAAACTTATGGACCTACCCTCGTACATTCTAATGTGAGCTGTTGCATGCTAAACTGTGCAATGGAGTGCTTGATACTGCACACCATCAAATGACTTGTGTTCCCGAATTGTCTAGGTTATAAAAGTATATTTTAAATTCATGAACTAGGATTATTCGGAATTTTTGAGCTACTCTGAAAAAGTTTTCAGATCATTAACACTAAGGGGAGCAAGCATATTGACTGATAAAAAATAGATGCAAGTTTGAATCCAGATACATGGAACGTTAACTTCGTCACTGAACTAGTTCTCTAGCCTCTCTTAGAACTACACGCGTGCAGAATGTCAAACGGAGTATTTGTACAGCTACCAGCCGGCATGGTTGCCAGTGGGAACAGTTTCTACTTCTGTTGATATGCCCCGCTCCGTAGTGCCCACCCAGCAGAGTTCTGAAAGCTCGGAGAGACATGAATAATAAATAATTCCTCATTTACACATTGCATTCGATGCTTTTAAAATGATTTTACGAATGGCGTCCTCATAACCATTTTATTTGTATGTTTATAGATTAAGACGTAAAGGCTACAGAATGCCTATAGCCGTTGTGTGGGATTATAGATTTCACAAAATGACAAATCCGCTCGGGATCAGGCATTTACGACAAGCGACAGATCTTATATAATCTGGTAAACTCTCTATGTCGCAATCTAAAAGAAATTTGCCCATTTCTCTTTTGAATCTTTCAGGTCTAGACATGACAAAGCAAATCTCTTTTAGTCGTTGCCGGGAAAACCTAGCCCTATGTTTCGCTTCAAATTCTTTTAAAGGTGACCAAACTAATAAAGACAACACAACTGGAAGTACACCGAGATATTAAATTATTAAATGTTCAGATGTATTACCTGCAAAAGGTTGTAATATGCACTTTTTCCTCAAGAACAGATTTCCACCCAGAAAGGCTGTATAAATCTTGAAATGCATATTGATTATCACTATACTTTACTGTTAGGTATTTAATTATATTAAAATATTTATATTATAATAAACGAATACGGAACAACACTATAGATCAGAAAAAATACCAAGTCAAAAAGTGGGTGCATAAGCTTTGATTATACAGTATATAATTATAAGTTAGGATGAGATTATTAATATTTTCAACATACGAATAATAAAATAAAGTTCAGTCTTTATTATTAAGGCATGCCCGATGTTGAATGTACGGAAAACGTTGATATCACGAGAAGAGCACTAAATGCTACTTCTAGAAGAAATTGGCAGAAACAAAAATGCGGAAGTGACAATAATCATTATGTAGACTATAGGAAAATTTTACTAGTACCAAGACAAGATTAAAAAGGTAAACGTCTTTATGAAGATAGAGAAGAGCATGCAATCCTATTAAACTAGCTTAAAAATGTGTGAAAAAAGTCATAAAAAGCATATAAAAACAATTTAGGTTAGCCCGTTATTGCTGCATGTAACTAATTTTACAGCTGACGTTTCAGCTGGGGCACCTCTAAAGAAGGCCTCTGCGAGTTGGGTGAAGCATCAGCTGTAAAATTAATTGCATCGCGGCGGTACACAGCTAATGTACTTGTTTGAATAACAACATTGACCGTGAAATGTTTAGATTTTCTATACAGATCAACTACCAACAAATGTACAAATGTTTGTATGAAAGCTTGAAAATGAAACAGAGACTCGAGAGGTTAACGTAAACAGTCCCTTTTTCATTTGAAATGGTTCATTTTCTTTATTATAGTAATATATCTTTGTTTCTTTCCTTCCGTAATTAATGTGCTACAAATGATTACAAAATTGTCAAAAGGTTGTAACCCACAATGTAAGAAGTATTATAAGCTTAATGCATTGAATTGAAAGGAAACAGGAAGGAAATGTCGTTACTTCAGCCTTGCTCAAGCGATAAGAAGAGGGAGACTCCGTGAGGCTATGATCCGGGGGTGGTGAGGAAGAGACCGGCGGAGTTTCCGCAGATAGAACATCACAACGTGGTAAAGTCCTCCTCAAAAGGGTTATTTGCTTCTTCACCAGACTCCGGGGCAGAAACCGTTCCAAAGAGCGGGTTACCGTCACACCGCACACACCACCAGCCCACATCGCCTGGCACTCTGTACCCTGTAACAGAACCGGCGAAACGAAATGAGACGAACTGGGAAATGAGATAGTAATTGTAGAAAGGAAACTTCCATCCTAGCATTCACCTAAACAACCAAGAGATAGCATGAAAAACCCCAAGCTCAAGAGAGATTTGAACCAGGAACCTTTCAAATGCGAGTCTAAAGCGTTACCCTCTGAGTTACCTCCCTCGGTGACTTGTAACTTTTTATTTATTTATTTTTTTTTTTTCCAGTTTTAAAAATCCAACATTGAAGGGTTTTTCTATTTTTATTTTTTGTTTCTGTATGGTGTGATACATAGTTTAAAGAAAATAATAGAGAACATATTCAAATACAATTTTAGCTCCCCCCCTTTCCTGAAAAGTTTACTTTTTGCATGTTACAAGCTTTCTACATAAAGGTATTCGTTTTGTTTTGGCGAAATCTCGTTTTTGAAAGTTGTCATTTTCGCAAGTCCCATGTTTTAAAGTTAAATTATTATGTGCACTTTTTGTACCGTACACTGCGATTGTGTTTCATTATAATAACTAGCTGAGCAATGTATTGTTTTTATAAAGTTTCAAAATATCTGTTTTAAAGAAAGTGTGAATAAACATTAAGAATAAATTAATGGACGCAACATTTTTTTTCCCCCTTGTGGAGTCACTTAGATTCACACACCAGCAAAATGGAACTATATATTTTCCTTGTGAAGTCCCATAGAAGCATTAGCACCGAGGACGAAGTATTTATTTAGTACGGAATCCCTGAACCTTTTTGGATGATATTTCAGTCGCGGGTTACTTCATTCGTCCCCCACCTAAAATATTAAACACATTTTCTGCTCTTCTTTTGTTCTCCAGCCCACCGCTCTCTGAGAACACACCGCAGGATGATCCGAGAGTGTTCTTAATGCGCAGTCTTTGTGCACTCCGACCATTAAATCCTAGACTCGGCCGCCGCCGTGTGAAATATTCAAGCAAAACAAGAACGCTTCACTCCTTGCGTTTACCTTTGCTTGGGGGCACAGTGCCGAACGTCATTTTTTTCCCCTTCTCTTAGCAGCCATTTCCACAAGAGACAGTTACTTAAACAAAACCAATAGTTTAAATGAGTGCGCAGTGAAACATTAATAAAACATCAATAGTGTGTCATTTATTAAACTTGTTATACATCGAGCTGATGGAAAAATATGTTTTACTATTGTTTTTTTATTTTGTACCAGAATGTTTAATATATAAATAGTTCACAAAATTTATATCCGAAATATGAATGAAAAATTACTTTTGAATATAACAAACAATATTACATAACGACGGCGGTCTAAAATCTGCAATATGTGGCAATGCAATTGACAAGATGCATTGGTGAATCTGTCTTGAGTAATCATTTGAAATATTAAATCATTGTTCAAAATAGATTATTTAATATAACTTTTTAAAGCAGATGTTATGTAGGTATTTCATAAAATGGGTACAGTTGGTATCCTGCAATAATAACGTTATTTGTGAAAGTTGATTTAATGCCAAAGGAAATTCATAACGAAGTTATAAAATATTATGAGAATTTTCTTTCCTCTCTTCGTTTATAAAATTGCTGTTGAATTTAAGCGTCGTCGTACCAGGCCTAAAGATGACTCACTTGAAGGACTTTCAGAAAGTGCAACAGCAGCAGAATTCCCTGAGCAAATTCAGGATAGGTAGGTATTAGACCACGGAGTTGAAGTGTAGGTTATATTTTACATGAAGAATTGTATATGAAAACGCTTACTAACAGCAGAGCAAAAGTGTAATCGTAAGAAAATATCCCAATAATATTTGGAGCATTTTAACAGTAACAGAACGAGTAAAACATAACCTACTTCATACTTGGAACACAAGAATTGATTATATTCTTACAGTAAAACCATAACCGGATAAAATGTTATTCGAATTTTTAAAAACAATTAGATGAAAAAAAATCTTGAGAAAATACTTTTATACAGAAGAAAAATAGAAGACAATGCCCCCTCTCAAAAGTGTTTTAGTGACAAGAAAATTGAGAGGTTTGAAGTATAATTTGTTAGAGCATCCCCCATACTCCTAAGGTAGGCACCCTCTGCTTTTCACCTGTTCCCAAAACTCAAAGTATTTCCCGTTATTCAGCATTTCTCAGCAAATCAAGAGAAAATTTTTTGCAAATCTTCCGGCAAACTACTTTAGATATATCATAATGTCTTTAGAGCTTCGCGGAAATTAATGTACCGACCTTAAGGGAGATAAAGCTCACTGTTAGATCGAAAACTTTTCTATCTGTTCTCGTAAAGCAACAGGTGTTGCAGCTTTCCCTATTTGCAATACATTTTAGCTGCACACAGCAACAATTGTGGTAAAACTATTTGTATTAAGTTTCAGCTCTTGATCGATAAAATATTATATGTGATGTACTACTTACTTTTGAAAATCTTCTCATAGCCCCCTATAAATAATAGCGGGACTCAAATGACATATATATCAGCATTTATTTCTCATAGATAAAAGACCTTATCACCTAGAGATCAACTATTAATCTCGTATAAACATTCCTTATTTTAGCTTAACCCGACTTTTATAAAAAGGCATTAGCAAATTATTATAAATGTTATAGTAACCTTAATGTAACAAATTAGTAGTAAATACCGGGTGACTCATAGGTTAAGACATAAGTTCAAAGAATAACAGCGATTTAATTTATTAAATGAATAATAACACAAAAATACAAACATGGGTGAGCCAAATTATTATTTGCTTTAAAGCTATCTCCAGCATTCTATACACGTTTACTTAAACGCACAGATACCGCATTGGTTGCAAATTCATCCGTACTTTTGTTGCAGGTATTACCATTTGCAACTTTTTCTGATGGCAACTAATGCCTTCACCATTCAACATGGTTGATTCTTCGCTGTCTTCATCTGTGTATGTCGCAACTACACATTCTGTAAGGAGTCAGTGTTTTACCTATTACTTGAATGCTGAAAGTAGTCACAATGTTTTTATACAGCAATAATGAATCCAAAAACACCCAAGAATAACGATCGTAATTTTTCGACAATTGCGCCTATGAGCCACTCTCTAACTCATATGCTTAACAACTGAAAGTCGGTCCTGCTGGTGTAGTGATAACCATACTTGCCTCCTAGACCCAAGATCGCAAATTCAATCCCGGCTAGGATCGATGGATTTTTTCGGGCGTAAAAATCCTAAGTATGGCTTCCTTCGGAAAGGAAGTAAAGTTGTGGGTCCCGTGTCGTATATTTACGGCACGGTAAAGAGCATCAAGACTGAAAAAAGAGGCCTATGAGCAAAATTTGTCGGCCGTTTCACGCCCTGAATTGAATGAGACGCTGATGACCTGAGATGTTAAAGAGCGTCCATAAATAAACCAATAAAATCAAAATTAACAACTGAAATACTTTGGCATTTTCTTGCTGATCGTGTTCTCAAGGACGTTCCACTTTAATTGAATTGCAAATGAAGATTTGTTTGCTGAAAAACCAAGCTACTGGTGTGTTATATTTTAATGATTATTTCCGTCATAATGTTACCATGGTATCATTCGGCATATAGAAATAATACTGGGTGATAGTCAGCGAGAGGATCAGACAGGATTGCGTCAAAAACGGAATTAAAAATGCTTCAAAATGTCTGATTAAGACAAATCGTGTTTCTTATATCGAATGATGCCATACATCATTTACCAATTAAGCCAGTTTTATCTCCAAACTCATAACGCTAAAGGTTTTAGGTATCCTCCACCTGTGTGTGTGACCGCCACGGGTGGCCGAGGTCGTTAAGGCACGGACTCGTGAGTTGGAGGTCTGGGGTTCGAATCCCACCAGGACCGTTCTCCCTGACTGGGTTTTTTCCAGGTTTTCCTCAGTTCTCATAAGTAACAAATGCCGGGGAGGTACCCTAAACTTAGGCCTGGAACGTATCCTTCCTTAAAAAAATATCCTTTCCGAATATATCATTTCATCTCATGTATCATCAGTGTCCAACGCCTGTGGTGCCTGAGTAGTAAAAACGGGCGTTAAACACTATTAAAAAAAACCCACGGCTGTACACTTCGTATTATATCTGTGATGTTCGGGGAAATTTTTGAATTCCAGTACTGTTTACTTCATGTTTTCTCAGGGCTGACCAAATATCCTTTGATTATTACCCTACAGGCATTCTAAAGGAAATAGATCTGGAAATTATGCCTCCTGATTTGGAAAGGCGAAAGTTCTTTGAAAAATCACCGTCAGCAATGAACTTGTATATCTGTTTCATTCATTACTTTATTGAATTTTTGACTCTGAAGCAGCTTTTCGTAAACTTCCATTCGTCAACTTGTTTCGCAAATTCCACGACGAAAATGCACCCTTGTTCACCGTGGTGAATAATACCGAGGTTTTTCTCAGTCAAGTATTTGCTATTTAGAGAATGGTAGTAGTCTGACAACCATTAAACCATGTTTCAAAAAAAAGTTCAGGACTTCACTTGGGTAACCAGGAAGTGTAAATCTAGCAAATAATACAGCAGTATATATTTTACACCGTATCTCAGAACATTTAAAACTAAGATGAAAATTTCCAGAGATATTAAGAAAGCTTAACTAAAGATCCTCTGTAAATTTCAATTCTCTAATGCATATAAAAAGCTTTTGAAATAAAATAGTTTTAAAAATTTAAAATACTGTGACATAACCATGTATTTTTCTTATAAAGTATTGATGGAATTGCAATTTTTTTTTTTTTTTTTTTTTTTTTTTTTTTTTTTTTTTACTTAAACTGCAGGTATCGTGCTATCTTGGAAACTAGAAATATAACTATGTTATTTGCTTGAAATGAAATGAATTTTCATATTTTGAAAAAAATAATATTATTTCTCACTTCTTATTGGTATTGGTTCTTATCAATAGTGATATTTAAATACTTTTAATTATCATACTTTACATTATGTGCGCGCAAATTTTCAACAAGATTTTTTTTTTTTTTTTTTTTTGATTGATTTATTTATGGACGCTCTTTAACATCTCAGGTCATCAGCGTCCCATTCAACTCAGGGCGAGAAACGGCCGACAAATTTTGCTCAGAGGCCTCTCTTTCAGGCTTGAGGTTCTTTTTCGTGCCGCAAATGTACGACACGGGACCCACGGCTTTACTTCCCTTCCGAAGGAAGCCATACTTAGGACTTTTACGCCCGAAAAAATCCATCGGTCCTGGCCGGGTTCGAACCCGCGTTTTGGGTTTAGGAGGCAAGTATGGTAACCACTACACCACCAGGACCGACAACAACAAGATTTGATCCAACCAATCCTGAGATAAATGCACATTTTAAAAGATTTATGTTGTTTAAAAGCTATTTATGTGCATTATAGCATTAAAATTCATAGAGCATCTTTAGATAAATATTCTTAATATCTCACAAATATTTCATATTGATAGATTTAAAGCTTTCTGAGATACAGTGTTAAATGTATACTATTGATTACTTGCTAGATTTAGACTTCCTGGTTACCTTAAGAAGTCTCTGTTCAAATCTTGCATTGCAAATATTTGAACGGTCCTTATTTATAGCTTTCTTAGCTGCCCTCTGACTATGCCATAAAGCAGCGTACAATATCACCACTCACTCATATTGTTTACTGTATTTAATACGCATACGAGACGAATATCAATATGTACATTCGATTTTTATTAGGGTTATGCACTAATTTTGTTTATATCGATCTGTAAATATGTATACGGAAATAGGAAATTTCATCATGTTATATCTCAAATTGACTACACTGTCCACGTAATGCTTTCGTTAGCATCTTCTCTTGTAATTTTGACCAAAAGACCTTTGCACGGATGGTCACGTTTGCTAACTGGCATATTTCTCTCCTCCCCCTTTACGAGGAACAAAAAAAAAAAATTACGATGTCACGAATGAGCCCGAAATCTGCCCGCAACTAAAATTGCCTGAGGAATGAATATCTGGAATGGTCGAAGCTTGAAAAAATTTAATTAATTTTGGCATTAATAAAATTCTTAGTGCGGTGGAGGTGAATCTTACCGCCGCAACCGCAGGCTGGCATCTGGACACCGCCTGATGGTGGACTGTTTTGCCCGTCACCCTGTCGCCGTCATCTCGTTCTTGATCCAACCTCCCTTCGTCCCACCACCTCCCAGCCAGCGTCCTTCAGATTTCGCTCCGGCGCTCGACAATGATGCTCTCTGCTGCATTCAATAGCAAACACTAGAGAGGAATAATACATTCCAGTGCTACCAACCTCAACGATTATATACAGTATGTGTATACGTCTCTCTGTCTGTCAGAGAGTTGCAGTGGTTTTCTAAATAATACCCTCCCCAGTAATCAGACCCGAGTTGAGCTGGCACCAGGGGTATCCAAACAAAACGTTCCACTTCAGGCGAATTGAAGGTGTTCCTTTGTTGCCTTACTTCAAAACTTTTTGCAACCCTTTTACATTACAAGGCATTTATATAAAGATGTAATTGGGGCATTTAACTTAACATTTTCAGAATAAACTTCGAGTTGCCAGGTAATGATAACAAACAGGAATTAATACATGAATAAGTACCCAAATTGCCCACAAACTTTCATATATCTAGAAAATGCTTTTGAATTAATAGTTCTGTGTTGAATAAAAAATAATAGTGTTGCAATGATTAAAATTTAATAATGGAACGTGGCAGAATCCAAAAAGAATGCATATTAAAAGAGCTAAAAGTGAATAGATTAAAGTAAATAAATCATAATAGTCAAATAAC
Organism: Metallyticus violacea; assembly: GCA_030762175.1. NCBI lineage: Eukaryota > Metazoa > Arthropoda > Insecta > Mantodea > Metallyticidae > Metallyticus > Metallyticus violacea. The sequence goes on along the minus strand of CM060838.1, from coordinate 24,061,163 downwards.
TATATATATATATATATATATATATATATATATATAAGCAAAGTACTTGATTGCCGAAAGTTATATTATGAAAATAATTCTGACCTATATCAACAAAGCTAAAGTTTCCTAAATGTTTGCGAATCACGAACAAATACGCCTTCTCCATGTCTCTTTCTCTCTCTCTCTCTCTCTCTCTCTCTCTCTCTCTCCTCTTTACCACCACGGGCGGCCGAGGTCATTAAGGCGCGGACTCGTGAGCGTCTGGGGTTCGAACCCCACCAGGACCTTCCTCCCTGACTGGGGGTTTTTCCAGGTTTTCCTCAGTCCTCATAGCTGGCAAATGCCGGGGAGATACCCTAAACTTAAGCCTGGAACGTTTCTTTCCTTAAAAAATATCCTTTCCCAATATATCATTTCATCTCATGTTTCAGTGTTCACCGCCTGTGGCGCCTCAGTAGTAAAAACGGGCGTTAAACACCATTCAAAAAAACCTTTCCTCTTTTCCAATTGGTCACTGAAGATTTTATCATTCGTTTGCTGAAGCATGGAGCATATAAGAACATAGTTTGTGTTTTCATGACTATGGCCGGGTAAAAACCTAAAGGTAAATTTCATCACGGTTGTCAGATTTAGTCGAATTGACTAACAACAGGCATGAGTTTTCATATTGAATAGCTGGTATGAAAAATATGTCAGTCAGAGAAAATTCTTCCAGTCTTGGAAGAGATTGCATATATTATATTTGGAAATATGCAAGAGAGAGAAACGCATATACGAAAACGGGACTTTTAGCGTTAATTCTGTTAATATAAATATATTTTGAATATACTTTCAATTATTGGTTCTCTAAATTGTTAAATGTTTCAGGAAAGCTTTTTCTAATTAACTCTGAAAGATTCTATGTAAACATTATTCCGCTCTTCATAATATATTTCATTTCCGTTTATTTCTAATACTATCAGTTTTAAATATATATATATATATATATATATATATATATATATATATTTAAATTAAATACCACAGACAAAATGAAACATCAGTGAGAGATGAAACAAAACTAACAGCGAAGCCAACTACAGTAGGTTATTTCAGTTACAGGCCATCTAAGCGCGATTGGTAAAAAGAAGGGCAGCTGCCGCAATCGGAAAAGGAGAGATAAGAATTGGCGTGCCTAATGTTAGTATTTATATTTTTATTGAAAGCATAAAATGAAAAACTGACATTAAGCACTAATCTGTATTATAAGAGATGTTGAAAATTATGCCCCTTCGTGGCAATACACGAATGTTGAAAATGATGTCTTGAAAACGATTGCCTGGATATTTTCTCGAACATCCCTCATCATTTCCCTGCAAAAATCTGTTTTCACATTGTATCGTACGAAACCCCATTCTTTAAAACTATATTTATGTAGTAGCTAAACTAAAGAAGATTAATTAGCACACAATTTACACAGAATGAAAGCACCGAGTAACTATGATCTTACTACGTTTGACACAAACTAAATAAATTATATGCAATAGCTCTTTATTCACTCTCAAAAAAATATATTTTTCAATGTTGCCCCTAGATCCCAAAGACCATAGTCCCATTTTACGGTAATATATACATACAGTGCATCTATTATTATTATTATTATTATTATTATTATCATCATCATCATTATATCTCTAATTTAAATATATATTAAACGGCCAAAAAGTAGCATTTGTTTTATTATTACGCAAGAATAAGACCACCACCACCGCCGCCGCCGCCACCCGCCGCCATCACTACCACCACCAAAATATACATGAACTTGATTGGTTCACTTGATTGGTGGTGCTGGTGGTAGCTCAGAAAAATTTTAGTTGAAAGAACTCCATACCGAGGAATATTTAAAATGTCAACTGTAGAGTCAGTTTTTTGCTACTTCACAAATACAACTGATCAGGACATTAACTCATACATACTGCTGCCTTTATAAGCATTCTGAACTTAAATGTGATGTAACGACTAACGTATGTTACTCAATTAAGAACAATTTATCAAATATTTTAATTGCAAACTTTGCCAGAGCATACCTAATTAGAGTTAGTGGAGTATCGGGTAACACGAAATGGAGGCTTCAGACTCGAATCCTGCTTGAGTTGTGCAGCCTGTAGTTTTAAGCGATTTTTTCCCTTATTCTATAAAAGAATTTCAAATAAACTTAAGTGCCCCGGCACTTAAAAATGCCAGGAAAAAAAATGGCATTTAAATAATTTGAGATTCGTTACTATAAAAATTACCAATTAAATGAATTATTATTTTAAAATGTCAATCTACACTTTGTTGTTTTTATAAAAGAGTGACGTTTTGTGTTAGATACATATAAACTATAGATATATGGAACTGTGTGTTTTATTGACTGTGTCAAATATATCAGTTTATGTACGAGTTACACTTGGCTATTCCAGTTATTGATAAGGCATTACTGTAAAATATGACACAGGTACATTACATTATTTTTCGACATAATCACTCAGTCTCTGTAAGAATTTGTCAGTAATTTTTGAATTCCCTCATAGAAATGCGCTCAGATGGTCTCGGACGATTAAATGACTACTGACGACATACCAACTCCTATACAATTTCCGCGACGGTTACTCCGCAATTGCAGCGAATCATTGCACAAATCTACAGCACATGTCTTCTGCGCTTGTCGTCGTTGGCCTTGTTCAAACTGCTGACACTTTTACTGGAGGTGACGTTGTTTTCGGCACAAACGCGGTCGAAATGAAAAAGGCTCTATAGGAAGCCTTTAATGTGAACTGTATTCCACTCTTGTGCAGTGCTTCCAGATTTGGACGACATGTTACTTTTCTAATCTTCCTCGTAACTTAGGCGTCAGTCCTATTTCCTGTACTACTAAAAACAGGTAGTGTGCATCTGCTGTATACGGTTCAGCTTGTAATATTTAAAATGATTACACAATTGTTGTGGCTCCAAGGGTGGAAATATCACTGTAAAAGATACTGTGATTGTAGCATCGAGAAAGGCAAATTTGTCGATCCATCAAATTGATAAGGAATGCAACTATCTATTGGCGAAGTTGAAACAATTCCTAAGCCCACCTCTACTAATATATATATATATATATATATATATATACATATATATATAATATTGTTAGCCGAATAATCATATTTTATGCATTTTAATTAGTGTGTAGATATATATGTATCGTGAAGTGCAACTTTAATATATTAATGTATGTTATCAAAAGAGAAAGTTCTCTGATGTAACTGTCTACGGTAGCCCTGCCAGAAACAGGGTAGAGCCAAGGAGGCAATAAACCGCTATACAAAGGAAAGGGACGTGTGCTATCCGCTTCTTAAAAAATTTCAGTTGGCGAGGATTAATAAAGTCCAGGCTTTCGAATACGTTAGGACAATGAACTCGCCAGCCGTTTTACAGTTAACTTTAAACCAACCAATGTAAAAAAATGTTTTAAACTTTCGTATAGTAGAGGGTGGCATGCGTTGGCAGTTGAATTTGAACCAGCCGATAGTTCATGTATATTTTAAATTGTTAAAGCAAGGCACGAGACTTGCGCGTGCTTATGTGATCCCCTATGGCTTGGTGAAGCCAACGTTTAGTTAATTTGAATCGAATATATAAGAAAATATTTCCTCCCCTGGGGCATCAGTTCCGATGCACCAGTTTTCAGTTTGGCAGTTCACATCATCAGATAGCAGAGAAACGGTGCAGAAGTTTAATTCAGTTGATATACTCAGTTCAGTTCAGTACGCAGAATAAGCGTATACACAGAACACTAGAGAACGTGAAAGATCTTGCAAATAATAAATTACCATACATATTTAAATGTACTCAGTATCTAATGTTTATATTAACAACATAGTTGCTCTACTCTCCAAGTTCTGTTGAGTACGAGTCACAAAATAGCGAAACAAAAGTCTAAGATATTGCTGTCATGAAGTGTGGGCAATGGCACTAAAGCGTTCAATAGTCAAGTTACGGTACGACGCTACTAAATCCTGCCACACTTATACTAGTAGCAATCTAGTACCAATACCAGTATACTCTCGAAAAACCACACAAAGTGATGATAAATTTATTAGCATTGCCAGTAAAAGGCATATTCAAAATTTTATTAAATAAGTGCAGAGCTAATAGAAATTAACTAGAAGATTTATGTCTATTGCAACAGTAAAAAGGTAACTTTCAGCAGCTGATATGAAGAAACATGAGATAGTAAGGAAACCATTACTGAAGCCTCTTAATATAAAAAAGAAACTCCAACGGGCTGGACAACATGAACTCTGGACACCTGTTTATAGATCTAAGAAATTTTCACTTATGAATCCAAATATGAGCGCTTTGGTACCAGGATTATATGTCCGCCAACATAAAGTAACAGGCCTCCCACGAATGTGTTTTAGTAATCGTTAAACATAATGGACGTCTATTGTGTTTTGGGGATTTTTTATGGGAATAAATTTTGAGGTATTGTGAAAGTTTAAGAAAATATGGATCAGAAACAATATCATAAAATTCTTCAATGCGACACAAAAATATTTCAATTTCTTCTAGTATGGAAAATTTGAACCCTGTAACAGGATAACAATTCTAAACATCGAACTGAATTTTGCATGAGATGCATTGCTTCTAACTAAAAGCAGAGGATTACGAATTGCTTTTACCGAGAAGTGCATTTAAAAAGCTTACACTGTCTCTGGAATTATCCATCAAGCATGAAAGGATATAAGATCGGAATATCTCAAAGGACTTATAAACCAAATGCTTTGAGTTTGCTAGGTAGTTAATTACTAAAGCCAAGGTGGGCCCTTTCATGAAAAGAAAATTCAATTTTGTTCCTTGTAAAGAATATATTTTGCTTCTATCATTGTATTTTGGTCTAAAAAACATATTCATGCGCTGATTTATCAGAAAAGTTTACGATGTATTCAAATTAATGTGCGGTACTTATAACTAGAAGTTTCTTCCGGACTTAGGAGCCGTGGTCTGTTGGAGCTAAGGAGTCCAAACGTTTCATCCCTACCTGCGGAGGACATCTTCAGTGGCGCGGTCTGAGTCTTCTGGGCGAAGGTCCTGCCACGACTGAAATGCCAACTGGAGGTGTTATATTTATATACGGACTGCTCCAACAGACCACGGCTCCTAAGCCCGCAAGAAACTTCTAGTTATAAGTCTGACTCCGGCCCTGAAAGCATCCGAATGCGGTACTGTGAATGCACAAGCTTTATTTCCGATACCAGGTTTGCAGCCTGTTTTCAGGGAACGTGAATATCTAGCATTCTCCATCGAAGTAAATCTTTTTTTACTCTAAGGGTTTAATGTTTCGCCAAGGATTTTCGAGACGATGAATGAATGGAATGGATGAAACAATGACGTAAATGAGTCAGGAGCTCATATCGTCTAATGTTGCCTGGTATTCCCCTGTTTAGGATAAGAGAAAACGCTTTCCTTACCAGGTAACATGTCGAATTGAAATGTGATTCTTTCCCGCCAGTTGACACGCATAGGCACTAACAGTGAGTGAAGATGTACATAGAAGGAAAGAACATATATAAACGAAAATAAGAAAAAAACCTTTCTTGAAAACGCCGGCCTAAAGGCACAGCTTTGTTTGCCAATGTCATGACAGTTGAAGAAAACAGTGCTGCAGAGAAACACAGTTACCATAATACTGTGCCATCAGTTTTGTTTTCCCCGGAGTGTTTTGCCTATGGGAGCACCGCCCATTAAACATTAGCCGGCAGCCGGGTCTCGGTGATTAGCGGGAGAGTAAAACAATAAAACCAACCAACTATACAATACACAAACCAATTTAAGAAGCTCATTACTTACTAAATTATCAAATGAGATATTGAAACTGCTCGCCTTCATTCCCTACACATTTTTAGCATCTCTTTAGAAAATTACCCATCACTCTTCATTTTGTGAAATTCGGACAATTTCCTAACGAATGTTATCTTTGAGTTCTTGTATGGTGTGCGGGTTCATTTTGTAATCGGAACATTTTTTTTATTTACCCCAGAGATAATAATCGCAGGCTGTTAAATTTAGTAGACTTTTGCACAGACTCATGAAATTTTCACTTGTTGTGCAAAACGACGAAGAGATTTTCCAGGGAAATTTTCTAAACGATTACCAATGACCTTTCTGATGTGAGAACCCTAAGCTGCTTTTTTTTTTTTAACCCCTTCTTAAGCTGAACACTTCCAGTTTCCGTAAGTGTATTTATACCAATCGTAGATTATTTTACGATTATACCCGGGAATCTTACTGGAAACAGTCTTTGAACTTTATGAACTGACTGAGTTAACACATTTGAATCGGACATAATGACACGCCTTGATGTTGTAAATACATGAGGCATAATACACTTTATATAGACTGTCGAATAAAGAAACGAACAACACAACACACACCCGGGAACAGCTGCGCTACAATTGCGACAGTCAGCAAGGTCAACTAATAAGCAAGCAGGCTTTCTACCCCCTCTACCGCGAGGCAAACGAGTGGGGGCTCGATCATAGGAAAAACTACGCGCCGCGAGGAAAAGCATCATTGATCGCATTGTGTTATTTCAGAACATGCTAATCAGAATGTGGGAGTGTTAAAAGATGTTGAGAAAATGAAAACTATTGAATTGTATGAAATGTGTCATAATTTAATACATCTCTGTATTAATAAAACAATTGAAAGTAAATAAAAAAGTATGTCTCAGGAATTCCAATTCTACTAAATGGAATGAATTTTTTGAAATCAACAGAAAATATATGACAAACTAAAATTAAAATACCTACCACATCAATAATTAAGAACTCGACTTGTTGTTCAACATGAGTGTACGGGTATTTATTAAAGCAATAGGAATTTATTCTTTTCCTTAAGTTGTGACTCAGGTTTGCAGAGTTATTGTTCATCTTAGAAAAACTCGGAAACCCTGACATTCTTTAGACAGGTCATCCCACGTTAGTGAAATGTATTTCTTTTATTTGATGTTTAGCCTCTTGTTCTAATTACTGAGATCTTTGGGATGATCAATGTTAGCTATAAGAATTAACTTAGCCCCTTACGGTGTCATTAAAAACACGTTATCTGATTTTGTTTTACAATACAGTGTGTCCGGGAAGTCTGTATCCTATACGCTGTACGTTAATTTAATGATTTAAATAAGAATGAAGTTATAAATTAGTAAGCTCAATAAATTAACTTATAGCGTATAGGGATATATGGACTTTTCGGACACACTGTATATTTTATAAGCTGTTTAAAAAGCATTTCTGGTACAATTATCTCTAAAGGTTCCCTACATTTTTTATATTTATTTTATTTACTCACAAATTGTTGGGTAAACTGTTTCCTAATTTCTTCCATTTATTTCTATTCTACAATGACACTCACACAATTGTCTCTCATGAATTCTTTTGACAGTTCGTGTACTCTTTTAAATTCATTTTCTGAGTTTGAAGTGATTGCCTCATGAATCGAAAAATTATTTTGTTTAATATTTGTTTTAAATAATTTTAAATAGAATTCTTCTAATCATTGTCATTTCATAAATGCATAGTGAGGCAGCAAATTAAACAAAAGTTATATACCTGTCAAGATATTTTATATACATAAAGTGGGGGATGAACCTTAAAGAACCCGCCCCATCTCACCTAATACCGTGTGTTTAATTTTGTCGCTTTGGTCTAAACATTACACAATGCTACGATATACGTGGTGATTCACCAATGTTGCCACTGTTACTTTCGTATATCAGAGATTGAGCAGCAACTATGAATATTTCTTGTTTCTCATATTATTAAGAATGTATGAAGGTGTTTTAACCAATAAATAATAAATGAATAGCTGATTTACTCTTACTTCCACACCCGAACACTTCTAGCACTAAACATGACCAAAAAGACTGCAGAGACGTGACAACGTTGTTTTCCTGAGACAATGCTGGTGCACCACAATCCTCAGCATAGCGTGTGAATGTAGCATAAATAAAAAATTAGTTCTTAGTTCTAGAAATAAAGGTCAACAAGCCTGTCCCGTACTTTATACTAATTCGTACATTTAGATTATTATATTATTTCATTTCATAACACTGAAAGTTCACTATGACAAAAAGTTTAAATAAAATTATGCAACACATTTGTAAGGACTGAGGTACGAAATTCTTCAACGCGATATTAAATAGTGATTAAGTTTTTTATTAGTGCTATTTCAACACAAACATTTTTTTCCTGCTTCTTGCTTTCATGGCTTACCACATTTTCTGTGTTTCAGGAAGTCTACATTTGGACCACTAAATGATGTCCATACTTTCAAATTGCCCCCGAAGTAACCTATGGAATTTAAACCAGAAGGACATAAATTACTTAGAAGAAGAAATTAAGGCAGTTAGATAGAGGGGGGATATACAGCAGTCAGGACCCATTCTCCTCTAGGCTTGGCATTAAAACAAGCAAATGAGTTTCAGGTACATAATGGCAAAATAAAATAATCCAATTTTTGCACCTACAGTTTGAGGAAAGTTGTTTTTCAAAGTCGTTTTGTCACACCGCTTCACGGAGACAGCTACGATGCCTAAACAGTTCAGAGAACAATCGCAACATTTGAATTTTATAGCAGAATATTTTTTCCAATCGTTTAGAGATCATAAAAAGGCTAAAAAGGTTATATGTTAACAATGGGAAACAATTCTTTCACATCGTGTTTTATTTCTCTCTGAAATGCTGAGTTTTTTAAAATACATTTTACTGTGGCGAATGATTTTTGCAATAATTGCTTTCAGTAGTCAAAAGAGTGTTACGGACTATTTGCCCTTCCGCCTCCGTTATAAAGGTTGGATAAGCATCTCGGCCAAGCAACTTACATTTAATCGATGCCATTTCAATATACACACTCCTGAAATTGGCATCTTCATCAATTGAAACATAATATATGGATGTCCTTCGTACATCTAAATATATTTATAAATTTGCCCTTTCTTGTGTACTCAAATGCACCAATTCAGCAAGATGAATCTATCACAAGTAACAGCACGAGAGGGTCTGAGATAACCGATAAATTCACGAACGTAGGATTTATATTTATTAGGATTATTTCACGAATAAAATAAGAATTTAAATATAATCCCGCAAACTTGACTTACAAAAATGTAATAATTGTATATTTGTACCTAAACTTTTCAAGCAGTCTTGCAATAGAAGAATGCCGATTGCCAGTAATGCCAATAGGGAAGAACAAAATACGGGTTTAGGACTATTTCATGAATAGAATAAGAAGAAGTGATATATATATTTGAAATTTTCGCACAGAATATTAACGCTTGTTATACTTATGAATCAATAATGTTCAGAAGCCGTGATACTGAAATGGACAAAAGTCGACTATTACAATCGTTATCATTCGATTTTCAAACACAAAAGAGAAGGGAAAAAAGATATACAATGTATCTATTTTTCTTTGTATTCTGTGGTTTGGAATTTCTAGTGATAAGATCAATTTTCGCATTTGACGCATCACCAAAAGGCATTGAAGAATCCTCCATTTTGCGTTATGATTGTCGATTATCCATACTTTTGATGTTATCAATAGCTCCCCACCGCCTCTAGCAAAAATGGTCAGTGATGAGTGTTGAAAAATTATATAGTGAAGGTATAGAGTTGGCTACACTGACCACAAGACAAATGCACGTCGCGTGATAAAACGGATTTTGAGTAGTGTTTAACGCCCGTTTTTACTACTGAGGCACCACAGGCGGTGGACACTGATGATACATGAAATGAAATGATATATTGGGAAAGGATTTTTTTTTAAGGAAGGAAGCGTTCCAGGCCTAAGTTTAGGTACCTCCCCGGCATTTGCCAGTTATGAAGACTGAGGAAAACCTGGAAAAAACCCCAGTCAGGGAGGACGGTCCTGGCGGGATTCGAACCGCAGACCTCCCGCTCACGAGTCCATGCCTTAACGACCTCGGCCACCCGTGGCGGTTATAAAACGGATTTTGTATATATATATATATTCGATAGTTTCACTCCGTAATCCGGCTGTGATTGGTCAAAATTCCAAATTTTGCTTTAAGATGTCATATGAGTGAAATGGTCCTTCTAAAGCAAAGCACTTATGATGAAATTTTCAATAGACGTTTAACAGTTTATTGAGCATATATGTTATATAATGTGTTTAATGAAATATAAATAATTATTACGGAATTCCAAAATGATTGAGATTTGTGTGATTAAAAATCAACGACGACGAATATAAATGCGACAGTTTCAAAAATGGACAACATAGTCTCCCTGCAGTTCTTTGCATTAACGTCACTATTGTGGAAGCTTCATGATGGCCTTCTGGAATAAGTCTTTTGGTATACTGTTACTCCACTGGAGGACAGCTTCTTGAAGGTCGTCTGCATCAATGAATGTTTGGTTTTCATTTTATCAGCGAGAGCGTAATCTGATGACAAAATTGGAAGAGTAGGGAGGGCGTTGCAGGGCCACTTATCCAAGTTCATCTGATGAATTCTTGTCCGTGTGGATGAATATGATCAAGTATAGCCATGCAACAAAGACACTTTCTTGCTTCGCTTTCCCATCCTCCATTACTGGATTCTGCTGCGTAGGTGGGTCAGAATGTCACAGAGGAACCAGTCGATGAACAAGATTCCTGAATCAAATCTGCAGGGCGTGAAGTTCCCAAACGTCCGGGTGATCTTTCGCTCTTCATGTTCGTCCCCTTCCTTGAAGTTTTGAAACCAATGAAACACAATTGCATGCTTTGTACTGGTATCTTTTGCGTACTGTTCTTAGACGACGGAGATTTTTCCGCTGGAATGTGTTCATTCCACGTAGCAAGCCGTCCAATGCTGCCCATGACAATCCTTCACACGTGCGCTGCCATATTTGGATATATTCGCACAACCATATCTGCCACAAAATTCATCCCAACACTTTCGAATACCACTTGTCTCAAAAATATTGAATGACCTGACATAAAACATCAAAATTATTTGGGAGATAATAGTGAAGTTTTATGAAACATTTTAAATTCCATGAAGATGGAACTGTCCTAAAGTGCTTCAAACCTACGTCCTTCTTCTAAAATCTTACAGATTTCTTACTGAAACTACATGAATATACCTATTTATTAAGTATAAGTTAATTAATCGGATCTTAAGAACAAACTTCTGACTTGAAGGACTTTTGGCTATGAACCCAGTATTCGAACATTTGTCCGAGAAAATGCTGGATGAAACCGGTACCTTGAACTAAAAGAGGTCTAAAGTCCGGATCACTGCCCGATCAACAAATCCAAGATGTTATATATAGAATAGAAATGGATAAACATTTAGAATGGCGATGCTCGTGAAATCAATTCAATAACCCATGAGAATAAAGATATGAGTGGAGTTAATTGAGATTAACCTAAACTGTTAACAAGTTTCAGTCAAACGTCGTCTGATTAACTCAGTCTTAATATCGAAGACTCAATTTTCTAAATATCAGCTCTTCTGTTTAAAAATAGTTTCTAGAGTTCTTAATGTAACTGTAATCAATAGAGTTGGTAGAATAGATTCTGAGATATCTATGTTCTTTATTAAGATTTTTTCTCTTTATTATTATTTTTGAAACATTTTGTTGGAAGAGAGTATGAAAACAAATTCGTGCTAAATGATCAATGAATTCGTAATGCATTCCCATACTGAAAGAACATTGTAGCAATGGAAACTGGCAAGGAAGATACTCTCTAATGATAACAGAAGACTGCCGTTATAAAAAGTATAATAAAGTTGTCAATATTTAGGAAACCGAACTAGACATTCTGTGAGTGACGCACTTGTCGGCAGGTACTGGAGTTCCACACATGGGAGGCAGAGGGCAGTAGTGTAGTACATTTGAAAGGTGCGCACCGACAATCTGCGGACAACATTATGCTGAATGACGAAGGTGAAGATGGAGTGAGAAGATGATGGAGTAACGGCGAAATAAGTTACAGGAAAAATAGGAGTGCCCGGAGAAAACCTGCCCAAGCCCCGCTTCATTCGTCACAAATCCCAATTACGACCGCTTTGATCGAACCCGAAACACCTTGGTGAGAGAAGACCTCTCTAACCAGCCATGTCTGCGCTACTAGGCACTCTGTTAGTTTAGAAACAATTTCCAGTTTTCCTGATATAATACACAGGTAGGGTGAGGAAATAAATCAATTAATAACTGGCGCCAAGTGTCAATTGTACTTTTTTGTTATGAAAAACCCCACAATAAAATAACTCTTACTTATTACTTGGTATTTTTGCCTCTTGGTACAAATTTTGATAGTAATCAAATGTGTACCTATTAAAGTATTGTGGCTCTAGATTAGTCCTAGAACATTAAAAGTATTTAGAACGATATTTGCAGCTCTAGTTCTCGTCAAGGAGTTTTAAGAGTGCAAAGCAAAATGAAATAAATAATTTTAAAATCAATCATGACTTGCATATTTCCCATGAGGTGATATAAAATTGAAGCAAAATAAAAGAGAAAGCCTTTTATCCACTTTTTCCTCCCCTTTTACGTCATGGTAGTAAACCTAAGTTTAAGGAAAAAATAAAACAATATTTTACAAGTGACCCATATTTAGGCCAAACAGATAATCTCATTCTCCTTAACTTTCCCCGAACAAGCCGAGCTGTATCCTTCCGCATTCCCTTGCACTGAATGGTTCCAGCTGTTCGCGCCATAGGCATGGCTTATTGACCACGTGGGGAGCCCTAATGGATGACCGGAATACGAACAAATATGCAAATAAAGCTTTGAGAGATAGTCTTGATTGGCGAACTGTGTTAACGAACAGACTGAAGACTCTCTGTTATCTTCAATGAGTAACATCGAGAGACAAATGAATGCAATAATCAATTCTCAGATGTCATGATAAAGCAAGCTATTATAATGATTAACCTGCCGCCCAGCTCACGATATTATGTTGCATGAATTCTGGATTCGTCAATGCTATCGTACTTCATGAGCTAATGACATCGAAAAGTTTTAAAATACATAACATGTATAACGACAAATTAAACTTTAAATAAAGAACTAATTTGTACCACGAGAAGCGATTCTGTATCTATCAGCCAATGGATGATGGCAAAGAGCACCTGGTACTGTTAATATCGGGAATCAGGTTAAAAAAAAACACACAGTATAGAAAAAAATGCCCCATAAACTGTGCTTTAAATAAGTTGAAATCGTGACAGCCGGAGAAACCTGATGTTTGCAGAGGGAAGAGAAACGGAAATAAAATAGAAGTAAGAGCACGTTGTGGGTAAGGAAATATTTTGTTATCGTACATTTCGGCTTACTTCAAACCTAATAGTATATAATCTTGATTCTAAATAGAGTTTTACACTTTCCTTAGCCTTTGAGTAGCTTGATGCGGGAGAAAGGATTTTCAGTGATAATGCGTATTAACAACATACAACGTAGTTAACTTTCGACCAACTATTAAAGCCAACAAGCTCGTGGGTGTTTATGCTTGAAAAAATGTAGCTATAAACAAGCAATTTTAAATCTAAGACCACGACAGTTTATATGTACACGAGCCAAAGACAAAATAAAAGTCTTGAAATAAATTTACTTTATTTATATAATTTATAATTATTTATTTTCAATACCAAATTTAAGTAAGGGGCTGTTCAAACTGCGCTCTTTGTTTTTGAGCAATTTCAGCATCTGCTTAAGAAAATGCTGCAGAAGCCTTCGGAAGAAACTGTCCCTTCACTAAGATGCTCCAGTGAAGGCAAGTTTCTGTACACGAACTCTATAAATGGCAGCACTGCAAGGGAACGAACGCTTCAGGATCATTTGCTCTTTATTTAGTACCCAGGCCAGAACTGGAAAACTTCTTTCAAAATGTAAACCATATTTGGAAGATGAGAGCAGACGATTCAGCATCAAAGAGAATAGTTTATACAGGTAAAAGTAAAACCGTTAAGATCATAATGGGTGATTTTAAGTTATTATTAGGGATGGAAGTCCGGACACCGAACGAATGAACTTAACTATATCGCGTGTTATACGCATCGTGTTGTTTACATCAACCCAGAGCTCCGTCCATGTGACTTTCTTTCATTTTAATACGAATTGCAGATACAATAATAAAGTAATCAAATGACAACAGCCTCCGACCAGCGTTCTGTGATCCTGTAGCTGCACTAGGCAACATTTTGCTGTCCAGACTTCATTCCCAAAGTATTAACAAGCAAATGTTTCTCATAGATAATGTAGATAATGTATATTTTAGCAGTGATGAGTAACCTTTTATTTCTTGAAAATGCGTTTTGTAACATACATTACACTTGTAATTTTAAATAGCAGTAGCGTTGCTCTGCGTTGAGAATGAATTCATTTAGAATAAAGCAAATGGGTAAAATTGTATACTCTTCATGTTTCCACTAAAATATCAAATGAGGTCATAATGGTTTACATTACTGAACAGCATTACCTATATAAAGAGTTAAACAAGTTTTGTCATCTTATTAAGCATTTAAAAGTCGGTTATTTAAAGTTAAAGTTAAAATAAATAAAATAACAAATAATAAAATAATAAAAATGTGCATTCTCCCATGTGTCCTATTAAAGCAGCAAAAAGTTGACATCATTTTTACTTAAAAGATTCCATAGACCCTCTTACTTCTGCTTCGTTTGAAAGAATTTGTTTCATATTTTCACGTTTTAAGCTATATATATGAAAATTGGGCGTTAAAACTTTGGGGGTGCAGGTAAATCCCGGGATTTACTTACTTTGTCCTAATATTTGTGGTTAGAAGGATATTGTTTTGGTGTTAAAATGTTTTCATTATTTTATTTTATTAATTATAAAGTTGTTTTGTTAAAAGTGATTAATTAGTTATTTTTATATTTTTTTAAAGTTTTATTCTTTATATATTAAAACAGCTCTAATTTGCCGTTTTTTTTTCATCAAATGTGCACATGAATCTATCCCTTTCTCCTCTTTCTGGTAAGTTCTTGAGTCTTGGTGTGGCGATCACCTCATGCTCTAAGTCTGCTCTGATTGCCTCTCGATTAACGGACATGCGACACTGCCTATGTATCTACTCAAGCGCGAGAGATGCATCTAAGCTTCCCGTTTGAGAACACGGCAGTCAAGACGCTCCAGGGTTGGGGGTCTATATTTTAAGTAGACACTTTAAGGAAAACCTTGGCTGTAATTAGTAACCCAGGTGTAAATATGTAGTAGTTTTAACAATGCTTTCTTTCATTTTAATAGTTGTACAGTAAGTGTGTAAGCAAGCATTTTTTCCCCAGCAATTTTTTTAAAATTTATTTATTGCATTTACAGGGATTTGAGGGTTGTTGTAAAGTGATATTATCTTAGCTATCATTGCATTTATTTTAGGTTTTTCTTTTCAGGTATACACCTAATTTTTGTAGCTCAGGTTATATTTTTTGTAATGCCCGAGATTTCATGTATGTATAATTAAATGAGCCGAAAATTTTAAAAATACTTATGAGTAGTATTTCATTTATTTTATATTAATTTTTATTTAAATATTTAATATCATTGTTGCAGTACGCTTATTTACTTGTACTATCAATATTAATATGCTGCATTTTGTATTTACTGTTAAATGTAAAATAAATTCCAGTTTAAACTACTTTTCAGTGTTATTAAGTTATCATTTCTTCCTTGTTAATAAGTAACCTTTCCAGAGCTCTCAGGGGCTTAATTTAAACATCGCGTCTCCTTATATACTATTAGATCTCATGTCACGAAAGTGACAAACATTTACAAAAGTTTTAGCAGAGCTATGATTCTCGTAACATTACATTTCCCTTCGTTTTATATTAGGGTTAACAGTTATATGTATTTTTATTAAGGGAAGGGTATTAATACTATTTAATAAAAAGGACGTCTATTTAATATTTATGTCTTAGAATAGAATATGTAACATCTGTTTATAAATAAACTGAAAAGGTAAATAAAAATAATTGGCACTTATATTAGTGAAACTGATGAACTTGACGACCCTTACACAGTTGTTTAATATTTGTTACCAACTATATAAATATGCTCAAAAAATGTTTTCATGAAAACAATTATAGCAGAATCTCCCCTCTTTTTTTCCCCCTTAACTATGCCGCGTGTTCCACAATACACTTGAATTTTATTTTTTTCTGGTCCTTCTAGGAATAATTCTCGATTTTTCTATATGCATGTTCAAACTAGATTCTAGATGATTGCAAGCGTACACCTCGACGACCATAATTTGAGAAACGCTGAACTAAAATATAAAATGAAGTCATAACACAATCCATTTGCTTATAACTTTTGCTCCATGTGAATATGGTCACCATCAACTCGCTATATAAACACTTTAATGTTATTGATTCAATGACATTACAAAGCACCGAAGAAATTATTTACTGATGAATATAATCATAGGGTTAACTTAACATTTGTATACGGAATAGCTCCAAGTATATGTAAAAGAAGATTTACGCGAAGTGTTACATTTTTAACTTCACTTATTTGAATTCCTTATAAATACATTTAAATATCTAAACAAGATACTCGGCCTGTATTTATAAAATAATGCTTCTAAACATATTTTTAAAATAAACATAGATATGTGTATGTCTATTTCTAAGCTAGATTCTCCTTTGGAACAATTAATAGGAACACAAATATGGAAAGTTTGTATAAGTGATTTTTTCGCATTATCGTTGTGGTATTACGGTGACCGCCTCCCCGTGGTGAGGTGCACCACCTTCTTCACTGTATGGACTCGCGGTACAGGTGCGGGGTCGGTTCCCTAGTTTGTCATCTTGGGGTGTGCACCCCTGGATCTCGGCCACAGTGGAGGGGAAGAATGGCGGGAGCTTCTGCTTTATTTTAGTTTCGCAGATCAGCTTTTTTCCTCATTCGTTCGGCACCACCGGATTTTTTAATTCCCCCTCTCGCACTGAGCTTTCAGAGGCTCTTTCTCTCTCTCGCTCTTCCCATGTTGCGCGGGAAGGCAAATGCCGGATAATTAAAGTGGAATTTGCGAGTAGATAGGCGGAAAGGGTGGCGAGGGTAGGTGGGAGGGTGGAAAACTGGCAGGGGGTGAAAAGAGTGAGATAGGAGTGGAAGAGTCGATGTCAAACTTATTATGTAGAGAGAGAGAGAGAGGAATAGCAGAAAAAAATGGGGTGAGATGAAGGAGAGATTCCTCTGTGAGACGTACATGTGTTGTGTGCAAGAAGATGACGGGTTACGCGTTTGACACGAACAATCTGCCATAACTAATTTATATGCGTCTCATTAACGATATGAGCAAGAAACTCCTTTTTAAACAGATGCCTTGTTGTCTAAAAATATTAAGAAAATGTGTTACCTTCCCAACAGTGCAGGTCACATAGGAACATGGGGAATAAAGTGTGCAAGATGCCAAGTTTTTAAATACATAACAAAACAAAAACTTCCATATAATAAGAACTGACACATTCGCTTCCACAGCATATTTTCCTTAGAAACTTAATCCTCGCGGATAGGAACATGTTGTGGCATTATGAAGCAATAATACGTCGACAATGTATAAGTACAGACAGCATTCTTGATATATAGACGGCAATGTAGAAATAACAGACTACATTGTCGAGATATTGTGGCAGTTGAGAAAGTAGGTCTTTGATAAGTATGGGTAAGGGGTAGAGAGGGTAGTAAGAACAGCAATGACTTGACCACGAAAATATATGAGTGATGGAAGAGTCAGCCAGTCAGTAAACTGTTGAGTACTGAAGTAAATTATGTGTTAAGATCCCGTAACATTCCATCCTTTATTTCCAATGTTTAGGATTTAGTTGTACATATAGGAGGAATGGATGTCACAGAATGCGCCCTCTACCCCAAGCCAGCGTAGGTTTGAGAAATAGCTTTGTGCAGTTGAGAAGGCCTGGGTCGCGACAATATGACACAATGGAGTTCCAACCTTTGGCTACTCTATACATCCATCTCAGCTGATTTTTCCTTCTAAGTTCTTAAACGTTGCTGTAGACCTAAGCACCCAAAAAAATCCACTGAAAGAAACAGCTTTTACCATATATGATAAATCACTGGAAATACAAACAACTTTCCGTATATCTTAAGTATCCAGAGATTAATAAAACAAAGGAGAATCGGAAAGTCAATAACTTAAAGCAGTATCCTTTTACAGACTGTATTGCAATACTTTCAGAAATTGTAAAAGGGTTTCAGACAAGCTATTTGGCATATATAACCTCCCAGTTCAAATTTCAAAAGCATAGCATCAAATTTCTAAAAGACTATTAGTCCAAGGGCTAATGAAGTTTCCATTCCAAATGATACCATAAAATAACATACAGATGCGCAGCATGGTTCTTTTTTTTTTTTTTAATTTTGTGTAACGCCCGTTTTAACTACTGAGGCATCACAGGCGGTGAACAGCGTTCCAGTACTAAATTTTAGGGTAGTTTTTCGACATTTGCCATTTAAGAAAAAAGAGGAAAATGTGGGGGAAAAAAAGTCAGGAAGTCCTGAAGCGAATCCAACCAAGACCTCCCGCTCACGAGACCGCGCCTTGACGACCTCGGTCACCCGTAGCGGTTAGCATGCGTCTTAAGTGCCGTCAGTATAACACCGTGCCAAATAAAAACGGATTATTTTTATCGAGTTCTTTTCCCCTCATTTTAATTGTTACCAACGAGAGTATTTCATCATAAAATACAAGCTAAACCTTTCCCTAAGGACCCGAACCCATAGTACAGTCCGTAATACCGCCCGACAGTAAAATAGGCCTTCGATGATGCAAATAGTACAAATTTAATAATGTAACCTAATTAATGAAACAGTGCTATTTCTCATGCATCCAGTGTACAGAATAACTAAGACTATTTTCCCTCGCCCTTCTCCAGCTTTTTACTATATATTTCTTTAGTAGCATTTGAATTTTTGAATACATGCTTTATGCAGTTATTAAAACACTAAATATTACAATAAAATGCCAGCTTGCGGGTAATTAGTGCAAATATATCCGGTTCGCTGAAACTTTGCACTTGACAGCTACTTTTTCAGTTGGCAATACTACGAATTAACAAATGAGGAATGTTACCCGTTGCATCTTCTGAACCAATTACGAAGTAGTGTTCTATTATTCAGTTGTGACGTAGCAGTGCTATGTTGCCGGTTGCTCTTATAGTGCTGCGCAGCTGATTTCTATCACATTTGTAATTGGGTTACTATGATTAAATGAATTGGTTCATTTGTAGTAGTTAAAAATGTCCCAAAGAGATGGTTTGCAGTGATTCGCGGAGTGATACATAATCCTTTACATCGAAGTGATACACGGAAGCTTAATAAACGTTTACTAGGCGAAATTGAAAACCAAATAACAATAGCCGTTAAGTAGTAGTGGAAGTTGCAACGTTGCAACTTCAGCACACACAACATTAAATAAACTGACGCCAACTGTCAAGTGTTCGGTGGTCCGGGTATACCTAGCTGCACATGCGTGCTGTATGCAATTCTTTCAATACAGCTAATACTAAAGGCATTCACATTTTGATCTCTGAGTATACAAATACTATTCCATTTGTTTTGATTAGACCGTTTGAAGTTTGTCTCACAGAATTTTAATTTGAAGAACTTCCAGCGCAAGCATTGGTAGAAAATACTTCATTGTAATGGAAAAATAAGGCTCATAAACAGACATTTCATCATTTGTATTAGTATTTTACAATCCAGAAAAAAAAATAGATTTAGAGACCTGTAGAATGAAAAATTGCTGCGTAACTTTGCTCCTCCATTGCTGTGATACTTCCCTATACAACAGTATCAGAGTATTTACTCTATAGTTAGCATATGTTACTTTCCTTAAAGCTCAACCCCATGATACATGAGCAACTGCGCGGCTTTTTTTTTTTTTTTTTTTTTTTTTTTTTTTTTTTTTTTTTTTTTTTTAATTTGGAGACGCTCTTTGACATTTCAGGTCATCAGCGTCCCATTCAAACCAGGGCGTAAAATGTCCGGTAAATTTTGCTCAGAGGCCTCTTCTTTCAGGCTTGAGGTTCTTTATCGTGCCGTAAATGTACGACACGGGACCCACGGCTTTACTTTCCTTCCAAAGGAAGCCATACTTAGGATTTTTATGTCCGATAAAATCCATCGGTTCTGGCAGGGTTTGAACCCGCGATCTTGGGTTTAGAAGGCAAGTATGGTTACCCTAGACCACCAGAACCGACTTGCAGGGTAGTAAGTAAACATTTTAGCAAATATAATAAATTAACAAAAGTTTGCAGGGTACGCTCACTTCCATATACTTAGCACAGGATAAGCTTGCGGTTAAGTTTCATGATGACAGAAGCATCTTCCTTTCTATTGACGCTTTCTTAGGTGAAAATTAAATTGCTCTTCATATGAACTGGTAGTGAATATTAAGGAGCTCCTTGGGAGTCTCATCTCAGATTTCAATGTATACTTTCCTGAAAACCTGCATTCAGAGTTTTGGATTAGAGACCCGTTTTCTATTGCTGACACTTTATCAGAAACCTTAACTCCTTCCAATAAAGGCGAATTGATCGAGCTATCATGTGACAAAAGTCTCGGTCAAGCGATCAAGAAGATGAACTTAATAGACGCCTGCCTGGCAAGAAAAAACGACAATCTAATGATCTCAGAAAAAACTAAAATTTTGTTGGTGTTTGTGATTACTTATATTTGTGAATGTGCTTCTCTAATTTACATCAAAAACAAGTACAGGAATACTTTGAATGTTGATCCCGATTTAAGACTAAAATTAAGTCATTTGAAACCAAACATTAAAGAACCGTGTTTAAGCCAAAATAAAAAAAAAAAACATAACCTTCGCACTGAAACAAAAGTGCAAGTCAGAAATTAGTTAAATCTGTAAAGTGAGTACAGTGATTTTAAGTCTTAAGTACAGGAGTACCAGTGTCAGGAATATATGTTTGTTGAAGTTTGTTTATGTATTCATTCACTATATTATAACCTTAACATAATTAATTTTAAGACATTTCACAGAACAATCTATTGCATAGGAATAGATTGTAGAGTTCTTTTTCCTGCTATAAATATTTAATACTAAATACTACACACAACAAATAACTAAATAAGTCACTAGTATTGTTATAAATGTAGAGAAATGCTTAGTTTAACCTTTTGTACCAAAAAATCACGCTTTTCGCTCGTAAAATGTGCTTTTTAGTGCTTCTAATATCCTGCGTTGAATGTAAAGGTACGTTATAGGAAAAGATTGAGAACCCTTGTCTTAAAGTACTATCTCCACCCGCATTATGAGACATATTTTGAAAGGAAGGTCTGTTTTCTAAGATCACAGTCATTAATTAAGTTTGGTTCTACATATAATAAACATTTTCCTTGCTGTAAGATCTAACAGTATTTTATAAGTTAGATCTCCACGCAATGTATATTTCCTTTGATCAATATGTTCAATAACTTTATTGTTTATTTTGAGTCGTGGGCATGAAAGTACCAACTGTGCTGACATAAGAACGCCGCGACAACATAAAACAGTAGAATGGATGGTAATAATCAAGGTGGGAGTTCTTCCAAGCGGTCTGAAACAGATTCATCAAATTAATAATTGATTTCCGCTTCCTACCCTCGTCGTCAACCCTCATACCGGTGGGAGCACGGAACGGTATCAAATAAACAGCAAGACCTCTACTGTGCCATTTCAATCAATTGCTAATTGCTACTGATTGCATCACGGCGCACTATATCGAAGATAGCGCTAGAGAGAGAAAGAGATCGCTATGCGTTGTCACACGATTTCAACTTATTTCAATTTGGAAGGGCTGTAGACCCACTCTGGTAGTCACGCACGAAATGCAACCTGGCTGGGAGAAATAAAAAAGCCATCTAGTCCAGAGAAACTGGCTGCTGAATTGTTGAGAGCTTCTACAGCTAGGTTATTTTTTCTGTTTGTTATTTATACGATGGGCATATGAATGTTCCATTTGCCTTCCTGAATACGTCAGACTGCACCAGCTGGAGCAGAAGTTAAACGCAAGACGACGTGTTAGAAAATAAATCAGGGTTTTCATTTCAGAATTTCAATTACTTATTTAATAGCATACATTCAATTTAAACTCAAGCACGTCAATTAGATATTAAGGTAAAGTTCAAAATCAAAGTTAATTATATGTATTTTAAGTTTCAACCCCCCTTAACCCCGTTACATTAAATTTTCAAATGATACCCCTGTTTTACGATATTTGAATTTTAAAGAGATGCTATTGTTATCAAATCTTTTATTTTCTATCGTTGCCTGGCAGTCAAGATTGATATTGTTGTTTGAATTTGGACACTACAAAACGATTGAGCAGTGTGTTTCGATGATAAATTGATAGTCAACTTTTCAATATTAAAATATCCACTCCCTCTAGCAAATGCATATTTTCAACCTTCGTTAGTTTGGACATAATTTCAGGTACTAGTATACAGGATGTACACATAATGCATGTTAAAACACTGCCTTTTGAAGTTTAAATTTCTACGTAAAAATGTAATATTAAACATCACAAATAAAGGCTTTCCATTCTTTTTTTTTTTTTTTTTTTACCAAAAATTGAATTCTTCATCAGCCCATTGAAAAGCGTTTGATTCCATTTTGTAATTTTCTCAGCTTTTGTGTAAAATAAGAGAGTGATTGCAATGTAAGGTAACCCTACACATTCTTCTTCGTCATTTTGGATTGAAATCGTGGGAAATGAGGAGAAAGAAGGGCAGGATTGTCTTTTGCCTTCTTTCTTATGTTTATTTAGTTGAGAAACTGGCATTGCTCATGTTTTTTATGACAGAGTTTCCATCACCCTATTCGACAACGTGGTTATCTTTATTTTAAGTTTTTTTTAATGGTGATTGGCTGCTGATGAGCAACTGAGGACCGTTCTGTGGTATTACTGAGTCAACGCCCATTTGGAAGCACTTCTTAGATGAAACGGTAACACTCACACTTATGCCTTTCAGATTCCCCCTCGTATGCAACATGCTCATGCTCGTGTTCAAGGGAGTCAGTTTATGCGGTGAAGATATTTCTGATAAACGGGATGATATCGCATTTATTGAATTTTCTCATTGTATTTTGGAGACTTACACTTTGACATAAGCCTTTACCTCCATTTCTCCTGTTTGGTAAGAAGTAATAACTCAGAAGTAAAGATTACAATATCAGCATGCTTATAGTTTAGTTGTAGAACGTCTTAAATGACCCCATGAAGGATACACCCGGTGACTGCAGTTTGTGCTTTGTAACCGGATGATCATAACCACGAATTAATTGATGGCATCAGTGTTTCTTCTACGAAAAAGTATCCATCCATTGACATAGCCGCGCCTTCAGGAGTCATGTGGGAACCTTTCTGTTAATTTATGAGGCTGAATTCATTCAGAAGAATAGAAGCTAGCGGTAATTTCTGAAGAAAACTTCTTAGTAGTTCAGCCTTCAGTCTTGTCCCCCAAAGCGTGAGAGGACCATTCCCGCCGCACCCATACAAGACATCATTGTCTCTCTTGAGAAGACAAAATTTCCATTTTCTTCCTCTTATACCTTTAAATAACGCTTATTCCTGTTTGTCGACGTTACAACTGGCTTTCTCCAGCACTGAAAAATAATGTCACTATTTTCCTGAAAGACGTTGGCAAGCCAAGTTAGAAACTCTCTTTTATAAAGCGATAGGCAACTGAGTTCTTTTTGTGACTGAAAGCGGGCAATCATATTTTTTCCGCTAGTTAAAAAATAAGTTGTGATATGTCAGAATCTCTTAGTTTAAAGTACTCATTCTGTATGACTTTACAGATTAATTAATTCTTCCTGCACTCCATTCTTTGAGGTGCAATTTCGGCCAAATTTTATACTAATTAAAGAAAAAAACATTCCAAATATTATTTTTGCACGCATTCTTCAAGAGTTATTTTGGGCACACTGTATATTGTTTTCAATGTGAATTTTTTTTCTCTTTAAGTTCGTTTATAGAGCTTCGTGGATCCCACGGCTTACGCTGTCTTGCATTTTAACAATATCTGCAAGATGAAGATCACTTGAGAAAGAAATATGGTAACCTAAATATCAGATACCGCTTATTAAGAATGCGATAAACCAAGTGGGGCGACTCAGGTAGTATCGCTTGAGACTCATATTCTGGAAGTCGCGGGTTCATTTCCCTTGGGACTGGTCATCCGGATCTTAGGATTTTTCGTGCTTTTCTCTGGTTACTAATTCAGGGATTTTCGCTCTCACATTTCCTTTAATTTTATTCCATATCATAGAGCCAGAACCGTTAGGCGAGGTGAGATGATGCCTTGCGGTGTGGCGGCGGCTTGCCTTCAGGAAAAGTTCTGGTGGGTTCTGTCTGGGGGCCTTAGGGAGACCAAAGATACCTCGAGGGAGTTCTTGACGGAACCGGGATCTGGGACTATGAAATTCCCCTTACGCTCGTGCATCGCCTTCTCCGATTCCTGACCCCCTTGTGTATCCTCCATCCCATTCCTTCCTCACAAAGGTGCCCCCTCGAGAGAATATGATCAATAGACCCATTAGCGACCGAGCTGTGAACTGCTCGTAGGGCAGCAAAAGAAGCAAAGAATCGATGCCACAAATGCTAATGCCCCTAGCATGAATGCAATATTACGTACAAAAGAACGACATTATAAATATACATGTAAGTTTTAACTTCAAACTTTAAAATAATATATAACAATGGAGGATAAACTCTACATTTTGAAGTATCTCAGAGTTTTGTATCAAACACTGCTACTTGTTGTTAAGTCTCTTGACTTATGTAAATATCGTTTTGATTCTGGCGTACCACATGTTACAATTATTCCATTCTCTCCTACACATTCTTTGAGTGAACGCATTAAATGTAACATAAAACCTACCAGTTATAATGATCACACTCGTTGGGATGAAAATCTACATTTGTGGCAGTTTGTAGTTAATTCCTCCAAGCATGAAGCACACAAAATGAGTCCTTTCGAGTTGATGATGTCTTTCCCTCCAAATTGTCCACTATTTAACTTGTGGAATTTGCAATAAATGCTGCTAGGTAGCCCTTCTCCAACGCAGATCCGTGATATTTAATTTAGCGCGAGACATAGGAGGGTTGTTCTAATAGTTCTGGGACTGATTCAGATATATCGTGAAGATAGACAAATTACTATGATGGTTGTTACGAGTTATCCTTCAGATGGCGCGCTTTCAGACGCTTAATTGTAGTCACTTGTTTGTGACGATCGTGTAAACAAAATAGCGTTAGCATTTTCTACGAAATGGATAAAACTGAATTACGAACTGTGTTAATGTACTTCTTTTGATGGGTTTACCCTAAACAGATGAGTTAGGTTCCACATTAAAGTAATCTTTCCTTTCAATGGTTAAAAACTGGGCTGCCCAATTTAAGCGTGGTCTTACATCGTCCCAAAACTGCTTGTGACAAAAATCCACAATACCGTACTGAATGATCGTCGATTGAAGGACGTGAGTGTAGACATTACAAAGATTTCGGTAGGCTGTGTCCAATGTCCAGTACATTTTACACGAAATTGGTGCCGTGTTTATTAACAATGAACCAAAAAATACATTCCTATGAACATTTCCAAAAAATATTTACAATTGTTTAAACGCCATTCTGGTGAGTTTCTCCAACGTTTCATAACAATATATGAAACATGGATTCATTACTACACGCCAGAGACAAAGGAGCAGTGCAAACAGTGAATGGCAACAGATGAAAGTGCACCAAAGAAAGCAAAAACGGTTCCATCTGCAGAAAAAGCCACGGCTATGGTTTACTGGGATTCTCATAGTGTGGTGCTCATAGACTACCTCCAGAAGGGCAGAACCATCACCGGGGAGTACTACACTTCACTGCGGACCAACTGAAGGATACTATTCATATTTAACGTCCACACCTTGCAAAAAAGAAAGTTCTCTTTCATCATGATAATGCGCCTTCACACACATCTGGGATTTTTGCCGTATAACCTTCGCTTCCAAGCGCTTACACATCCGCAATATTCACCGGATTTGGCTCCTAGCGATTACGTTTTGTTCCCAAATCTGAGATATGGAAGAATGGGAATATTCGCATCAAATGATGAGGTAGGCGCTAGAGAGACGCTTATTTTTCACAGTTGGATAACTCTTATTTTACTGAGGGCGTTAACAAGTTGGTAAGTGGTACTAAATGTATTTATTTACAAGGTGATGTTGAAAAATAAAAAAAAAAGTTAAATATTGTCTTTTCTTGGTCAGGCCGAGAACGAATGGCCTTAGTAATCTGCAAAAAGCAATAATCTCAGTGTTATAAAGTATAAAAGAGGCCTGTTGCAGTAAAATATATCAAAATTATTCAACATATTTAAATACATATCCTTTAAGTAAAGAAGTTCAAAATTTTGCTTCTAAATTTGCACCTGGATTTAGGGGTCCTTTCCTCACAATCACCTTATATCACCATTCTCCATACTGCCCCAAGACAGGACAAATACTTGAAAGCCCATATACATACAAATGCATTACCTCCGCAACCACTAAAATAAGTCAAATTCGTACCTTTCAGCTTTTAGACATCTGTTGTTTGGTTGCAATTCTCACAACATACATAATCCTTAGCATGGTAAATAGAATGTCTTTGAATAATGAACTTTCTCACAAATGTTAGAATTTTGTAATAAACAAGCACTAAGCACGTTGCCCTTGCTTCTTATTTACATTTATATTTATTTAAATAAGTATACATGTTTCCTTGCGGACTAAAATAAACAATTGACGGTTGCTTCAATGACCTGCGCTTTGCGTTAACATTCCAAGAATTGCAGTAGAATGTGGTTCTATTATCAGCTTGAACCGCCAAGTCACCACTCCCCGAGCGACGCAGTTTGACCTCTTGCACTGCACGCGAGTAACGAAGTGTGCTCTTGCATAAAAAGTATGAATTGGTTATCGCTCGTCTAGGGGAAGATACCAAACTCCAGTCCTCCAGATTGGGGTCATGCAGGGAATTAATAATCCCCATATGTAAAACAACTGACACTCAGAAGCCTTACAAGGATGCACAATGTCCTATTAGGAGTAAAATGCCAATTGAAAATTATGCCCCAGATGAAATGTCTATTTTAATTACTTTGCTACAAGAACAACTTATGAAAAAGGAAAAGATATCAAGTTCAGTTAAAGAAATACGAAAATATATGTAATTCAGCCTGAAGGAACTTAAGAAGGCCAGACAATAAAAGAAACACGAAACAAATTTTACAAAATGATTGCATTATCGGTTCTTTCTTTCGGCAGTGAAATCGTAAAACAAAAGAATTTAAAGAAAAAGAAATCTGCTAAAATGGAATGTTTAAGATTAGTGAAAGGACGTAGACTGCAAGTTAGAACTCCAAGTGTTGAAATAAGAATAGAACTAAAAATAGATGTAACTAGATGCAGATAGAATTGTTGGAGTTTATAGAGAATATTAAAAGAAAGATTTTCAGAACAGTTTCTAAATTATCAACCTGTAGTACACCAGATACTGGAATCCTCAGGAAGAGTTGGAGACACGGTGCGAGACCGAACAGATTAAAAGTCTAATGCACTAAATAACGATGATGATGAGGTGACAATGAACAAATAAGAAAAATACTTAAAGCTTGTCAAGATGTTAGTAAGTTAGTTTGCCCTTGTTTCAAGCTGGCCGAATATTCATGAAATCGCTGCTGTAGCCATGCTGAGTGACTTATTCACAACTCTTTCCTCAATACATAGAAAAAAGACTTGGCGGGATGGGGTGTATACACGTTTTGGCTCTTCATTCTAAATTGCTAGGCCCGGAGCCTTCTTCATGAACCAGTGACTCAGGTAGAATGTAGTTTTGAAACATTTTATGGTAGAGTTCTTGTTTGAATTATATTATATCGGCTTAATTTCCTTTGTAATTATTTTGGACAGCAAGGAACAAGTATATGCAAGTCAAGATATTGAATTTACAGTAATTAAGGGACAGTCTTTTATTCATTGTTAAAGTAGGAGATTTTACAGTATGTTTGTTTCCTAGCATTTATTTTCCAGCAGTTTTATTATTAATTAAATAGTAGTTGTGGCAAGGATTTATAGCTTCAAAAACTTCTAAATTTAAATTTTTCAATATTTATAGCTCCAAAAATTTCAATATCATGTATTACAATTACAGTTCCTTGCTGATTAAAAATAAGAACAAAGGAAATTAAGGCAATATATGAAGTATCAAGTACTCTACCATTAAATGTTTCAAAACTACAATCAATCTGGGTCACTGCGTGTAAGTAATGAAGAACAGCTTGCCGAATTAATTGGTGCCACCTTAAACACTGCCGTTGCCAAAGATGCTGCTGATTGTGGTAATGGTGATGGTAATGTTGAGGACACTATTGCTTCGAACATCCAATTTGACATGCATGGGAGATTGCATTAACTTAAAGGACATATATCTGTAAGGCTCACAGACCACTTAGTGATATTCGCTACATTAACTGCACACAGATAATCGTCCGTCAAGATTAGCGCGGAAACCCCAAGATTTCCTCAACATCTATTCAACCTCCAACTGTTAATAGAAACAGCTTGCTAGAAATGAGAACGCCCTTCGCAAAACCAACGAGGCGTTTACAATGTGTTAAAAAAAGAAGAGGAATTAGGGGAATAATAAGAGCGTGCAGAGAACAGAGGGAGAAAGAGGAAGTTCAACATGAGGGGGGAAATGGTTTAGCTCTGAACCAGAAGATGCAGTTAGAACTCATATAAGATATTGCTTCTCTTCTCATGCGTGTGTCGTAGGCTTTATTGTGATGTTGGCTGCCATTACGAGAGGAAAATCCTCTGTTAGTAAACTCTTCAAATAGGACACGCCGTTTGATGGTAGCCACCCTTTTATCTCTTTCCGTCTCCGAGGTAACTAAAATACCAACTATGAAATATTTTCTACCGTTGACGTTGCTACTTATCATAACTTCAATGGGGGTATGTTTTAACTATCTGAACTTGCATTTAAGTTAACAAAATGTTGATTATTTTATACACGGACATAAAGGAAACAGCATACGCAAAAGTCATGAAGACTAAAAACCTGCACTATTTGCCGTCGCAAATAAAAAAAAAACAATAACTATTAGCAGTAAACATAAAAAATAATATGATTAGTCTGAAGAAGTCAGTTCAAATGACCCCTCACTAGATAAGGGGACAGGCTGGGATCCGAGGCAATGAAAGAGGGACCACTACTGCCAACTATAAAACCATCACAGGCTATAGCTGCACATATCGCGTACTAAATTACTTTATAAATACGGAATGAGACCGAACACAAACTCTCACACTAAAGTATTTACCCCCTCATACACTACAGGCTCTCTATATTATTTATTGCAAGCCTACATTATAATTTAATGTAATATATATAATAAATATTTAAAATATATTATTTTGTTTAATTAATAACGTTTATATTACGTATTCATTCTAATGTATACTTCAGGATGGTAAGTTTTTTACATAATAATTCTGCTGTGCAACTCAGCGCTAGCAGAAAAGAATTTTAAGATGATGAAATTGCTAAATATAACAAACGCAGAACACGAAGGACAATCTTTATGTCGTTTTAATGACCAAGCGTCAAGTGGAGGATAGTTATGATTTATAATTTGCGCGCGTCAGGTCGCTGGGTTTTCGTGCCTCATAGCATTATTTAGCTTTGCGTGAGCCAATCCTTTTTGTATATTTTGAACTTTTAAGCGTATTGGTAGCGTCAACTTACATTTGTGAACCCCTTGGGAGTAGATTCACGGGAGTATAGAAGGAGATAGTTCACCTCGTTTGGCATCGCTCTGTCATCACTTTTTCGTCATATCGACAAGCTTTAGAGCACTTCGATGCACCTCATCTTCGATGTGGTCAGTCTACTATTACGTGTAATGCATTCGGCCTGCGGGAACAAGGGCCACGCGATCGTGTTAAGAGTGAAATTGCTGATGGTTGATTCGCTTGGAGAACTCATAATGCCATGTGAGTGGCAGAAAGTTAATGTTTAGTAATTAGAGGGCCGGTGACCCAAACGCGAGGAAAGGGGCAAACTTGAGAGCAAAGTCAGATTCTAATTACCATCTCCGTCGCAAAATAATGGTAGAAGGATTGGATGTAGGTCAAGGCCACTACATCGAACCCGGTTTTGCTCATAAATGCCTGCTAATATAAACAAAGTTACGATCAACAAAATGTGTAGTGTTATGTCGTGTAGTTATTGTAACAAAAAGTATCCTCTCCCAGTCTGTTGAGCGGGGCTCAACAAAACAGCGAAAATTACTCTGAGATTCTGTTATATTGAAAAGCAGGCAACAGGCCGAAGCAAATCAACGACAAATAGAAGCCGCTTCAAGCGCCCAAAGTGTGAGGCCACATAAAGAAATCGCTCCCAAATTGGTGCCCAAAGTACCCCAAACACAAATACATACAATTTGGCACCAATCGTGAGGCTGCCATACCCAAAACCGCTTCATAATTTGTCCCAATTATATACTTATCCAATCCTTGACCAATCACAGTTACTTCCGTTCCTACCTTCACAGGATAAACAAAGTACCCTCGCTTATAAAAACTTCTCTGAAAAGCCACCCAAAATAACTAAACATATATAGAATACTCTCTGTTTTCAAGAGACCAGCCAGCAGTTTTAGCATCCAACCACTGCCCTTAAACTTTAAGTTTCATATAAACACCGCTGGCGTCTTCAATTCCATCAGCATCTTCCGCACACTTTCATAATAGAATACCAAAAAGTGTAACTAAAACTGTAAATTGCCCGTGATATGTCTGTTGGTAAAAGATGAATTGTGAATAAAATAAAAAAGTAGCCAAAGATAAGCCACATATGTAGACTAACAATTTTGACACATCCACATTAAGTTCTAACAGAAAATGACATATTCTATGGTAATAATTCTATCCACAAAACTCTTCAACATGCTATCGCTATTTATGCACTGCACATTCATGTATTCTTGAATAATTCACATCTATATATATATATTATATATAGTTATCCTAATCCACTGTATTCTAATCTATCCTAAGCACATCTTAATATTGAAAGAGGTGAGAAAAAACTTTTGTCTATGTATTTTCCTACTTAAAAGAGGTTGACCGCTAGAATACAGGCATAAGTTTCTAATGATAATTTAGAAATGAATACTCCCCAAATGCATGAACTTCGAAGATTTCGACCTATAAATAATTTAATGTGCTATAATTGGAACAGCCTTAGAGGTATTCATCTTTAGGTAATTCAAAGAGATTGGTCTTCAAATTGCTCTCTTTTGAAGATTTATTTTCCGTATCAAATGCCCTCGAAGTATTTATCAAGGGATTGATCTCCAAATTATCTATTTGATGGGAATAATTTTCATTTGTTTCATCAAAATTAAATCTACATCTAATTGCTTGTTCACAAAAGTAAGTGTATAAACCTTATAATTTGACTATCCACCCCAACTGAGATGTTAGAGTGTCCACAAATAAAATAAAAAAACTATCCACCCCCTTTAAAGGTTAAAGCCGGTATGTATTTGATTCTTGAGCCTAATAGAGGGAGGTATATTAAGCCCCTAACCGTACCGTCCGACTTCTTATCATAGCATAATTGTGTTTTCCTAAATAGACCAACTGGGGTATAGACAAGGTTACATTTACTCTGAATAACTGGCAAGAAATAAGAAAGCGCATGCTAAAACATGAAACCTTTTATTGAAGCCCGCGGGATTACTTTTTTCCAATGGTGTTGACGCAAGTCTTTACTATGACAATGCAGGCGGTGGCACTGATGATATATTAGATGAAATAATTCATTGAGAAGTGAATGTTAGAAAGAAAGCCGACTAAAAAGGAATACTTCAATCAAGGAGGGCGTTCCTAACAGGATTCAAACCTCCTGTTTATGACTCCATGTATCGCGCGTAGTCTTTTGACTTGCTGATGTGTGTTGATAATTCTATACGAGTAAATGGGAATATGGTTCTGGTGAGTTAGTGGTAACATGCTTGCATCGCAGGTTTATTCCCTGCCAGGGTCGATGGACTTTTTCGGGTGTAAAAATCCTAAGTATGGTTTCTTCGGAAGGAAAATGAAACTATGGGTTCCGTGTCGTAAATTTACGGTAGGTGTGAAAGAACCTCAAGCCAGAACTAAAAAGACTCTGAGCAAAATTTATCGGTTGTTTCACGCTCTGAATTGAATGGGACGCTGTTGTCCTGAGATGTTAAAGAGCGTTCCTAAATAGATCAAATAAATAACTGAGAACTCATTCTTTAAAGTGAGAACGAACAATGAAAACAACTTCAGGAGGAGGTTCCTGACAAGGAAACGAACAAAACCGTCCATATCAACATATGTACAGAAATCTGCAATTAGCACAACTAGATAGGGATTCCTAAAAGGCGTCATGTATGCTGATCCGGTGTCTAATCTGCAGACACTTTGGCAACCGTCAATGGACCCTTTGCTGCTCTTCGGGTACAGAGGGAAAACTGAAAAGGGTGCAGCAATTCATTCAGGTGCATGGCGGGCTCTTCGAACATCGTGAAGTTGCCAGAATGTCTGTTACACCATAGGCAAGCATTTTGATGTCTTGTAACATTGATATTTGTATATAGTTCTGTACTCTACCGTTGCTCTAATTACAATGATTCTGCATATGTTGCAATGTTTCTGTACATCTCCGGACAAATGAGCTTTTTTGTTCGTTTCCCTGTCAGGAATGGAAAGTTTGTTCCCGTTGTTTGACCTCTGACTGGTCTGTAGAAGCAAGTTAACCAGAAAGCCAATTCTATCACACGGAGAGGTACTTTCTGCGTTGACGAATTTAGGTTTAAACATACAACTTTTATTTCCTTTCTGTTTTGTGATAATATATCAGGACATTGGAATTTATTTTCTCTCCGTATTCTGTTAAACATAATTACTAAATGAAATACAACAAAAAGTAAGTATTATAATAAACTTCCAATAAGTTGATTGTAAATTGAAGAAGATAATGTCCCTAGTTATAAAACTGCAGCAGTACTTAATACATGCGTAGAATTAGTTTCGAACATACGTACTAATATTTGTAGTATTGTTGTGGCATACTTTTCAAAAATAGCTAAAATCTCCATTGTTGACTGTTGGAGACTTACCTTGCGGCTGCTCATAATTTTCCCTGGTCGCTTTTACATTCCATGGCTTTTCCGCTCCTCATTTCTTCCCATTTAGTTCCATTGGCTGTCACCAGGTGCCAGCAGATGTGAGCTTCGGGGTGTTCTAAGTTAAGAAATCCGTCTATATCCGCGCATTACCACCTGGCCGCCCGATTTCTCCCCACCTCATCCCTTCCTCCCGGAGGAGGAACAAATGAGCAGCCCTTGAGCAAAGTCGAACTGACGGAAATGCCTTCTCAGTCTCTTAACCATGAAAATCTAATCCAAATGCAAGAAAAGAGTAGCGCAGGATCTAACAGCGGTTCGAACAGGAATTTTGGTTTAAAAATGTACACATATTTAAAGTACGGGACACACCATAACAACCTTACTTTGTGTTGTTTTCGTCTAAACAGAAGATCTGGTAATCCTCCAGCATTGCCACTGTTACTTTCGTATATAAAATTGAGCAGAAACTATTATATTTCCTGTTTCTCATATTATTATGAACTGAAAATGTCTTACGTAATAAATGAGGCATAAATAAATAAAGTATTTACTCTCACTTCCACGCCCGGTTTCTCTTAGCACTAAACATATACTAAAAGAGATTGCAGAGACGTGGCATCGCTGTTTTCCTGAGCGAACTCTGATATTCCTTATTTCTCAAGCGTATCATGACAAAGTAACATAAATAAGCAGCTGGTAAACTGTAATCTCAGTGCCAGGAAAATGGTCATAAATGCTTGTCCTATACAATACCACACAATAATGAAAATCGTAAAAGCGTTCATCTGTAAACACTTCGTTTAGCTAATATGGACCAATACATTTTTCAAAAATGTACATGAGGAGTCGCTATAAAAAGCATGAAAGAATGGAGTAGAACATTAGGCAAACCTGGCCCAAGCAATCTCTGAGTTATTGCCTGAATCACATTCCATAGATAAAAATCATCTTTTGTATTGTTTAAGAAAAGGATATCCACTCTGAATACATTATAATTTAAATCAGAATCTTCATTTACAGTTTTAAGAAGTGGGTTGACACATATCACCCAACGAATTGTCACATAGATGAATATTTATTATAATATTGATCACCTTTGTGAAGTCTCCTTATATAACTTTTTAACTAATAAGTTCTATTGAGTCGAAACCCTGGTCCTTTCTCTTGTAAGAATATTTTCTCTTGAAGAAATGAAAAGGTATAAAAGGAATAGGGACTGCATTTGGATTAAAATGAAATAGGTGCGAAATATTCAGGTACCTTCCCCATGTCATGTAGGTTGTAGCCATATTGGTTACTATAGCAGCCCCTGTGTGCGTGCGAAGGGGTGTGATAGTCTCCTACTAAGCTTATTATGAGGACGGGGGACGCGTCCAATCAGAGGTCAAACTCTCGTCATAGTCGCCGCTGCCGGCTTGTGAATTCTTTAACAAAGCCAAAACTCCCAACATCCGTAGATGGAGGGAGCCTGGGGGATGGGTTGGAGGGAGGAAATCGTATCAATATATTCGCATATATACATAGGCCAGCACGCGTGTGCGTCTGTGTGCGTCAGTGTAAATCTGTGAATTGTATATGTATGTGTGTAGCGGAGTGAGAGGTTGGTAGAGAGCTTTGGCGGCGGAGGGGAAGGGGATTTCGTTACTGAAACAAAGGAATACTGAAGCGTATAGGAAGGCGAGTTATTGACAATAGTATGCCGGACTTTGTGCTCAAACAAAATGCCATCCGCTTAATGTTTATCAAGCCCGACATGGCGCTGGTTTCAGGTGAACTGTGGCGCTCTTTAAGTGCAGCAATGGTTTTTATACCTCTCTTGGGAACAAAAGATGTCGCGCGCACATCGCCTAGCAAAACGGCACTTAAAATGAAAAATGCATAGATGGAAAACGGCGTAAAGTGTTACATTTAAGTGAAAGAAATTTAGTACTGGCAAATCTTTAGTAGAAAATGTACATAAGTCTGGCACAATTGCTTTGAGAACATATACAGGCATCACGCCTTTCTTATGTCGCAGTAAATAATTTCACATCCATGGGATATATCGGTGCAATTTTTTTCTTCTTAATGCCCATATGTCACAATCAAGAGACAGCAATGTGTGCTGATTTTGCATTTAAAGGTGCATCTTATCTGGTATTTTCTCGTCACGGATTATCACTTCAGTGTCGAAGCTTGTTGTGATTGGCTGATACGCCTCTCTATTAACGGACGCTTGCTTTCTTGTGTACCGACTGGAAACAGACACCTCTGAGCTTTCCTTTTGACAACATGCAGTTAAAACATTCCGGGTTTAGGATAATTATTCGATGGATTAAATTGAACTGTTAGGGATCTTTTTGGTTGTACTCAGATATAAAGTCACAACAGGCAATAGTTTTAATTTTTTTTAATAGTTATAAAGTGGGGGTTATTCTCTAGATAATTTTCTGTAATATTTTTTCATTGCATTTACAGGTTTTGAGTATGCTTTAAAACAATACTGACTTAACTATCCTTGTGTCGACTTTATTCATATTTATTGTAATGTTTGCATTTAGAGATGTGCAACTACTTCACGCCCAGATTATATCATCTTGCTGTTGTGCCCAAGCTTTAATACAGTTGCATTTTTAGAGATTATGAGGTTTTTGTTGTAAATATTTTCATATAATTATGATTACTATTGCTACAATATGTTTACTAATAAATTCCAGTTTAATTTATCTTTCAATTTTATTTACTTATCCTTTTGTTTTTCATTGATAAGTCATTTTATAGGGTACTTCTAAGGGAAGATTTTATAAAGGATAAATATTACAAAAATTACAAAGATCACAAGTAAATATCGCGAAAATAATTGTTACAACCTGATAGAACAGTCATTGTGGCTGTAACAAATGATATGTTAAAGTTTTTTTTAATTCTATAATGTCTCTATATGTACGAACATGTCAATAATTTATACAGGGGTGCGCACAAGTTTCCCAATGCAATGCAATATACCTGTAGTGATGATATTCAATTTTTAGAACTCCTATCTCTTGCTACCTATGAACTATTATATAACTAAATGCAGTACCACTAAAGTGTTCTTCTTCAACTAATGATATTTTGCAGATGTAGTTCATACTTTCAGCCTACTTTACCGGTAGTAAACTCACTAATTTTCGACTCTGTGTATTTCCTGCAGAAACATTAGTTCATTAAAGCAAATACTTCATTAGATTATTCAGTGGACGAAAAAAATATATATCTTTATAATTTCTAATGCATTATAATTGTTTGGTTCTAATGACTTACGAATTTAATCTTATTTCCCTAATATTATTTCGGTTACACGCTCTGTATACCCGATTATAACATGCATTGGACCCTATCGCTAGTCCCGCTTCTTGCAATCACCTTAGTAATCTTGTTAACAACTACACTAGCGACACGACAC
Organism: Metallyticus violacea; assembly: GCA_030762175.1. Classification (NCBI taxonomy): domain Eukaryota; kingdom Metazoa; phylum Arthropoda; class Insecta; order Mantodea; family Metallyticidae; genus Metallyticus; species Metallyticus violacea. The sequence continues at coordinate 24,024,505 of CM060838.1, read as the reverse complement.
TCTGCGATAAAATTAGCTGATACTAACAATATTTTCGGCAGCATTTTGAAAAATATATTACGCGGTGTCCTCCCTCTCCCAAAAAGTAACTGAAATACTTTAGTAACGCTTTGTGCGTAACGATTATCTATCATTTAACTACGTGTTCCACCATTGTGGACATGTTCGTTACATTTATCAGCCTAGCGACTATAGTATTACAGGATGATATATCGACGTTTTCACGCAGTTCATCTTAACTAAGAGGAACGAGTATGAAGCATTTTCTTTCAGAATCAGAGTACAAAATTAATATCCTGTGTATTTTGGTGGGGGATACGCTTTACCAATCCACTTCTTAAAAATGTAAACTTTAATATATCCAACTTGGATGTATCTTCTTAAACAATACAAAATATATACGAGAAATATAACAATTTATATAGGAACTCTGGTTTATAATCCCGAACTTAAATTGGGAAATCGAGTGTTTCTATTCAAAACGCCCTCCGTGGTTCTTAACCAGTTGAATGCTGACGCTTCACTATTTCGGGAAATTGTATGAATCCTACACAGGTACCGAAATTTCAAACATTAATTTCAAGTAGCATTTGATATTTCATCTATGGAATATGATTCAGAAGACAATAGATATCTGCTATTGCGTGTTTTGCCTATTGTTCTAATTCGCGCTATTTCATGCACATTTTTGAAAAATGTATTGGCCTACATCAGCCAAAAGAAGTGTTTACACATGAACGCTTTTACAACTGTAATCATCATTGTGAAGTAAAGTATAGGACAAACCATTATGACCTCCTTTTTTTCCTGGAACAGAGATTTACAACTTATTATTTATGTAACGTTCATTGATTGATACACGTGAGAAATGAAGTACATGAGTTCGCTCAGGAAAACAACGTTGTCACGTCTCTGCGGTTCTTTTTAGTATTAACAGCGACTGGGTATGGAAGTGAGAGTAAATAATTTATTCATTTAACCTTTGTTAATTAATTTAATCTAAGGTATTCATAACAATACTATGAACAGAAAATATTCACATTTTCTCCTCAATGTGATGTGCGCTGGAATATTACCAGGACTCTCGTGGCAATGTGTTACTGTTTAGGCAAACGTTATTACACAGGGGCGAGGTTATTAAGGTTTCAAATTTATTCACAAAATCGTGAATAGCGTTATGGAAGGCCCAAATTGCTCAGGAAACTTGAGAGTAAATTCCTTGTGAACAAGACGAGCTGATTCGTGTTTATAACATTTATACACAAAAATACGTTGCTCCGAAATCTTCGCGAACGAATGTAGACTGTTAATTACTCGGAAGCTGAAGGATAGGAGGCAGATAGGTGGCAGTGAGTGGCTACCCTACCCAATCACGATCATCTGCCTGCCTTAGTGAAGATGCAAGACTCGTACGAGCGGTCCGGACACATTCTGGAAGCCCGGAAGATACTTTCGGTTTTTTCAAACTAAAGCATAACATCCATCAAAAGATGAATTCTATTTCTCAAAGGGAATTAAGAAGGCAATAGATTAGTTCATAAGAAGATGCCAAAATTGTGAGCAAAATGAAGGCAGAAATTCCATCATATCCTTGCGTGACATGATTAAATATATAACCTTTTCAGAGCATTAGAATGTATTACACTGTTACTCTAGTGTTTCTACCACAGATTCTTTTGTTGACAGATTAATGTAGCCTGGCTGGCCGTGAGCGATGGCTTCTCGGTCGGTCATCAGATAATTGGATGATCCGATATATATCGTACCTTTGTCTATATATATACCGCCACGGGTGGCCAAGGTCGTTAAGGCGTGGACTCGTGAGCGAGAGGTCTGGGGTTCGAATCCAGCCAGGACCGTTCTCCCTGACTGAGGTTTTTTCCAGGTTTTCCTCAGTCCTCATAAATGGCAAATGCCGGGGAGGTACCCTAAACTTAGGCCTGGAACGTTTCCTTCCTTAAAAATAAATCCTTTCCCAATATGTAATTTCATCACACGTGTCATCAGTGTCCACCGCCTGTGGTGCCTCAGTAGTAAAAATGGGCGTTAACACAAATTATATATACATTGTTCTCTGTCAGAAAATTATTTTCAATCCTTAAAATTTTGTTGTAGCATCGTTTGGTTAATTTATGGAACTTATCTCATATATTAGCGTTAATATTTTTATGAATTCTTATTAAAATACGCACATAACAAAATGTTTAATGACATAGCAACAAAAGTAGTTCTTGTACTTGAAAACAAAGTCTGTTGTTAACCCGAGTTTTCTGAGAATAATTTCACCTCGGCAGGGCTGCATTTTGGTTCAACTTGACAGAATTACTTTAACTGTTTCTCTGTCGCTGCCGGTAAGTAAGCGCAACATGTACGCAGCGGTTATCTGGTAGCGTGGAATTAGGTTGGGAGTGGGGGGTTGCACAGTATGCTGTAGCATTGTGCCGGGGCGGCGTAGCGCACGGAATCCTCTCTCTTCCCTCCTCACGCCGCCGTGAATTGATTCGAGCACCAAACCAACCTGTTACTTCCGCACGAAAACACTTCCGGCTCCCCTGCTAGCTACAACTGTACGAGTGTGTGTGCCACGTCGCTTCGCAACTGCTAAGGAGTCGCGTCATCTTCATCGCAGTTTCTCTACCCTCAACACTGCCACAAACTGTTTTTAAACATTTATTTATGTTTTTTCATTTAAATCTTCATCTTCCAAAGTAACGCTTGCTTAGGGTTTGTGTATTAATCTTACAAATATTAAGCTCTAGTTTCGTAATCATTCCATATTTCTGTTAGATCGTATGTTGCGAAAGATGTGTGAAGAGTGGCTATAAGTTTGAACCGCATTTACCTCAAGCTATCTGAATAAGAAGTTCTATTTAAAGAGTTTCCTTAGCCAATAGCAGAAATGCCAAGCAATTTTAAACTGCTTAGAAGCTAAATTATTATTTGTTCATGAAAATCAAGCTAGACTCTTCAAATAAGTTAAACCATTTCCGATTTAATTGAACGCAATGACTTTATTTACATTATGCTCCTGTTCAGTTCTTCGCTGTAACTTATTACACATTGAAAATAAGCTATTTCCCCCAGTTGATATTCCTCACGTATTTTCAAAGATAATTCTAGCCGCTAAGCAATACATTTATCCTCTGATTCTGATGCATGCCTGTCGGTCCTGGTGGTGTAGTGGTAACCATACTTGCCTTCTAAACCCAAGATCGCGGGTTCAAACCCGGCCAGAATCCTTGCATTTTTTCGGGCGTAAATATCTTAAAGCATATCCCTTCGGAAAGGAAGTAAAGCCGTGGGTCCTGTGTCGTACATTTACGGCACGAAAAAGAACCTCAAGCCTGAAAGAAGAGGCCTCTGAACAAAATTTGTCGGCCGTTTCACGCCCTGAATTGAACGGGACGCTGATGACCTGAGCTGTTAAAGAGTGTGCATAAATAAACCAAATCAACAACTGATGCATGCCTATATTTACTCCGCTATAACTTCAATTAGCAGGAAAGGCAGAGCCTATTTGCAAAGCGAGATGCCTGTAAGCCACTCTAGCAAAACTTAAAAAGGTAAGAGAGTAGGGCCGGAGGATATTTCGGCACCTCGGTTTCACTGATGTATCTTTTGTACCTACGCCTTCCAAGGGGTGGCATCTTCGGAAGGAAGGAATAAGAAAACATGGGCGGTATCAGTAACAATTCTCAGATGGTAAGCCCCAGAGGCTAGTTGACCTTGAAAAGATCGAGGAGCACCTAAGAAGAACGAGCCAGACACAAGAACAAGAAGTATCTAAAACGCCAATCCACCGCCACGCCGCACAGCACTAGGCCATCCCTGCGGACGCTTTTTATTCTGCAACCAGAGCTATAGAATGACGTCATTTGAAATGGGAAAACGGAGAGGGAAAGCGGAGACTCAAGGGATTTGAACCAGGAAACTGGAATCCGAAGCGTTGACTTCTCAGCTATCCCTTTCGGTAAATTCAAACTAAGATTTGGGCGTATTTTATTATTCGCTTCCATTATTCTCTGTTCTTCGTTTATGTAAACCAGTGTCTGCCAAATCGCATCTTTAAGTCGACCGTCCTCTTCTTTATCTATCCCGTACTTCTATGTCCATTCTTGAATCCCTCACTGTGACTCGATAAATCCATCGTTTGGGTTAATCCTCAAGTGTCCTGCTCAAGTCCATTTGAGACAGCTGATCATCATAGTGGTGGCATATTCAATTTCTATTTTTTTTCTCTCTCAATATTTTATTGCTGACTATCTTTAGCGGGTGTCTAATCCCCCCCCCTTTGGAATATTTGTAGCTTCTTCCCCCTCCCCCCTGAGTTACGAGATCAAGCTTTGGCTCCGTGCAGAAGAATTGGGAGAATACTATCCACTGTTTCTCTTTTGGTTTTGATACTATAACTTTTATCCATGAGAATAAATTAATGACTTGAAAAATTCGCCCTTACTGCTGATATTAATCAGAGAATTTCTTTCCCTGTATAAATGATGAAGAAAGTTGTTTATCCTAGATATTTGTAGAATTCCCTAATATATTTAAGATATTCATTGTTTATTACATTTTCTGTTTGTAATTTGCCATGAAATCGGTTTTCCTAAGATTCAAACTTTTATATAAAGAACGCATTTTCTCATTTAATTGAGTAATGTATGCTTGTCTCTTTAATAAATTCACTTTACACGTATAGTGCATATTATACTTTATCTTTTTATGAATACAAGTCTGCAATGAACATAAGGGCCTTAAAACTTATAACCTAGAATCTTTCTTTAATGTTTAAGGAAACACTCTAAAGAAATCTGATTCCCCAACAAAATTTACACCAATAATCACAAGATTAATAAACTTGATATTAGAGATTATCTTTTATAATTTTGCACACGTATCTCAGTGAGTAAAGTCTATTTTCTTCCCATGCTATGTGTCGATTATGTCATTAATCGTTCATCTTGGCCTACTTCAAACATGAGATATTAGAGAACGAAGAACTAGAAGAGAAAACACTAATTATAACAAATAAATATGCTTTCAGCTCTACTTGTAAATGTTAACTGTAAAGGTAAAATGTTTGTCATATATCCATTGAGGTTAGCCACATATTATACGTTTAAGCACATTCTTAAATCATATTTTTATGTCTTGCAAACATTGGCCCTGGGGTTCTTTAAATGTATTGCACAAACCATGAATACCATTAAAAATTGTGTATTAATTTTGTTACAATTTAACATACTAAATCTGTATAGTAATATGGAAGTTTACTAACTGTTTGGAAAGAATAAATAATAAGCAATTTACTTTCTAAAACATCGTGTAAGTTAATATAAATAGTTACGATTTTGTTCGTTATGAAAAAAGAGAGATATGGTAAATCTTCTTTAATATCATCAAAATGGCGTCAATTAAATAAATTTAAGAAACATATATAATAACATTAAAAACATGAGATTTAGATTAAGTATATTATTCGTATGAAACTAGTTCATGAGAACAGTTTTAGGAAAATATAACAATTTAGGTAGAGTATGACAGCACTTAGTTATTGATTGATTGATTTATTTATGGACGCTCTTTAACAGCTCAGGTCATCAGCGTCCCATTCAACTCAGGGCGTGAAATGGCCGACAAATTTTGCTCAGAGGCCTCTCTTTCAAGTTTGAGGTTCTTTATCGTACCGTAAATCTACGACACGTGACTCACGGCTTTACTTCCCTTCCGAAGGAAGCCATACTTAGGATTTTTACGCCCGAAAAAATCCATCGGTCCTGGCCGGACAGCACTTAGAAAATGACAGGAATTTTAAATAAGCTAACAAATGAAAAATGTTATAAAGAGTTTTTAAAAAGTTAAGCAACAGGAAGAATGTTAACGTATACAGGTTTTGGCAATTTCCTTATACTTCATACTTTATACTTATACTTCATACTTGTAAGAAAGAAATCCTTTAAAATGAATTTTAATAAATGTTAACAAGCATTTCCCTATGAATAAAGTATTATATTAGAGCATTACAAATAATTAAATACGATTTAGTAAACTATAAACATGTGTACTAAAGCTAAATATTGTTTCAATTTAAACAAATATCAGAAAAATTATAATCCTCGCTATTTACAAGCAGAACACAATCAGAAGAAGAGATATAAAAGTCATAAAGAAGGCCAAAGCTTCTTAGCACTTGTCTTTGATTAGTAAAATACATATGAATATAAGTAATCACTACTAGATGTATTACTGTCCAGCAATTTCATTCGTTTTCACTTGCAATGCTTTTATTGCGGTAAAATTCCACGAACTTAAGAAAATTTTGAATTTATTGCTTTCGCAAGAGCAGGAAGGCTCGGTCCTGATGGTGTAGTTGTAACCATACTTGCCTCCTAAACCCAAGATCGCGGGTTCGATCCCGGCCAGGACCGATGGATTTTTTGGGCGTAAAAATCTTAAGCATGGCTTCCTTCGGAAGGGAAGTATTGTCTTTATGGCACAATAAAGAACCTCAAGTCTGAAAAAAGAGGCCTCTAAGTAAAATTTGTCAGCGGTTTCACGCTCTGGATTGAATGGGACGCTGATGACCTGAGATGTTAAAAAGTGTCCGTAAATAAACCAAATAAAAAAATAGCAAGTAGAAATTATGTGACATCAGGGGAGGATGACAATATGGGGAAACTAGTACTAGTATTGAATCGAGTTTGGAACTTGAGTAGGATGCACTTTACATTAGCTGCTTCCGGGTTATGTCACAAACTGCTTCGATATGGCCATCTTGGTCGACGTCCGTCATGAAAGTAAGTGTTACTCATAGACGTTATTAAAATTTCTTAAGTGAATTTGATAATATTGTGATTTCAGTCCTTTATTTTCCTGTTTTTATATTATTTTGAATAGGGATGGGCTTGATGTTACTAGATAAGTATTGTGAGCTACGCCCTATGGGGCCCCTTATGATAGTGAGAATGTATAAGGTTACTCTACAAGAGGACCCTGATATTATCATACCTAGTAAAGCGATAAACATATATTTCAAAGATTTTTTTCTAATGATCATGCATCGCGATTTGAGGTTCTATTTTGTTAGTTAAACAATGATAGATGATAACTTAGCTGATAGAGTTCAGAGGGCTTTTTTTTTCAGGCATTCACCTAAAGAACCGCGGTAAAACCCTTGAAAAAACCTCTGTTAGGAAACTAACCCAACTGGGAATCGAACCCGTCGCGCAAACGCTACCGCTAAACTACGGCAATAACTTTTTCATTAAATCTAAATGGCGTGTATGGACCTGTACAATTCTTCATACCCATTTAGGTTTAAAATGTCGTCTTAAAATGGCACTTAGACGTATGATACAAAGAGTGGGCCGAGGAAGGGTTTGTTGACTGCCGATCTTTTCTCTGTGACAGATGAGTACTTGAACGGAATGCATGGCCAACTATATTCAACTCTACTCTCTGTTATTCAGGAGGCTGGGGGAAGATGGAATGCTGCAAATATTGACGCTGCCTTGCTCTTCCGTGAAAGAGAGCTTCCATGCTTTCCAAGAAAAATGCAAGTTTGGAAACCCCTCGAGACACACAGGCAAACCTCAGACTGAAGCAAACACGACTACTCAACTTTACTGTAGGACCCCCGAGTCAAAGCTTGCAAGAAAAAGTTTCACAAATGGTACATCCGACAGAACGTCACATTAGACGGCCAATTGCTGTTTCTTTGTATGTAAGGTTTCTGTTTAAGGCAATTATACTGAAATTTTGTCTATTGATATATTTGAATTTTATTGCTGTATATAATTTTGGCAATTATAGCACAATTCTTTTTTCTTACGCAAGCAGCTATACCCTTTAACCTTGGTTTAAGCATTTTATGACACCAAAGGAGTTTTCTAGTGCAAGTAACTTCAAAAGTGCTAATTATATGACGTGTCTCAAAAATTTAATTACTTTTGGTGCTCATGTTCTTTAAAAGTTACACTAATACGCCAATCTTTACGAAATATAAATATTTTATCAAAAAATACAGAAAATTTCGAAATTCCTACTACAAACTGTAAAAGGAATTCAGTAGGTAACATTTAGAATAAGAAACCATGTCAAAAAAATGGTTTTCGTATTAAAGTAAAACAATTTCAAATTAGGTGTTTAAATCTGCAGCTTCTCCTGAGTCAAAGAGCAAATACATATAGGTATTAAGTTTACAAGTTGGAAAGTGTTTTACGTCATACGACGATTATCACTTAATGCCAAATATATTTTACCCTTTCGGTCCAGTACTTGCAGCTTTGAAACGTAAATCAATTGCCAATCCGTCTCCGTTAAACATGGTAGAAATTCGGTTTTTAGACAAATACATGGATATGATATTAATGTACAGCGGAGCTGAGTGTAATGAGAGAGCTCTCGTTTTCTACATCGCCTAACTCAATTACATACCATTTTAGCCAAAGCTAATCATCGCCTGTCTTCTGTCAACAGGATGCGCTTCCGACTTCGAAGAGGCCTTTCTTCATCAAGTGAAGAGAAAGGTTTTGGCTCGCAGCATCATCGCCCGTCACTCTCGTTAATAAGATGAGATAAATCATAATCATCATTGCAGATTAAATTACTGAAAAATGAAGACGATAAATTATAAATAAGTGTATGAGGAATGCATTTTATATTCTACATGGTCAGCAACTAAGTGTTGCTCTTTGATTCAAAAGAAGCGGGGGGTTTAAACCTTGATTCACTTGTAGCAAGGAAACGGAATCTTTTTGAAAATGGAGTCCTATTCAAAATAGTAGCTTCTTAGTCCCGTATACAAGCCCTAGGAATTTGTCATATCTATCTGTCTGCTATCTCTTTCCTTTATATTGGTATATACTTAAGATTGCGGTTCACTTTTAGTGTTACATTATTTATTGTAATTTCAAATTGCAATAAAAGAATTGTTAAAAATATCTCGGGTAAGAAAAAATATAAATAGCGCCAAGTATATGTTTCTACCACCTAGGCGTCGGTCCTGGTGATGTAGTGGTAACCATACTTGCATTCTAAACCCAAGATCGTGGGTTCAAACCCGGCCAGGATCGATGGATTTTTTTCCGGCGTAAAAACCGTAAGTATGGCTTCCTTTGGAAGGGAAGTAAAGCCGTGGGTCACGTGTCGTACATTTACGGCACGATGAAGAACCTCAAGTCTAGAAGAAGAGGCCTCTGAGCAAAATTTGTCGGCCGTTTCACGCTCTGAATTGAATGGGACGCTGATGACCTGAGATGTTAAAGGGCGCCCGTAAATAAACAAAAAAAATCTACCACCTAGGCGACCTTTTTTCTTTCTAATAAACAGATTTGGAAAAATAATTTATGTTATTTTATTTTGCTCTTTGCAAATCAACTGTGTCTTGCTTATTCTATGTTCAAAGCGTTTATTTTCAAAAATCCTAATACTGTTAAAGGATACAGGTTTGTAAACATATTATTTAATAAAAACATAATTACTTATACTTACTTGTAATTTATATTATTTTTAGGCATCACCTTTGTAGAAAACTGTTTTGCTCGAGACGCTGCTGTTTAGATTTCAACACTCGCATATACATTACAACGCAAGGATCTCCTATTCGTCTACCGGAATAGTACGGCAGGTATAGATTTTTGCCCGAAGCTGGTTTGACTCCCCCGCGCCGCCACTGATTACAACTTAGCATAATGTGCAAGATCCAATCCCAGATGTTTCCCTGCAGCTATTAGGTTAAATCCCCGCGCCGCCACTGATTACAACATATGAATGCCATGTACATATTGTGTCACGGCGCCCCTTATCGAAGCTGGCGCCAATCTGCTGGCATAGTTCTTACGGATCTTCTTTTAACAATACGCCAGCCCCTCTCGTTTCCCCTTTTCTCTCCCTGAAGCTAATATCCGGTAACCATCACGGTGGCGGCTGGTTACTAATAGCGTCAGGAGATGGCTCTATGCATCTTGCTTACAATAAATCAGATTATCGTCAAGCGGAACGAAACGAGACGCTCGACGTCTTTCTTTGTACATCTTTATCATATTTTGTTTCCTTCTCGCTTCCTTTTGCATGTGTTTTTTGTTCACTTCTTTCCTTTCCCTATTTACAAACACAAAAAAGCTGCGATGTTTCGAATTTACACAACAGTGTGTTTGCAAACAGGTTAGATAGCTGAACCAGAGATGACTTTCTCGCTTATATGAATGTTTTAATCTATCTCTAAAAAACGTTGCTGTTCTACTATAATAAATACAGCATAGGTTTTCTTTTCTTTAATCCAGAAGATTCTCATTAAATTCACAAATAAACGGATGCAACATAAGTTTTTATATTCACTTTTTTATTTTTATTTTCAATTTAAGCATTGGATGTTACACCCTCGGATCCGTCCAACTTTTTCTTTTATTTCATGTTTTCCTTAGAACTTTCGTGAGTTTTCTAGATACGTCCGTTCCATATTATTTTTCCAGTACATCGTATTTAAATGAAGAATTACCAAAGGTTGTGCAACTTATTTTATGTAAATTGGCTTGATTTATTTTCTTGACGTTCCTTACGATTTTTCTCCTGAATAATCTTTTCTTTTCCTTAATGGCTAGGTGTGAAAATTATCAGAAGAGGTGCTTTATATACCCATAGTCGTGTATTGTTAAATTTAAGAAATGTGAAAATACGATTATAGGAAATAGTAGAATGGAAAACTTCGAGTGAAAATAAAATAAAAGATATCATGAAAGCAAGATAATAACAATATGGGAAGATGGGAACAATAATAAACAGCAACAATAACATATCATCATGTCATTTGATGAGTAAATCAAGTTAAAAAGCATCAAAGTTAAACATTAAAATATGTTTTGGATTTTAAAAAAATGACCATTGTTAATAGAAATAAGATCCTGAACAGAATAAGAGAAGGAGCAAAAATAGGACAGGATGAAAAACAAAACAAAATAGTTGTAATAGTTTAAATAAATAATAGATAAATATAATATATACAACAATGGTTTAGAGGTTATATAGATGTTTGATTATTATATAAGGTTTACCTGTCCCATATCATCTAACTGTATGATATCTGGGTTCAGTGAACTACTAGTAGTACTTACTACTATTTATATTTCTACTATTAATACTTCTAATATTACTTCTACTACAACTTCTACTTCTTCTACTACTTGTACTACTAATACTACTACTAATACTACTCACACTACTACTACTATTACTACTACTAATACTACTACTATTACTATTACTATTACTACTGCTAATACTACTACTATTACTATTACTACTACTAATACTACTACTATTATTACTACTACTATTACTACTAATACTACTAATGCTATTACTACTACAATTACTACTACAATTACTACTACTACTACTACTACTACTATACTACTACTATTATTACTATTACTACTACTATTACTACTACTACTATTACTACTACTACTACTTACTACTACTATTACTACTACTACTACTACTTACTACCACTATTACTACTGCTAATACTACTACTACTATTACTATTACTACTACTAATACTACTAATACTACTACTATTATTACTACTACTAATACTACTACTACTACTACTACTACTAATACTACTACTACTACAATTACTACTACTATTACTACTACTACTATTACTACTACTATACTACTACTATTACTACTAATACTACTACTATTACTACTACAATTACTACTACTATACTACTACTATTACTACTAATACTACTACTACTACTATTACTACTACTACTATTACTACTACTATTACTACTAATACTACTACTAATACTACTATTACTACTATTACTAATACTACTACTATTACTACTATTACTACTATTACTACTACTACTATTACTGCTATTACTACTACTACTACTACTACTACTACTACTACTATTACTACTACTACTACTACTCTTACCACCACCACCACTAATACTGAGTTTTTACAAAAGCTAGAAGAACTAAAAATAGAGAGGTAATGCATATGAAGAAAAATATAAAACAGTATTACATCAGAGAATTTTAGTACATAAATATGAGTAGCATGACAAATGAAAACTTGGACGTTCTACTTAAATGCAAAATGCAGGAAAACAAATAAGACAATGACACAGGAAAATGATATCAGAAAGGTTGGAGTGGAGATCAGTCAAGAAGAATGAGACAATGCATCAGTATATCGCACTTGCACTTTCTCTTCTAATATGAGAAACGCTGTTAACCAATTATGTAGCTTCCCTAGCACGTAATTACACATTTTGTCCCTTTTTTATTTGGGCTTTTCATTTTTCTTGAAGACTTTATATGGATGTGTTCAATGAGCGCTCTTATCATTGTGTATTATTTTAGAATCAACTGGCAGAATTATTTTGGTAGGTATACAAAGGTAATGTTACCGATACAGGTAGCCGAGGTCATTAAGGGTCGGATTCGTGAGATAAAGGCTGCTGTTCGAACCTCGCCAGGACGGTGCGTCCTGACTGAAGTTTTTCCAGCGTGAAATGTTCCTTTTTACCAAAATTCTATAAAACGTATCGTTTTACCTCATGTATCAGTTCTATACACCACCTGTATTTCTATAGTAATACATCTAGTATTAAATACAATTTAAAATAGAGAAAATTTAAATATTGTAAATTTATAAATTAAAAGCGGAACAAACATTTAAGCGTAGGGAAAAGGCGCGTACCTTTTCATGTTCAACTTCAAAGCCACTTTGTGTACAACTGTTATCTCATAAAGGAGGTCCTGGTGATTAAGAAATAGTATTCTATTAGTTTCCATGCACAAACAAGAGATAACTGAAATTTTAAGGAGTTCTTAGCCTCATGAGAAGACAAATAGTCGTTAATCTTAGGCGACAGTGGATGTAAAGCAGTTTGCGTGCTGTATATAATATCATTTTAGTTATCATTGTTGCTAAAATCTTTACCATAAACACGAACTATAGGCACAAATATCAATTAGTTCCTTCACAAACAGAAAAAGGTATAAAAGGTCCAAGGGAAAAAAAAAAAAAACAAGACAACGCTCAAATCCCAAAATCCTCAAACAGGTAACTGAAATCACTTTCGTTTCAGCAATGGATTCATTTACCTAAAACGAGCTGAAGCCAATAAGAGCGACTAAAACTGGATATCTTTTGTCATCAGAACCTATTAACCTCTAAAAGCATCTCGGAAATAGAAGATAGAATGAAAGCATATTGTATTATATTTTAGAGCTTCAGAAGCTCATTATATTTGATGATTAAAATGTTAATGAATGTGATTTTTTTTTTATCCTGAAATCGTCCATGGTAGTTACCGTTGGCTAGAAATGCCAGGATAATCGACCTATGGATGTGGGGCATGTTAAAGCAAGGAATTCCATAATAGATGTATTTCATCGACTCCACTAAAAGTGAACCAATGATTCCTTAACGAGAGACAAATAATCTAAAAGAATGAAAGTTGTCGCTGCTTGAACAACCTGGAACCTGTCGAGTAGTAAGTAGTTAATTAAACAATATAGTTATTAAAAGTTTCATCAAGTGTTCATGCATAACTAATCCAAAAGTAGTTTAAACTTCTCATCTGAAATATGTCCAAAAAGTGAAATTATTCACTTCGTTTGCAGACAACAAGCGTTTCTACAAAAGAACGAAATATATCCAAAGTAATTGAAAATACACAAAATAAATAAAGCAACTGAGAATTTGCGTTCAAGTGTAGAAATAGAAGACGCCAGAAATGTCGTTAAATGCAGACGATGACTTGTTTCCAGCTTCTGAATATTCATACTCATGTGTCAAAGCATGAGGAGATTTGATTCCCTGAAACAGCTGCTTCAGTAATGTCATAATGACGACGGTACATAATCCTTCTGATTGTATATGCGCTGTGCTGTAAGATCAGACCCGATAGTGTAGAGCTCAGTGCTTTCGTGAGAAAGAACAGCATCTCTTTTCCTCCGTCTGTAAGGAAAATATCGTTCACCTATGGTTTTGATAAAAATATTCGTCCACTTTTCTTGCAACCACTTCAGTCCACGCTCATCTTCACCGTGGATGGTAGCCTCATACACTAAAGGTGAATTCTTAGTGTCCCAAGAGTGCATTTCCAACTAGAATATCTCACATCTACTGGCATCCTATTACATTTAGTGTCATCTAATTATATAATGACGACTGGTGGAGGATTGCATCGGCCGATAATCTACCACTCAACGCCAGCTTGGCTACATAGGTTCGGACAAAAGGGCGGGGTTTACCGAACTGCTACATTGGCCTTGAGTCTTACGCTACTTGGTCAGTGACGTTTGAACAGTGAAAAAAAATTACACATGTCTGATTGTAGATTAAAGTCTGTTAAGAATATTAAATGGCAAATTTAAAATGAATGTTTATTTATGATTTGTACGTCCGTTCCGAGCCCTCTTGTGACGTCAGTAAATTATTGAAAGAGAAATTCCCAGGTGATCGAGCTCCACGTCGTATATTCATAAAATAGCAATATTCACACACCTCACACAAACTAAAGAATAACATGCATCGAGGGGTTAATTTTATTTCTCAAAGAGAACTAAGGAGGGTAATGGGTTATTTCATATGCAGATGCCAGGAAGTTCCAGCATCTGTTTGTGAAACATGGGCGAGTACATAACTGAACTCGCAGCCCCGATAGTTTCCGGCTATTTCCGGAAGGCAGAGGGAGTGAGAATAGCAATAGGATGAGATGGAAACATCTGGCTCTTTCACAACCAGCGCGCTCCTTACTCTGCCCCTAAAACACGTGCAAACTCTTGGCTGGTTCGCATTGTATTATTTATTCTTCGCTAGCTGTGTAATTTTAATATATATATATATATATATATATATATATATATATATATATATATTCTCTTATTCTCATAGATGCATCTAAACACACCTTACTTAGAGACGTAGAGATGGCAGCAATAGTTTTACATAAAGCCCGTATTCCTCCAGGCCTCAACATCTCCCTGTAATACTGCCAGGTTTGCCAAACTACTTTGTTCAGCTAGAGTTGGCAGTTTTGCTGCCACGTCACATCTCTATGCCTCACAACGACAGACGCTGCCTGCCAGAGCTCAGTTCATTTTCATCACGTGACCAAGAGCCAAGCTCGAAATATAGTGTGATTTTAGTGTTCAATTTTACGGTTTTTAGTGTGAAATTTTATGTGAACCTTTTTATATTGCACTCTGAGTGTTTTTTATGAGTTTTTATGCTTTTTAGAAGTTTTTATTACTCTATTAATAGTATATATATATGCTCCATCCTAAAGCAACTATGGGATCTAAATAATAGAACACCATATAGCACAGCAGGGCTTAACAAGAGCCTACTGCAAACCGTGCGGCTAAGCTGTCAGTCTCACAGCGGCCGAGGTGAAGATGGGTGACATCCGCAACGTCCTGATAATGGTATTGGCCTTCTTACCCATATCCTTTGGAAGAGAGCGTTATATGGACAGGGAGGAGATGAACTGGTTTCTCAAAAACTTCTACTCCCACTATGTACCCTCACTTAACAGAGATCAGCGTGATATTAAGGTCATTCCTCCCGGGAGTTCTTTGCTCCAGGAACCTTCATCTCGGGATTTGGATGTTGGAATAGCCATCGGCGTCAAAGATGATAACAGCGATCTCTTGAACCTTTCGACAGGAAACAACTACTCACCACCTCACCCTTATCCTTCTGATGGAGATTATGGCTCCCTGGATCAGTCTAAAGAGGTTAACATTGGAGTATATGTGGACCCAAGGAACGGAGTTGCATATTACCTGCCTCAATCCCTTCAGCTTCAACACACCTACAACAATCCACAGCGGTTAACGTTACTTCAACCAAACGAACCTAGACCTGCAATGTTCCTCAACAGCGCTCAGCCTACAAACCTTCCAGCAGCAGCCTCATGGCTACCAGAACTTCCTGTGGATTACACCACACAAAGACGACTGTCATTCTTGCAAGATCGTCTAACTGGGCGGTACAAGGATGAGGTGCTAGTACCTTTGCCGTACTCCATCCAGGGGCAAACACCGTATGCCCCACCGATCTTCTCAAACCAGGTATTCAAGAATTATTACTTGCATTTTATATCAGCTCTTTCTGGTAAGACATTTGCTTTGATGAAGTGTTTCTCTTTTGTGAGCTGTGACTTTAGATTGGATTTTTTACACTTGTCACCCATGGGTGTATATCCCTTTGCACTGCATTTCAACTGTGTGCACAATACTTTAACACTTTAACAATATTTCATTATCTATATTCAACATCTCGTATATATATAGCTAAACCTATAAGTGCCTAATGCATGAATTATGTGCATTTGGGTCACCTTAATGTGTTTATTAACCGCACAATAAAAATATCAACACCAATCTCGTTCAGATGAAACTTAAATTGAATCATGTTTTGTAGCTTCTATGGATTGTGTTCAGTATTTACAATGAACGTGCTTGAATTTGGCTACAGTAATTATTAACTCAATATTTCTGTTTTCAAAGCTTAAAAATAAAAACAAAAATGAATTTTTAATATGGTTTTCTCGTCACCTTAAGCAGAATCAGAAAACACTTCTTATTTTTTTTTTGTTCAAAAATTTAAGTAAAGTACACCCATTCAGAAAGTTCTGAATAAAAGTCTACAGTTTCTAGAAAGATATATGGGGTAGTTCAAGCACTTATTCGCATTTGGGAGGTCCCGGATTCAAATTCCTTGTGACCATCATTTGACCTTGGGTTTTTCTGGTATTCTCTGGTTGCTTGGACCAATGCAGAGAGGTTGTTTATTTGCCATGACTTTCTCGTTCGCTAATTTCACATCACTTCATTCTGTTGGTTCTGTTACAGGATCGAAATTGCTAGTCTATGTGGGTGGTGCGGTGTGACGGTGGCTTGCACTTACAAAAAGTTTCTGCCCCGGCGTCTGGTATGGAAGTGGCCCTTCTGAGGTTCTAGACCTCCTCGGAAGATGCGTCGGGTTATTCTATCCGGAAATACTGTGAGGGAGCTCTCTATGTCAGTCCCTCAAAGCCAATAAATCGTGGCCGTCCGGTGTCTACAGGAGATGCCTCCGCCGAGAGCATACGCACAAATGGTCAGCTCTTGAGCAAGGCTGAAGTACTGATCTCCAGTAGTAGTATTTGGTTTATTTACGGACGCTCTTTAATATCTCAAGTCATCTGCGTCCCATTCAATTCAGGGCGTGAAACGGCCGATACATTTTGCTCAGAGGCCTCTTCTTTCAGGCTTGAGATTCCTTTACTTGCCGTAAATGTACCACACGGGACCCACGGCTTTACTTCGCTTCCATGCTTAGCCATATTTAGGCTTTTTACGCCCATAAAAAGCCATCGACCCTGGCTGGGATTGAACCCACGATCTTGCCTCTATCAAATTCTTTCCATCTTTATCGGTACAATCCAAGACATGCGGTCTAGAAGTAATATGTTTTAATGTCTAAAAATAATCTGAGATATAGTTGCACATAACATCAAAACATTTTGGCATACTTCTGTTCAAAATTACATATATTTTGATTCACTAATTTCTAATTTTAATTTTAATTTAATGTAACATATTGCTGTAAACCAACTATCAAGTATTTACTGATGATTTGTTTAAATGTTTGTTTATATAAGTTTGTTACTCTTATAAGCTCATCAAAGTGGTGAAAGCGTTTACTAAACTTGTATGTGTTTTAAAAAATTGTTATTGTCCCCAATATTACGAGAGAATTATTGTTTTAAAAGTGACAACACAGTAGAACAGACACGCGGGATTAATATATTCTGTGAAAGTTAGTGCAAAAATTCAAATATAATATCTGGCAATAAACAAGCAAAAATAGCAAGGAATAAGAGGCATGCGAAGCATTAGAAAAAGCCGTGCATTGGTGACCAAAGTGCATTAATGTCCACACTTTAAACTGTTATCTTTTTTAAATAGATAAGTTTTATTGTTGTTTTTACCGAAGAAAAAACACGAACATTTCTTATAGATGTTCAGTTGTCTTCCATACATAACAATACAGGAACAGTACCAAAAGAGTGCAAAAATATTTTGCCACTTATAAATGCACAAAATTTTACAAAATATATTTAAAGAAAAAATATTTTTGTCCAAATTCTACTAACTATAATTCTAATCCAGTAGACAGATAACATATGGGCAAATTATGCACCCTCCAATATTAATGAATTATTTGCTTTAGTAATAAATATAAGTGATTTAACATTTTTCAAGATAAACTAAGGTCCGTTTACGGAGATCAGATTATATAAGAATTTACTAATCTTTTTTTTTTTTTTTTTGTCAAAAAGTATTTGATTCGTAACAACTTAACTAAAACACCCAACATTGAAGTTCAAAGTATAATCTAAAGGATTTCGTAATTTTATTGAATTTTTAAATTTTCTAATATATTAAAATAGTATTCTAAACTTCGTTTTATGAAATACAATCTGCATTCTACATTATCAATGCATAATTTACTGAGAAAACCATGTGTTTTCAAAATTAGATAACTTGTGTCAAATACAGTACCCTGCAGTTTGTTATGTAAGTGTAAAAAGTACTCTATTTTGAAAACTTCTCTTAAAACAAAACATCTGTTCAAGTAGAATGTTGCGTAAAATAAACAATGAGACTATATCCGGGTTTTCTTATTTACAAAATATGCATTCTTGTAATTAGACTGTAGGCAGTGCCATTCTATATAGGTAAGTTTCAAAGACTTTAAATTTTCCGCAGAGAATATGTCTTGTAAGATGCATAGCTGAAGTTACACGTCATGAAAATACTATAGGCTACATCAACTCTCCTTAGCTAAGGATACTTCAATAAATATCAGTCAGCAACGGTAAAACTAATGGTTTTACTCAGTTACTTTATAAATTACACGACTTTGATATATGTGATGTCATTTCGTAGCGTTCTGAAAAAGTCATTGGTACATTCTTGAAATAGTTTTACAATCAGGTTAAATTCTTATCGTATTAATTAATCAGGCTGAAGATTGCATCGTAGTATGCTGCTATATCATGTGCTGCAACAAATGTGGTAATCAGAGAACTTCTTGTTTCAGCGTTTGGGGGATGTCCAAGGGCTCCGTTCGTCGGAACAAGCATCTGGGGCAAGGATTCTGCATAAGTTCTTCGGCATGGAAGAAAATGTACCTTATTACAGGAAAAACCAGCTTGTCGGACTTACAAGGTACTGAAATCAATTTAATTTACTGGAATATAAAGTAGGTGGGTATATCAGGTTTAAGGCTTATGTAAAAGATAATTGTAAACAGTTGAAGTATCAAATTCTTTCGTTAAAAATTAAAAATGGAAAAGAAAGGCAGTAAAGTTTTGAATATGATCCTCTGAAGAAATGGAAGGAAAAAGGAATCCTGAAAATTGCTATCCCCTAACGTTTAAATAACTTCAAAGCTGTTATAAAATGAGGTAAAACACTTAATACATTGATAAATCAGGCCCACGTAAAGCTATTCGAGTGAGAAAATTGTCATGCGATATCGCGACAGAAAAACTTCAAGAAAAATCGAGTGACGCTCCATGAACAAAAATGGGAAATATTTCTGTGTAGCATATCTCTCATAAACCTCTCTTTACTTTTACAGTTCAACGTTTTGAGGAAAATGTTGCATTCTATTTCAAAGCTGATTTACTAAATTATAATGTTCAACGTTTGCAATATGCAGCAAGACGCGTGAGGTAGGCAATTGGCAAGGACTAGCTTCAACAAACGCAAACGTAATATCAATTTAACAAGCCAATGCCCTCTGCACTACAAACGATGAAATAAAGTGAAGCAGTCTAATTGCACGCACATTATTACTACATCGCATCATGTTAAACTAAATTTTATCTTTATTAATTAAATATAAATATGTAAGGCGTGTACTTGAGTAATGTACATTATTGAAATAACAGCACGAATGTGAGAAAAAAATTATCATTTGTAACAGTTACTTATAGGTTATGTTACTAATGTAATTTTTATTTATTTCGGATGTTGTGTTCCAGCATGCAAGTCTAATTGTGACAATTCGTTAAAAAGTTAATATCATTATAAACAAAAATTAGCAATAGATACACCTAAAAGAATTATGTTCAGGTTTTTGGTAGTTAAAAAACGCACTGGCACTAGCTTGCATAATATACAACGTACTTCCCGTTCTCTTCCATGAAAGTTTTTCTTGAAGCTCCCCTCTCAAAACAAGGATTTTAACTGCCATAATATGTCTATTTACAATATTTCACTTCTTTATTCAACACATGAAACTACATTATGAACAAAACAAGTTTATCAAACAGCTGACTGTGAGCCCGCCATGCAGTTCTTGGTACGGACAGCAGAGTGAACTAGTAGTCACAAACAAGCGTCAGTGCATTCGTGGGGTAAGAGCTTGCGTTCTGTACTCAACGCGACACAAACGTTGATCGTAATCTTGGCTTTACAACTGTTGGTTACCTGCACAATATGTTTTGGGGGCAGTTGTTTCTGTAAAATAAACTGACATGGTTGTCGCCTGACTGAAAATCGTTGCCTTAAAGTGCAATTGTCCATCAGTCATTATGTTTCCAAACACTAGCAAGATGCCTACAATACCACTTTCCCTAGCAACACCCCTCTATTACAACACTTTTCAGTGAAGCAATATTATTTCTAGGTTGCACAGGTAATAAATTGCAAAGCAATCTTCTTGCTCTTTCACTTTACGTTGTAATTAAAATAACACAGTACTAAACTTTCATAAATACACGATCTGCCCGTTTGCGATGGTAGGCAACATTTTCAACTGCCCATGTGTATCTGTAGCAGCCTATCTATTCAAATGTATGAAGTTCCTGTTCTAATGTTATTATATCTATAGGAACTTGAAGTTGTCATAGAACTTGAGTGTCCCTAAAGGTGGCTGCAGAACATTTTATGCTATCTGGAGCTTTATTTTTTACATCTAGAGTTTCCACATTTCATTTGCAGAGAGTCACAATAATTTAAACTTGAGCACAGAGTGGGCTAAATAGTGGCATAAAAGTATCTTCCGAAATAATATAAAATTCATGAAAAAGTTTCATACCATTAAAAATAATCGACTTTCTAGATTATTGCGTCTTATTTTTTATCCGGGCTCAAAACAAACTCTGTGCGAACGAGAGCGTTTCTGCATTGTTTCTAGTAAATAAGAAATAGTCTGACCAAAATTATCGAAATGCATTCATATTTGCAATGTAAATAAATAACCACCATTATTTTAATGAGCTGATTTGCATGTAGCTA
This sequence comes from Metallyticus violacea, assembly GCA_030762175.1. Lineage (NCBI taxonomy): Eukaryota > Metazoa > Arthropoda > Insecta > Mantodea > Metallyticidae > Metallyticus > Metallyticus violacea. The sequence goes on along the minus strand of CM060838.1, from coordinate 24,003,166 downwards.
CCAGATTTCCCTGCAACTGTTTCATTAGTATATTATATAAGTTATCTGTTCTGGGGGCTACTCTGATTATTCTACTTTTCTTATATTGTCCAACTAACTATATCGTGTGACTGTAAATTGCAGACTTAGTAATCAAAGAAACAAATTCCGATAGCCTTCTAATAATACTTATAAATTCTAAGGAAATGCTCAGTATTTTCAATGATGAAAATTGGAATCTAATTTCTCACTATACACTTTATACCCCGTTACAATCATGTACTGAGTTATTTATTTTGCTTCAGTATAACAAATTCTGCATTGAGCGATTCTGCAGTATTGAAACGTGAGGTATATACAACAACTGCTTCATTTTATGTACATACAATTGCATGCAAAGTTGTCTACATTGAAGCATACTTCTCTTTATACTTACAAACGCAATATCGTTTACATATGTCACACAGAGAACTTTTCTATGCCCATTACTTGTAAAAATCATATTTTATTAATAAAATAATTGTTTATTACAGCTTTATCAGGAAAATGATATCCATGTTATTTTTATTGTGGCCCTACACATGATCGGTAAATATATGACCCTCAGGCTACCAGTAATTGGACACCCTCGGAGCAGCTTGGGGGGGGGGGGTGCTGACTACACAGTGTTGGTGAGATAAAGCTGAACTTACTCTAATGAAGTATACACCACAAATTTCACCTCCGACCTGGGATCGAATCGGATCTCCTGGATGAATATACCTCAACCATGCCGCAGTACCTATTTACTAAATTAATCTTTATAATTCGTAATCTTTATATATTTCCATATTCTTAATTCTTTCTATTATTAGTTTTGGCCCATATTTAAAAAACTTTTCTCCCTGGAAACAAAAATGTAATACCGTCGGTCGTGAAAGCTTTTGTTTGTTTGGTTTAATTAAATACGCTCCTTAATTCCATTGATTATTAGTACACCCTGGATTTTGTGTAATTATATATTTTAATGTCACACATTTATGCAAAATATAAAGAAAAATGTACGTGAGATATACGATATTTGTTTCCAAAAATATTTATTTTTCATGTTTATATTACATATAAATTTATATAAATACTACATAATTTTATGTTTTAACATTTTAATAATTGTTACACTGTGCTGCAAATTTTTCATTTTAAACAGATTTCATTGCCGTTACGTGTAAAGCGAAATTACAGTAGTTTACTGTCGCCACATATTTGTCAAATATTTTCCTTCCCCCTTCTCTCTCTCTCCCAAAATACTTCGGCATGATAACACAACCAGTTGTTAAGCAACATTCGTGACTGCATTGTTTCAAAATGGAAACCTGGATTTGTATTGACAGTGCTTGTACAATAGACTACGATATATCGGCAAAGAAAAACGTTTATATGAATTTAGTGCATTTTACTTGCCTGGCTCATGCATTGCAACACGCAGAGATCAATTCCTGGGGAGCCTCAGGTGGTAACGACTTTGGGACTCGCATTTGGGAAGTTCAGGGCTCAAATTAAAATATTGATTTTTTTTCTCGAATTTTACCCACTCCCATTTATTCTCATTTCATTCCGTTCGTCATGTTTTAGAATCGAAAATGCCAGGCGAGGTGAGGTGGTGCGATGTGGCGGCGACTTGCGCTTGGAAAGGTTACTGTCTCTGCGTCCGGAAGCAGTTCTTCTGAGGGGCTCGAAACAATGTTAATGACCCGTCTATGTATGTACCCGTATATTCTGGCCGCCTGAACCTGAATGCCAAAGAAAAGCATATGTTTAAAAAGTAAATAACACCATAGTGCATACGAGCAGCAACGGAAGAAAAGTATATACAAAATCCAATCCAATCTTCAGGTTCAGCAACTTTAGATCGGTTATGAAATAAGTGTAAACGAATCTTCATCTTAATCCTTAAATAAAAATCGAGAATGATCTGGCCTACAATGCAAAATATTTATGATAGTGCTTAATAATGATGATGTCACTGAAATGCCTCCGGATTGTTTTACAAAGACTTGTATAATTTTTTATTATTCTTATTCCCACAAAGAAGCTAGGGACAATTGTGAAGTGTTAAATAATTTTTTATATAGTTTCTTTAACGTATCTAAAAACCAGCGATATTTTCTTCCCTTAAACCAGAAAGACAAAGCTAATAGCATATATATTAGGTTATTTTTTTCTGAACAGTACAATCCACATTCATTGCATTGAACTCATAATATTTTATCAAAAATTAATACATTCTATTTATAAATACATTTAATATATATTTAATTCTATTGAAAAGATAATTTTGGATAAACATATCTTTAAACAAATAGCACTTGTTTAAAACAAACTTCATTATACAAAGTTCATTACTTAGTGAACTGTATGATAGCGTATCAACTTAATACAAATGTAATATACAATAAGAGCCAAGCTAAAACACCGATAAAACCTGAAAGCACTCATAGGAGCGATGTGATTAAAAATGGAGATATTTCTCAATTAAAACGCTAACAATATTCAGCACTGATCTTCAAGTGTCATTTTGTTGCATGACTTTCCCTCCATTTGATTCTTTTTTACAATTTTTCCTCGTTACTGGTGAATTAATTTGAGAGCTAATAATTGAATGAAATGCTACGAGAGAACATTAGAAAGTAAAAACACTACAGTGGTATAAAAAAATTAAAGACTTTATTTAATCCATCTAAGTGGGGAACAAATTTAGCGGTATACTGCTGAATAACTTATACTTTTTAAACTGTCTTTCTACTTTTAAGTGCACGTAATACATATCTTTCATATTTATAGAAGTTTACCATGTTATGCCTAAGTCAATATTGTAATATGATTCATAATAACGATATTCCAAAGCCTTGGGAAGAGGAATATAGACAGTTGAATATGGAACATTAACAAAATGAGGCCGGAATACCTTGTATTCTAAACCTTGATGCTAATAATGTGTTTTTCTGCATTTGTCGTGGTATTTTTCCATACCACATACTCACTTTAGTCCGAAATGTGTTATTAGAATGAAAAATCTTATATGTTATCAATTCCAAAATCTATGTGTGTAAATCCTTACTTTCATGTAATGAATACTGCAGAGGATTTGAATAGATGATTTGCGAATGTTCAATCTGGGGCCGTACGGGGGATGGAGTGGTCAATCGCGAGATGAAGAGGGTTTATTAGACTTCTTGGTTGGATTCCCCTTGTGCCGGGATCAGGAATGTTTACCTCAGGGAACTTCTAGAAGTTTGTGACTCATTTGAGTCAGAGGGAAGGGAAGGAAATCTATCAGGCTACACGAAAACACTTAAGTTTTCAGTTGACACCATTTATTTACACTTATCATCAAAATAATGGACTGTTCATGTAAGCTTGGAAATGTGTTGAAGGTTTCAGTTGCCTCCTATATAATACTTATCGGTGTACGATCTCCGACTGCTGTAACTGACTATTATTCTTTTCCTACAGACTTCGCGCACTTTGGTCTATTCTTACACCCGCTTATTTCAATTAACTCTTACTATTCCGTCCTCCGACTCCAACCTTTAACTCCTAGCCCCGACTCCTGAATGTTAACCTCTCGCTGCACTAATGCTCACTGCTCTGTGTCTCCAAGCTTCTCTACTTTCTTCATTATATTAGATGTAAAGTTTATTGTATTATTAGGAACCTCCCACCGTGAAAATTAAACCCGCAAAATTATGGAGCTCGGTTCGATTCTCCCTGCTTTGTAGGTCCTTCCTTAATATCTATAATTATACAGGCTCGCCGCGTTTCGTTCAATTTTGAAAGATTCCTATTGGTTACATTGGGGTCAATTTCCTGAAAATATCTCTCACGTTATAATAATTCCAAGAACGGACATTTCTGCTATAAATCTTAACAATTTCTATTTGTTAATTGACGAGCTTATGTATATTGAAACATCAAATTATTTATAAAGTATACTATCATATTCTATGTGAGACCTCGTAGTTAAAAATGTTAAATAATATAATGTTCTACTATAATGTTCATAACATTTGCTTCAATCCACATTTTGGTCTGCGTGTAGCTATTAAGGGAAGAGAGCTATACCATTTTATTGGCTGCCGCAAAGCAAAACGAAATGTCAACTCGTTAAAAAAAAAACTGACGTGAAAGTGCATATCTCGCCAAAGTGTTCATGCTAGCTTAAGTGTACAAAATATATTTATAATAGCGCTGTTATAGTATCACATGTCTTATTTTCCATTGAAACACATATTTGATGAGCAGAGAAATATACATTTGTAAGTCAGCGCAAAGTAGTAGAAGTAAACATTCGTTCAGGGAAAAGATTTCAATTGTTAATTGGAAAAAATATTTCTTTCCCTCTCTCTCTTTCTCTCCTCTCCTCTCTCGAAGTTTACTTTTCAATTGAAAGCGAGAGCTTTAGATAGCTTCAGAAAACGACTAACTCCTTGATTTTAAGTACTTAATTCTCGTAATAATTTATTTACTTATTGATAGTCCACATAAGGCATTAAAGTTTTAAAAGTGAAATAATAATAATAATAATAATAATAATAATAATAATAATAATAATAAACATTAAAAACCTCAAGAACTGTGCAGTTACAGATTGAGTGAGGGTTTTTCCAGGCTTTCCTCAGTCCTCATAAATGGCAAATGCTGGGGAAAATACCCTAAACTTAGGCCTGGAACGTTTCTTTCCTTTAAAAAAAATGCTTTATCATTTCATTTCACCTATCATCAGTGTCCGCGGCCTGTGATGCCTCAACAGTAAAAACGGCTGCGAACAGAAATCTTTACAAAGTGCAAGTCACCGTCACACCGCACCAATTCACCTTGCCCTGCACTTTCGACTCTATAATAGAATCACCGACTTTGAAATGGAAGAGCGGAAAATTCATGAAAAGGAAAGATTCGTCCTAGTATTCGCTTAAACGACCAGGGGAAACCATGTTCAGGATGGCTTGTCTCAAGGGATTTGAACCGGGACCTCCCAAATGATGATCCCAGGCTTATCGCCTGAGCCGCTCGGATATTAATAGTTAGTATTTTACTACGCAATTGAGTAATCAGTAATCAGTAAATGATAAGTGTACATTTCAATACTTTTACTCGCAGTTACCGTTTTGATCTGGCTGTATCTTAACTGAGAAGTTACACATGTTCAACTGTAGTAGTTTTATTTTTATTGCTCTTACTAGCTCTTGAGTGTTCAGAGCCTTAGTACGTCAATACCATTTATTAAAAATATGATGTATTAAATCAACGCACCTTTGTGCTTTCCACGATGTTGAAAGAAGAAATACACAATGTAAAAGTAGCGCTTGAGAATTTGGTAAAGCAATGGATTAAACTTCCTTCTTACTTGGTTTCATTTTAATAATACTGGTTCAAGCTTTTATATGTTTATTTTATGGGATTATGATTGGCTAGTTTTTTGCTTTTACCTTTTCAGTAGTTTTCCAACAGGCTAGAATTTCTTCAGTTTCATCGCTAGCCGCATAAATCTCTCATTTCTCAAACTGCTTCTGTTTATCGTTCATTCGAAAGCTCCAGAAGATTACTTAATACTAGAAGTTTTGTTCGAAGTTTACTTCATGTTCGACTTTTTGAAACTGACCAATTGCTTTAAGGTACTCTTCATTAGTTATTATATTTATCACTGGCTATCGGCGAGCAACAATTTTCTGAAAGGAGTTTGGACAAAACCTGTATTTTTTTTAACCGTATGCGTTTCTATTGTGAACAGAGATGGCATGTCCCTGACGCCGAAACGAGAGCCAGCTCAGATAATAATTGATCCCCAGCAGGAAGTGCCTATTATGACCGCTGAACCTTACGGTGAACGTCAAGTAGGCGCCTTCAGGTTGCGCAACGATCACGGCTACCAGGTCACAGTAAGTATTCTCTACATAGCTATTGAAAGTAGGGAGAAAGTACAAAAGAAGCCAAGAAAAAAAAATATACAGCTTCAAACTTCTCTATTCCTTTACATTAAAGACTGACCAAAAGAAAAACATTAACAGATTTAAAAAGATTTCCGATACGGTGAAGAGAAGTCTGCTGTTCCAATTTCATTAGTGCCGGCCTCCTTAATTGAGATTTTTTTGAAGATTTTCTCAACTGTAATGCATTGAGAATTTGGAACGCTTTCTTCCCAAAATTCCTTTCCCAATTTATCATTGCGTCTCATGTATGTTCAGTGTCCACCGTCTATGATGTCATTGTTATAAAATTGAGCCTTAAACATTAAAACAAACATTAAAAATAAATGTTACAAATAACGATAAGTCTCAAAAGTGAAAAACCATTAATTTAGCTCTTTAAGTTACCAAGTTTCTGGAAAGTGCTTCATCTATATTCTGTCCTCAGCTATGCGCCATTGTATAAATAAAATAATATGTTGTTTTCAATGCCAACATTATTAGCATTATAAAATTCTTAAAATTTGCGTGAAAAAAAAAACAACGGAAGGGGCATTCTCCTCTCTCCCTTATATAATACACACAATGTGAAGACTGTATCAGCGTGCGGACTGCTAGCACTTCCTTTTGTATTGAAGAGCAATGTACAAAATGACTCTCGCTTGTTGGGCTTGCTTTCGTTGATATTAGCAGAGGAAATGTCTGGCGATTTAAGAGAGATTAACGCACGATGGCGGATATTACTCAACATTTCGGAATGTACTCTGGGAATAGTATAGTTTCTGCACACTGGATTTGAACTTGTGCAGAGTGACTGCGAAACCAGTGCCCAAACTGTGTTTGCAGGAGCAAAGGTAGCTCCTCCTGAAGAGCGCAGTTCACGCTGGAGTGTGCCAGCGAGTCCTGAAGACCGTGATCATCGGTGATGAAACATGGGAGTAAGCTCGTCCCGGAAATCAAGCAGCAAGGGCAGGATGGAGAAGTTGAAAGCCATTCCAAAACAAAGCTTCCTGAAATACGTTCAGTAACGGCACACATGAAGCTAATGCTTTATAAAGAGTGTGCTATGAAAGAGATTTGAAATTGATCTCTCCCTGGCACGCAAATTGTTTTCCTCTGGCCTAAGATCGGACACTTTTTATCATGCCTCCTATTTAGATAAACATAACATTTTGAAAAAATATTTTTTCACTAAATAAGGAAACAGTAATGTGTCATTTATTCTGTCCCAATTTATACAGTTTATACCCCTTGCAAAATAATGTAATTTATTAAAAAATAGTTAGTTGTCTGCAATAAGTGTATACATTTATAAAAAAGAGCAACTAAGTTCGCGTTAGACGAACTTACAAATCCACAACTGAAAATTGAAAATAAAAAGTACTATTTTTAAAAAGAGATTTATGCAAAATTACTGAACATATCCCAAGTACTAGAAATGTGATTCAGGGAAAAATAGTTTTAAAATGAACATTACATTTTAGAACAGCTGCTTGTATTTCAAGCATTACTACAGTCGTGCTGGAAGCTACCCGACTTATCAAAAAATATTCGCAACAAACTTGGTATACTATAATAACCTGAAACTCCCATAATTTTGCAGATATCTGCAATTATATTGTTTTTTTTTAATATGATAGAAAGACGATAATTTATCACTTATGTTCCCACGTACACTATCTCACACACAATCAGCTACAAATCAAGCAATATATGTCCTACATGTAGAAAAGTATTTATAAGGAGAAACTGCAGCTCTGTTTATAATATCAGAGTCTGGAGTGCAGAATACTTTGAACCGCCTGCACAAGACTGGATTTAGTGTTAACACAGCACACTTTGAAAGGGAAAAAGTGACATCTAAGCAGGAGGATTTGTTCACCAGAGTGTGCAATAAGCAAAACAAAGCACTTTCAGCAACTGCTTTGATCTTAGAATTGTATCTGTGAACACTGTAAAAAGATTTTTCGTACAATTCATCTAAATGAATACATTGCTACAACAAAAGCATCCTTGATGGCGATAAACAGGAACAAAAGACTTGAATTGGCAAAAGTACATAAGCACTATACTTCTGAAGCCTGGAAAAGGATGTTTTGATTAACGAAAGCAAGTGTGAATCATTTTGTACACGCCGGGGCAAATATGTCAGGCGTTCTCCAGGAGAAAGAGAACTCCACAGTGTGTAGACAGCAAATTACAGTATGGAGGTGTTCATCTCATGATTGAAGTTAGTAGAGTAAATGAAGGACTGGAAATCTAGTCAGAGTATCTGCAAAACGAACAAAAAAATTCCGTGACAATATATTAGTGTCATCAGTTACCGCAGTTAACAGATACCGCTGTTATCTGTTTCAATGGTGGACATATTAATGACAGCAAACTACGAATGTGAAATGAATTGGACAATCTAATGTGTTTTATTGTTCGTTTAGAGTATCTATTCTATTATGCTGACCTATTTGTTTGTTTTAATAGTAATTTCTCTTTTCATTCATTTATAAGCAGAGATTTCTGCACATTCGTATATATGCACAAGTACTCTGGTTCTTGATTTACTATAGCCTCCTGACAAAGGAGTTTACCAACTCGGGATTAAATCATTAACCCGGTTATGGGTTTCAGATTAGCTTTCTAGTTTTCATGGTCCTCGCAGGAGAACCTTTGAAATAAAATGGTAAACAAAGACGTTTACTTAACATACAACTTGATCTCTGGTTTCAGATGAACGTGCCCCGCATACCGGAGAAGAGTCCATCAGATGGCGTGCTTGTGATGGAGATGAAGGCCACTCTATACCGACCTGTGGCGTAATTTTTAGAGTGGGAATGTATATTAAACAAATAATTGTAATTCACTGTTCCTGTCTACACGGAGTTACAACTAGCACATAATTATATGAAGGATAAGATAGATATATTATAATCTGATGTAACATACTTTGCTGATCAATGTCTTTGCCTTCAATAAATTATATATCAGATATCTGAACTCCTCTGTTTTCCTCAAGGGGCATCAATACCGAAAGCTGAAAGTAAAACCTACAATCTATAATATTATACAACATTTAACTTCTCATTTAATTTAATATAAGATGTTTCATATGTCTCTCATAATTGTAACGTTGTTCACTTGTTACAGTTTCCAGAGAGATAGCAATTTTCACACAAAGCTGAAAGACCTGAAATAATTTCCTTTCAAAATCCCCCACAAAAGGTTAGAATTTGTATGAATGTATCTCATTTACGTTGCTTGATCCAACACCCCCAACACTGTGGTTATCAGGATAGAGAATTCACTCACATAATTCATCTCTAATAAATTTCCTTCTTTGGCTTATGAATTGATCCCCTAAACTATATTTATTAAATTATTTCCTCTAAATTATTTCCTATTTCTTTGAATATTTTCTCTGAGCTTAAATTCAGCACGTACTTCTGTTGGTGTGTTATTTCTGTTTCTACAACTGCAGTTTCTCTCTCACTTTATTTTCTAATACACTATGCCTGGTATTATTCTTCCTTTCACCCTTTTGGCTATCTCTATGTTGATTCTCTTCCTATTTCTTTCAAATTGACAACTGCTATTCTGACCATCAAATCTTTGTCTATCGTCTTTATTACAACTTTCAACATATTTTCCCTACCCCATATATTTTCATGCAACTATATAAATATAAGGATGTTTATTATTAAAACTACCAAATACTACCTTCACTTAGATAAAACAAAATTTAAAAAATCCCTTTTTGTTCCCTGTATTTCCATATTTCTGCAACGCCAATCCTTTCCAAAATCTCCTTAATCTGACTAAGGTCTGTATATTTTATCCTCCTTGTAAAATTAAACTTTGCTTTAATGTGTTTTATTCCTCTGTCCAACCAAGCGGGGCTGCTCAATTGGAAACTCTTTGAACTCTCATTTAGGAATTCCCGGGTCCAAATCCCTTAGGGCCAGTCATCTTGACCTTGGGTTTTTCATGGTTTCTCCTGGTCGCTTAGGCTTATGCTGGAATGGCTTTTTTGCTTTCCACGAATTTTCCTCTCTGCCATTTCATATCATTTCATTCGGTTCTGTTATTGTGTGAAAAGTATTTGGGCGAGGTGGCTGGTGCGGCGTGACGGTTAGTTGCGCTTGGAGCAACGGCGTGTGGTATGGAAGTAGCCCTTCTGAAGGGCTCGAACTTCTTAGAGAGGGGTCGGGAAACATGATTAGGGAGTCCGTGTAACTTCAGTCTCAAAGCCCAGGATCCTGGCCGCCCGGTGGATTCACCACTCATTCCTTTCTCCCGCAGGGGACTTAGGTTGAAGTATCGAAATATCCTTCTCCGACCTTAATAATCCAATCCAACCTTCCTCTGACCTGTTTACCCTGAACCAGTACTTTAATGCCCTTTCATTTACGATTTTGTAGCATGGAAACTGACATCTCTCTAAAGTGGAAACATCTCTTGCACTAGACCTCTATTTTTATAACTTGTACGGGAGGCACCCCCCGCCCCCTTGTTGAAACACTTGCTTGTCCCTATCGAGATTGGTACCGTGACAGAATCACCAGCTCACTATATTACTTGTTCAGAATGTTTCTGTGCACATTCGTTCATTTTTTCAACGGAGGAATTTGTTTTTGATATTCATCAGATAGACACCAATTATAAGGATGGCCGGAATGTTCATATATATTGACCATAATAAAAATGAATTAGAATTGAATTTACGTTATTAATTATTTTGTATAAATAAATCATCGACACATAATTCTAACCTTGTCTTGCTCAAATAAGGAATTGCCCCGAAAAGGCTGCAGACATCACCAACCGTCTCATGCTGCGGATTTTTTCTCGGTTTCAACAGTCGCAGATCCGTGTAGCTCATCAGTTGAGAAAGGATTCAAACGGATGTAAGCAGTGTTTTTTTTCTTCCTAGCATTTAAAGTTCCATGTTAAAAACAATAGCCATGAAATGCAGTTAAAAGCCAACATTTTTTTTTTTATTTATTTTTATTTAAGGGCGCTGTTTAACATCTCAGGTCATCAGCGTCCCATTCAAATTAGGGCGTAAAACGGCCGATAATTTTGCTCAGGGGATCTGTCTTTCAGGTTTGAGGTTCTTATATGTGTAGTAAATCTATTACGAGACTAAGGCTTTACTTCCCTTTCGAAGAAGCCATACTTAGGATTTGCACATTTACAAAATCCATCGATCCTGACCGTATTTAAACTCGCAACCTTGGGTCTAAGAGGCAAATGTGGATACCACTAGACCATTGGGACGACGCGATCAACAGAGCCCACGTAAGTCTTAGTATAGAAAGGATGAAAGAAGCGGATTTTAAATTTTATGATTCTGGACAAACTATATTTATTTTATTTATTTCAAAGTGAGTAGCTATATCGGGTTTAATTCATGTATTGCACAAAAATAGTCATGTTGGTCCTTTCCACATTTCCTAGATGCTTTCAAAATAAAAGCCTCTTTATACATTTAATTACAGCTATATGAACATGAGTTTAAGACTAACATTCCTTTTGATTAAATTGTTTAACATTCCTTTAAAATCGACAATAGTTTTGATATAGTATTAATAACGAAAATATCACAACGCAGATGCCTGTTCTGCGCGCATAATGTAAATACACAGAGCCTCTTAGATTGCAGGCTGCCTGATTTACATAACAAATTAAATGTGTCTTTAATGTCAAATTATTACTAAAATTGTTTGTTTTCTTTGCTAATTTTGAAGAAAAATAAATTATAAAGGTTTTGAATTAACCAAGGCATTTAGATAAGATAGGCACGTATAAATGTATGGATTTTACAGTTCGAATTTCGAAAATCAAGCTCCCCTCCCAAAAGTTATTTCTGACCGCGCTCCTGGAAGGGCATAATGGCAATCACGACTATTAAGAAATGAATTAGAATTCAAATCAAAACACTTGACTTATCTGAGACAGAAAACGTTTGTAAACTCAAAGCTTGGGGCACTGAATTCGATAAGAAGTCAAAGCTTTCCTTGACCTAGGGCGGAAAATGACATTTGAAACAAGCAAGTTTTAAAACGTTATGTTAATGGAGACGCTGGTTTTTAGTTCCCTTCGCTCTTCATTGCTCTTTAGCAAGCCAATTATTGCGAAGAAGTAGGCAACTCTGGCAAAGTGCCCTACTTCAGGGTGTACTGTTCCCGGTTGTCGAGGACCTTAAGTATTTTGGTTCTTGTAGTGCAGGCTGTCGGTGGAATTGCTACCCAAGTCATTTACATAAAGAGGATTCATCAGTCTGTGCCTTGCTTTTCTCTTTATCGCATCTCTTCTCATTTCTTCGTTTTCTATGTTCCACAATTCTGATTAGCCTGTTTTCTTTGTATAGCGTGCGATCATTGCGTCGATGAAAGTATTATAGTCTATCCCCATGGACTGCCCGACGGTTAACTGAATATTATGTGTTCTTTACGGTTGCTTTTAAACGTTCACCAGTTTTCTCCAAACACCTTTACATTAGACTAGAGGTGTGGTGTTGCTAAACACTGCATGCCCTTGTATAAGATACGCAAAGAGAGCAAGCGAAACAGTGACGATGTAATAACCTGAGGACGAAACAACCAACCGAGCGATTGTAGCGCTCTCTCCGAGCAGGTTCAGATACATGTTGGCTTTGTGCGGCTGAAACGAATGTCTAAGCTACGCCACGATTCACATAAAACTAGTAGTCATTAAATCAATTCTACTTTGTTTCATGACAGCTGCAATATTTCCAACTGTTTTTTAAATGTAAAAACCACTGAGAGCTTGCTTACCCTCAGATCAGACGCTGAAATGATTTTCCTCATGCGCGTCCCAGTCGATACCGTAGATTTCGTCAAAATGTTGGTCTTCGTTGCTGACTTCAGAAAACTCGCGTTTTAAGATAACCCTACTGGATTGTTAGGATATTTAGGTACTTCAGCCTTGCTCAACAGTTAGTCATTTGTGCCTATGCTCCTAGTTGAGGTATCTACTGGAGGATAGGAGGAAGTGAAGGAGACTGCAGGTAACCAGGGTCCACAGGCGATCAGACTCCAATGTAGACGAGGTCCCTAAAACTGCGGCGGAGGGCTCCTCCCCCAGACCCTCAGGAATGGCTGCTTTCATACGCAGAAACCTTGCCAAAGTGCAAGCCACTGACACATCGTACCAACCCAACCTAGCCTGGCATTTTCGACCATGTAACATAACCAACATAATGACATGAGATTAAATGGGAGAGCGGAA
>CM060838.1:21937500-22187500 GCA_030762175.1 Metallyticus violacea | reverse complement strand
AACTGATGAGCTGCCTGCAGGAGATTCTGTTATGTAAAATGGTACGGCATTTGGATGTGCTAATTTAATTTTTCCCCAAGTGAAAATCTGTGAATCTCTGCACCTTGTGGGCATCCGCAGCGCTTTCAAGAACTCATTTACTCTCATTAATTTCTAAAGTTATTCTACATTTTATTTATGGTTTCTAACTAATGACAAAAAAAGTTTGTGTTAAACTTTTATAACATCTTTTTACATACCACTGAGGAAATGCTTTTTTCCAAAAAGGAAAGAAAGAATAAAAGAAAATGAACCGGAAAGTACGAGCATAAAGCAGAAGAAAATAGGATAGAAAATAATGGAAAATCATCCATGGAAACCATATATTAGAATAAAGCAAAGAAAAGTATAAAATAAAATGCTGGAAACCGAAAAGGGAATTAAATGACTGTAGTAAAATAAAAAGAGAGAAAATATATAAATGAAAACTGCGAAAGGACCGAGAAAATCCAGAAACAAAAAATAGCAGCTTGTAAATGTAGAAAAAGAAGGAACTAAGAAGGAAAAAAAGTGAAAGAAAAACAAATAACAAGCCATATAAGATAAAATAAGTTCTAGAGGTAAAGGAATAAAACGTTACATAGCAACGATTGCAAGACAATTAACGTAGTTGGTGTTTAAAAAAAAAGCAGATAACTCGCACTAGTGTTTTCGTTGCAAGAAATTAAAAGTAAAGTATACATGAGAGTGGGATATAGGCGCCGCAAATAATTGTTGGCTTAGACCGCTAACGAACGCTGTGATCTCTGGAATTCCACGCCAGCATTCCGCTATGTCAGCTTCTCACGTAGCGGTTAATGCGTTGAAAACTCTGATATCTGTCATAAATCCAACCCGCTGATGCAGCAGCTGATCAAATTTGCAAGCAATTCCCTTCAATCGAACGCCTCCGTACCGGAGGGAAAATATTGCACGTAATGCTGTGAATGTGCAGCATATTCGTAATCCACTTAAGTAGCATTCGGTGCTACCCATCAAAACATCAGTGGCAAATATTTTGCTTTCTCCCCAGATCTGTAGTTCGGAATTTTTATTTATTTATTTTTAGAATTATTACTTAAAACTGCACTAATTATTTAAATAGTTCTGTTCTTCGTTTTATACAAGAGCTGCTATAGATATTGATATCTTAGTGAGTAAAGCATTGGAGAAACGATAAATAGATTGCCTAATTCATTATATTTTTGAGATTTAAAATTGGACAAATATTATCTAGCTATAATTGGAATGTATGATCTAGAAGAATGCGATAGTGGGATCTGGGGAATTTTACACCCAATTACAAGAGAATGTTGACTTTGTTCATTAATGAATGCTCTTTAACATCTCAGGTCATCAGTATCTTATTCATTTCAGGGCGTGAAACGGCCAATAAATTTAGCTCAGAGGTCTCTTCTTCCAGGTTTGAGGTTATTTACATGCCGTAAATTTACGACATGGGACCCACGGCTTTACTTCCTTTCCGAATGAAGCCATGCTTAGGATCTTTCGATCCTGACCGGGATTGAACCCTCGATCTTGGGACTAGAAGGAGCGATAACTACAAGCGAGATTCAAATTCTCTATTGATGTGTATTACATAAATATAGCAAAAAAATAATACAAGAGATGGTAGCAGCCAAAGTAAGAAATTGTAGGCACACAAGGAGAGATATATTGCAAACTGCTAAGAAACTTTGAAGTTATAACCATAGACAGGTAGTGGTTGCTTACAGGCGTGATTTAGGTTCAGTACAACGGGGATATAGCACAACGTAATTCGCTCAGATTCAACGTGGATGCTCTCAGAAACACCAGGGCATATTGTATTGTCTGCATAGACACCTTTTTGTATTGGCTGATATAGAACATATCTACTTAACAAATACTTTTGAGGTTTCTGAAACCAATACCAAAAATGGAAGTCTTACCCATAGACTGTTACACTGTTTATTTAATCATGGTCATATTTACATATATGGTTCACGATCATCATCATCAGATATACAATTCTTTGCCCTTGGTTGCGCTCTGGTTGTACTTTTATCTAATACTGAAGTAATAATAAAGCTCCTTGAAGTCTACAGTTTTTCAAGTAGAACTCTTCGTGTTAATAAAAGCTGTGCAATGGACCACGAGCAAATTGTGTAGTTTTGTGACCCCAGATTAGTACTTACTGCTGTAAATATAAAACTTAATATGAATTCACCGCCTCGGGTGGCAGAGGTCGTTAAAGCGCGGATATGTGAGCGGGTTCGAATCCCGCCAGGACCGTCCTCCCTGACTGAGGTTTTTTCTATGCTTTCCTCAGTCTTCATAAATGGAAAATGCCAGGGAGGTACCCTAAACTTAGGCCATGAACGTCTCCTTCCTTAAAAAAAATCCTTTGCCAATTTATCATTTCATTTCATGTATCGTCTGTGGCGCCTTTGTAGCAAAAACGGGCTTTAAACACCCTTCATTTCTTTCATATGAATTCTATAGTAATTATAGAGGTCGAAACTAGACTGATAATAGCTAACTATGGAAAATAAAATGCCTAACATGTGTTCGTAGACTGTCGGAAACGAAAGAGCTGATGAATTTGCCAAGATTGCTTCTAATTCTTCTGAGTCGGACCTGGTGGTGTAGTGGTTACCATACTTGCCTCCTAAACCCAAAACGCGGGTTCGCACCTGGCCAGGACCGATGGATTTTTTCGGGCGTGAAAATCCTAAGTATGGTTTCCTTCGGAAGGGAAGTAAAGCCGTGGGTCCCGTGTCGTACATTTGCGATACGAAAAAGAACCTCAAGCCTGAAAGAGAGGCCTCTGAGCAAAATTTGTCGGCCGTTTCACGCCCTGAGTTGAATGGGACGCTGATGACCTGAGATGTTAAAGAGCGTCCATAAATAAATCAATCAAAAAAAATTCTTCTGAAATTGTACCTGAACACGTTAAATGCTTTATTTATTACTTAAATAGGAATCGAGGATCGAAATAACAGTTACAAGAATCCTACAGTTCAAGACACAATTAATGACTGGACATGGAACGTTTAAATCGTAAGGTTCCACATTCTATGTGCTCATGTAATCACGCTACTCAGTCGATTGAACATCTTTTAACTGTCCAACTTATAGTTATAAATTATATGTATTTGATACTAATTATTTAAGTACGGTCTTTTGAAAATTCCACTAATTAACGTTTCAAAAAAATGTATTTTTGTATAGAATTTAACAAATTTGTTAATTATAGTTTAATCAATTGTAATTAATATTAGATAGCTTTATAGTTGCACTGTCCATAGCTATGTATAATTTCATTTTATCTTAACTTTAGTCATAGCATACGTTTATGAAATATAGTTTTTATTCTTGGAGATTTAATAAATAAATGCGTAAAGTACAATTATTTATTAGGTGTGGCAAGGCGGGGCGTGTAGGGTAGGGGTAGAAAGAACACTGCAACCTGCAAATTAGCAGCTAATTAAGTACACATGTTGTCCAGAAGTCGTGCAGAAAATTTGTGTCAACTACTTTGTGTACAAATCAAAATGGTAAACAAAGAGATAAATATAGGAATAATGGCTAAAGTAAAAAAAAATAACGTTATGAATAAAATAATATTTTATTAACTCTACCATCAAAACTATTAGGAACTTAATGTTTACATTTCCTTTAACAGAATACGTTTCCAACAAGCTAAAGTCCTCGGTTCGCTATACAGAGTACATCTATGTGTCATTGTTAGGGAATGTCACAATGGAGAAATGTTAATAGGAGAAGATTTTCCTTTAATTAACTATAACAATATGTTAAATGTCAATGCAATTAACTTTAAATCGATGCTAAATCGCGGTCGGTCCTGTTGGTGTACTTGCTTCCTACACCCAAAACGCGGGTTCGAACCCGGCCAGGACCGATGGATTTTTTCGGGGCGTAAAAATCGTTAAGTATGGCTTCCTTCGGAAGGGAAGTAAAGCCGTGGGTCCCGTGTCGTACATTTACGGCACGATAAAGAACCTCAAGCCTAAAAGAGAGGCCTCTGAGCAAAATTAGTCGGCCGTTTCACGCTCTGAGTTGAATGGGACGCTGATGACCTGAGATGTTGAAGAGCGTCCATAATAAATCAATAACACAATCTTTGTATCTAAAACATACTTTGCATCATCTTTCCTCTCTCCCATCCCATCTCAAAAACAGTACCACATAGTCTAGCAAATGTCAACTTAGCATAAAATGCACCCACTGCCAAGGTCTGATTATAACAAATTAAGAAATATGAACTTTTTTGATTGAGTACACAAGGGAATAGACTGATCTATTTTTTTTTTTTTTTTCTGTATCTCCTATTCATAATGTAGTTTTCACTTCCATATGTTGCCATTGGCACCGTCATTAGTTTGTAGAATTTCATTTTGTTACTTTTAACTTCTTGTTCTATAATGTTCTCCATATTGTGGCATTCATTTGTCTTAATTTATTTAATTTTATATTCCTATCTTCATTCGTACATTAAAACCTAGATAATTAAAACTAGAGACTACCTTGTCATTCAAAAGCAAATATTAATAAAGAATCAAACAAATCTATTGCTCTCTGTAAGTTAACCATTTTGTTTTGATACGAAATGGTTCAAAGGAGGGTAGATTTTTGTTTTGGGATGAATTAACTTGTTACAAACCTTCCCCTAACCCAGGGATAAATGAATCTGCCTAGTTCATGAAGTAATACAGCAAAAGAGCGTGTTTTCAGACAGATCAAGTGTTGTGCAAACTGACTGAAGCGACATCTGACGACATTCAACGACACTAATTGCGAGTTGGCTATCAGTGCAGTGAGATTATTGATTGTAAATTAGCTGGTTGATGTCCTTTTGTCCCATCTGCCGAAACAAAGCACTCTAACTGATATACTGACAAACTAGTGATTAACCTGCCGCCGATGTTGATCTAACTGGGTATCGGATGCTGCTAGAATCCCGACAGTCAATATTAGACCTAGTTTGCTCCTACAGTATGCCCGTAATATTCATGCAGCCACTGATTTGCTTATTTAGTATGCTTGTATAGTTGTTTGCTATTCTCCATCCATATGAAAAATGTAATTATTTCACAGCATTGCTAGTGTTTCAGTACTTAGTTAACATTTTTATTTATATATTGCAATCTGTTTGTTATTAAAACAGTTAACATATATTATTAAGAATATAACAAAAAATGTTCTGCGTAAACACAGCGTAATTTGTGAAGAAAGTATTAAGAATAGGTACAGAAAATACTCAACCAATGTAACATACTTTTCCATATTTTAAAATGCAAGTATCGATACGAAATGTAATTCTCAAATAACTTATGAGTCGTGCTATAATACCTTATATCATGCTTATTAGCAAAATCCTCAAATTATTTATAAACTGTGTTGGTAAGTTTACATAAATGCTTCTGTATAAGAAAGACAGGGCTTCCAGAGTATGTGCTTACTGCTTGCACGGGGATTACACAGTCTGCCGTGCCTGTACTCCGACACAACCATTTTGGTGTCTGAAAAGAACTCTAAAGTCACGATGAAAGAAGCCACTCACAATAACGCACACATGCTACGGGATCGCCTTCCCGTAGATAATGAACATGTGTACACTTGTAAAGTTTGAGTTTTGACAATTTTGTTCTAGTATGTGCAACTTGTTGTGCTTCAATAATTATTATTGCACAGATATATTTTTAAAATATTTTGATGCCTTTGCCATCGATAGTCAAATGCTAATATTAATTCCTGAAAGGACGAAACGTTGAGTAGGGCAAATCCCAATGTTGACCCGGGGGTCTTTAAATACTGGGTATTACGATCAGGTATAAAATATTGACGCAGGGGTAGGGCTACTCCCAACAATTTAAACATTTACTTTTATATAATTATTGCTTAGTATGTCCTTAAAAAGTTTTTTTTTTTTTGATTTTTATCTAGCGACATTGTTTTTATGTGCAGTTATTACTTTTAGGGGATTTTGTTTGCAGTCGCGGTGCAAATCAATGTCTCGGTAAGTTTGTGAAGTATTTGGATCAGAGGAGGCTAGAGGAACTGATAGGAGGAGCCTCTTGCCCATAAGAACCATTATGTATGCCCCACCTTAAACGCCATCTCTCGTGCGCTCTTAGGAAAGTTTGCCTCGAGCTTTATTGAATTATTAAAGTTGTTTCAATTATTAGTTATTTCAATATTAAACAGTAGCAATGCTGTCATGTAGACATTCTTCAGTTGCGATAATCAGCCCTTTCATTAGCAGCAAGTTCTTTTTGTGCCAATCGAATTTAAAGAAAGTGAATGCTATACAAAGCGTACATTCTAAATCTTTTTCTTTGCAACCATTTCAAGAGAAGGATAGAGCAACTTCTATCAGCAATTTCATTTCAAAATATAGGACAAATACAGAGAACGAACTTACCCGCAAATCCCAAACCTTAAACAAAGATCGTCGAAAATTTGCTGCAATAAAAATCGGGAGAATTTCTGAGTAATCGGATGCTTTCACGGCCGGAGTCAGACTTATAAGTAGGAGCCGTGGTCTCTTGGAGCTAAGGAGTCCAAACGTTTCATCCTCAATTGCGGAGGACATCTTCAGTGGCGCGGTCTGAGTCTTCTGGGCGAAGGTCCTGCCACGACTGAAATGCCAGCTGGAGGTGTTATATTTATATACGGACTGCTCCAACAGACCACGGCTCCTAAGCCCGGAAGAAACTTCTAGTTACAAGGAGAATTTCTCTTCATGCATGAGTGTTAATTTTAATTATTAAGAATCTAGAAGCTTGGGGTATATATATATATATATATATATATATATATATATATATATATATATACTACAGCAGTAACAGGTAAAGTTATGCTCTCAAGTTTACTGCCGCTAGCCACTACTGTATTGCACATCGGCTGACTCAGTGCAAAAGAAAAAGCACGAGGAATAACTTAGTTTTAACATACAAAATCGCTCGAGCATTTGTTAACAAAACATTCCCGAAATAAGAGAGAGTTTTGGAATGTAGACAAAATATTATCAGTTAAATCGGATCATTACAGTTGACAGAACATTGTCAATGAGAATGTGTTTTTCCATTTAGCAGATTCCAACATATTCTTTAATGCATTTTTGTCATATACTTCATTTTGTTATCTGCATTATAACAAGTTATTTACACGAAAACAGTGTCTCGTACCTTATAAATAGTAAACTTGCTTTCTCGCTGATATATAATTAGATTCCACAAGAGGGGAAATGTTCCATTCTGCAGACTCGCTTCCAGTATGCAAGTAATTGTAACGTATTAGGAACAGACTTATATGTATTCGATTTTGAGGGTAAGCGAAACACCGTAAAAATTAATCTCGACCGGGCTTGGATTAGAAAACCTAACATTTCGCTTATGTCGTGTTATCAAACAGTAGAACGAATTCGTTTGTGTACGTTCACTCTTTAATTGCATTTTTTAATTGCTTTATTCAATATCCCTACATTACATTTACTGAAAACAAATTGTTTTACAAACGTGACAATGCACTTGACGTCATACCTAGTCAGCAGGCATGTGTTTAATCGATAAAATTACAGGATAGAATTTGTGTTTACTAAATACATAACAGATTCCTAATCATTAGGACGGAATGGCGTTAAACATTAGCTGTGCTTGTTAATTCAATACCACGCGCGCGCAAGTACATACATATACAAAACCACTTTTTTTTTTTTTAACTCTTTACAATGATTCCCACATTTGTTCACCTTAAAACCTCGATTCCATCAGAATGTTCATAATTCCTTAGACAAAGATTTTATGGAATTCTGATAATCTTAAAGCTGGCGAGAAACACATGATATGAAACGCTGTCAAAGTCATCACATATGAAAACGATATAGTTTGCCATGTTTTATTCCTTTTAGTGCGTACTGTTTGCTATAATGATTATGATATAAACAACCTCTCAATTGAAAAGAAAATATATTTATATACTGATTTATAAATATGGATCATTTCATGTCAGCTGCAAACAGAAATATCTTCATGCAAAATCTTTCTTCCCCCTTTCGTTAAGAAATTTTCCTCCTTAGATGCTTCGGCACAATCCAAAATTGAGTTTCTTCCGTCACTCTTTGTTTTCCTGAATAGTGGCGAATGCCACGTTTTCTATGGCGTTACAGATAGAAAAACAGCAACTGATAGCCGACGAACTATTTATGCTATGGAGGATGAAGAGATAGTATCCAGTTCATTAATTGTAAAAAGAAGGAGCGTTGTGCTTTCTGCATGAACCACCTCATTCCCCATTGTACGAGGGATAAAGACATTGAATATTAACCACTAATTGAAAAAAAATTGTGATAATAATGACCTCATACTTAAGTACAAGGAAGAGTTAAGATTTAACCAAAAATCTTGTAATCACCAAATATAAACTTAACTTTCAATTTTTAGCATTCGTTTGTCCTATCAAAGACGAAAAGTCTTTCGCTGGCTAAGGAAGGTTAGGTATTGATTACAATTATTTTATATTTAAACTAATTTCAATAAGTGCCTTTATTATAGCAATTATTGGCATAAACGTGTGTAGAACTAAATACTAGAGATTCCTGATGGTGTAGGGGTAACCATACTTGCCTCCTAAACCCAATATCGCGGGTTCGATCCTGGCCAGGACCGATGGATTTTTCGGGCGTAAAAATCCTTCGGAAGGGAAGTAAAGCCGTGGGTCCCGTGTCGTAGATTTGCAGCACGATAAAGAACCTCAAGCCCGAAAGAAGAGGCCTCTGAGCAAAATTTGTTGGCAGTTTCACGCCCTGAATTGAATGGGATGCTGATGACCTGAGATGTTAATGAGTGTCCGTAAATAAAACAAGTAAATAAATACTAGATAAGAATTTGTAGAAATTAATGATATACAGCGGGGATCAGTACTCTCGCACTATTTGCTGTTCTTTTATTTATGTATGCTATGACCCCTCAGGATCTAATCTCGGTAAGCTCTTGTACGCCTAATCACGAAATAAGAAAAACAAGCAAACATGCTAAAATAATGCTCTATAATATATTTAACAACATAATGGTCATCTACACCCTGTCCGTTATACATGTTGGTTATGTTCCGTTTTTATGCTTCTTTTGCGCGAATCTTTACTTCTGACGTAATCTTCTAACCTTTTTTTGCGATTGGTTAAAGCTCATGGGATACCTTTTCGTGATTGGTCACGCGATACATTTTGCTTCTTTCCGTGGAGTAAACTTGTATAGAGGTAATAGGTAACCAGGGCTCCGCTTGGATAGCAAAGAGACGGTTGTCGGGAGTGAACAGAGAGAGGGCAAAAGTTCAGCATCCAACAGTACAGGAGAACTGTTTTACCTGTTGTATTAATTCGGGGTTGCAACATGCTGTTTTAGGATTTCCTTTACCTTTTCTTTATTTTTGGCCCCCTTTCTCCGTGGAGATATCTCTCGAAAAGCTAAAGTATTGTATTTATTTTCCTAATTTTTGGGTGCTTCCTAAGAAGAGGAATACCTTCAAGCTTGAAATTTCTGCCCAATATTTTGTGATAATTCCTAGTTAGGGAACATACCACGATTAATTTATCTCCGTTTAGATAATGTTTTAACTCTCCAATTTGTTTTTTCGCGTAGCTTGTATAGTTACGGGACTTGCTGAATGCTTTTTTTTTTTAAACATGAATGCTCTATAGACTGCTAATTGTCTCAGGGACTGGTTTTGTGTTTATCGTAAATAAACTTGACATATTTAAATTCTATGCTTTTCTTGTTGAGCTTCCTTCTTTAAGTTTCTAGCGAGATAATGGAACCAAATGCAATCGTCTAACCTGCGATAAACTTCATTCCGACCGGCACGGGTGGCCGGGGTCATTAAGGCGCGGAATCGTGAGCGGGAGGTCTAGTGTTCGAATCCCACCAGGACCGTCCTTCCTGACTAGGGTTTTTCCAGGTTATCCTTTGTCCTCATAAATGGCAAATGCCGGGGAGGTTCCCTAAACTTAGGCCTGAAACGTTTTCTTCCTTAAAAATATCCTTTCCCAATATAGCATTTCATCTCATGTATCATCAGTGTCACCGCCTGTGGTGCCTCAGTAGTAAAAACGGGTGTTAAACACTATTAAAAAAACGTCATTCCCAGGAAAATTCTAGAAAGTAGGCGTAAGAAAAGGTTTACATAATATGATATTACCTTACAATATATTAAATAGGTTGAATACGACCAATATACAAAAGGAAGTTGTTTAATTATGAAACTGCGAGAGGAATTGAGGAAAAGAAGCATATACATGGTGTCTTAACCCAGAGGAACGATTCAACGCCCTCCTGTAGGCAGCACGTAAATTCAGGACCAAGTTTTCTTTTGCTCTGAGGTTAGAAAGACAAGAAGCAATTTCTAGACTTAGAATGAGAATGGTAAATGCCAAATTAATATGTTTTGTTGGTGTCGATCTTAACTCTCAGAATTTTTAGTAGCAGTAATTTCAGGTAATGACGGTGCAAAACTTTTCGGAAATAGATTAGGTATAAAAAAGAAATTTTGTAAGTTGCAGACTATCGAAGCGGAGAGGTCAGCTGGAATGTCAGTTCTGCCACTACAGTTGCAGTATCAATAGTCTTAACACAACACTGGAATTGAACAGCGTATTTTGACGCAAAGTCTGCATTTGCACCCATCCAAGATTTAACTGAGTCAAGAACTACAGTCAAAAAAGCGCTTGATTCGGCTAACATTCATCAATTGAGTATTGAAAATCAACAATGGAACAGCGATTTTGCTAAGAAAATCCTTTGGCGAAGAAGCCCGTTTCCGCCTTAATCGTCATATATGCAAGCAAAACAATGCATTTTGATAATGGAAACTTCTGGAGTCGTTAAACAACAGACGAGGCATGCCCAACCGCTGACCGATTTAGAGATCAGGCTGCACTTCTTTAGATATGAGCCAGACAACGCGTATATTCTCGATATTTGTGGCCTCAATTGAAAGGCAAGGATTTGGAGGATATGTTCCAGCAGGATGGTTCTACCGTCTTAGGGCGCGCGACAGAAAATTCCCGGTGACTTATCGAGCATCAGCGATTAGAATTGGCCACTTGGATCATGTCACCTGTCTATTGTTTCTATGAGGGTCCATAAAACTAAAATTTTTTGCTATAAACAAATACTTTTTTTTTTGTATTTAGTGCATAAATTTCAGTTATCCACCTGCAATTGTGGAAAAATGTGATTAGTCATTTTATCAAAGAAATACGAGAATGTAAGATGAACTGTTGACAACGTTTGTCAAATCTTTTACTCCATATTTAATTGCAATGTTTAGCCTTTAAAATTATATAATAACTCTGTAGTATAAACTGTTTTAAAGGTTAAATCCTTTGTACTTTTGAGACTTAACTCTTCGTTTTAACACTTAAGTCGGCTGCCTAAGAAATGTCTAACATTTTAAGTACCTGCCTTTTGTTATATTTTAGAATATATGATTAAAGTATAAATTTTGGGGGAAGATATGTATGTGGAAATTTTACATATTACTTTAACGAATTCCCTATTCCATGTTAAAATATACCGAAATATGACTATTTTAAGTGTTTTAATAGTTCTTTTCTAACTATCTAGCTTGGACTGTGTCTTTCACTTCAGCAAGATGGGCCCAATGCGCTAATCAGAATCTAAGAGTTATATTATTAAAAGATAATATGGATCTTTGATCCTGTGTCACGCTTTTGATATTATAAAATAAAAATTTGGTACATAAAGAATCTCTTTATATTGCCTTTTATTTCCACCAAAATATGGCAATTTTTAAGTAAACAAAGTTTCAAAGACGATTTAGTAAGTTGAGAAACTTGCACGGATTCTGGTAGATCGAAATCATCCATTGATGTGGTGAGGAATGAAGCCGTGGGGAAAATGCAAGAGCTCTTGTCTTGTTTGACATAACAAGGACAAAGTTCTCTCCCAAGCAGCCACTTTGCTCTCAAAGCCCTTTGACAGACTTGTCTGGAAGTTGGGATTATGCAGCTGTGCACAGATTATTGCGGTGTAGGACCAGCAGGGTATTTGTACTTATCTTCATTTCAGATATTTCACTACTAGGTTAAGGATTTTTGAGATCTGGCTAAGAATAGCGTGAGAAAAGTTTAAAAATGTTCGTTAGCCATCGACGTAGATTCTTTTGAGATCCATGAGTCTCATTGTACAAATAAACGTTTTGTCTTTTAACTTTTATTCATCAATTAGGTACATATTTGTCTATTAACCACGACAGCAAACCGAGAAAATTCATGTAGTTAAATATATTTAGACCAGTGGTAATGATAATTTGTTTAGATATACAGCGAACAGAAATTTTGCTGGATTAACTATAGCTTTCAAAGTGAGGGATAGAAAAATATCCAACTATTTTTAAAAGTTATTTGTTTGTACAGCACATTCGTGTTCAAGTGTTGCAGGTTGCATATTGGGAGAGAGGTGTGAAAAGGGTGTTGTTTCGGCGAGCAGTTGTCATTGAGCACTTCTGACTTCTTTCAAATGTCTTTTTACTTTGCAATGGAGCTATAGCAGTATTTGGAGAGGAGGAGGTCGACATTTTTGCTTCATCATTAACGTCAGTAAAAATGTCAATAAATTCCGAAATCATACTCGGACGTATTTTTGACAAGTGGAGGCTGATCATAGCATTACTCCAAAATCTAAACAGAGGAGAGGACTACATTCGTTACTTGACCCAGCGATTCCAGGAAAGAAGACATCTCGATGCAAATCTAAAAGACTAAAATGACTGCTCGAGATATGGATGCTATAATCGTTTTCCATTCCAGAGATAACCTTTCCGTCCCTCTACTTCTATTGTGAGACACATGAACCTGCAGTTGGGACATTTAAAGTTGAGAAGACAGGTACACGCTATTATGAAACCGAAGCAGGCTGCTCCTGTCGGATTTACACTGAAATTCTACCAAAGGCCAAAGTATTTTTGGGGACAGTGAAGTATGAAACGACACAAAGGATGGTAGTATACACTTTGGCGCCCAGATAAAACCCGCTACAGCCTATAACAATGGCATGTAGGACGCATCGAATTCTGAGTGAGCTTTTCTTGGTGACTCCAAGGATAAACTCTCAGGGGTAAGTAGTGGTCTTGGAGGACAGTCTGTCACAAACGGTTTGTGTTATATGTCCTTCTGAAGATACGGGAGTAATCAATAACTAACAGAGATTTACCATCACACTGAAATGTGTCCGCCAAATCACCGGATCTGAATCTGATTAAAACATTTGGCCAATGTGGTTAATATATGGGACTGTAAAGCTGAAACAATGTCCTAAAGTCTGCAGAGTTACTTATTAATAGTTAATATATATTTAATTAATTTATAGGTTACCGGAATATGCTATATATACCTATATATATAAAACTATTGATTTTCTGAAGAAAATATATAAATCTACCACAGGGATCCATCGGAGTAGTGAAGTAATTTAAGTACTTGGGATCCATTATTCATGAGTTGGGGAAGTATGAAGTTGGTGTGAATCTTAGGGCTAGAAGGGCGATTAAGATGTTAAATGCTGTTCTTTGGGGCAGAGTTATATCCAAGAATCCTTCATACATTAGTGGAGAGTATATTAATTTAGGGGCAGAAGATTGGACTTTGAACACCAAAAAGGTAAACTTAGGCAGTGGAAATGAATGGCATACACAAGGAGCCAGGGTATCTAGATTGGAGAGAAAATGAAATGAAGAGGTTAGACAGATTATGAAGGAACCAGTTGTAGAAAGAATCCAGAAGCGGACTCTACAATAGTATGATCACGTTAGCAGGATGGAGGACGAACGGTGGCCCAGAAGCCTTATGGAGTGGTCACCGTCAGGAAAACGTGGTCCCCCAGGACTATTATGGATAGTAGGAATCTACTTAGCAATGAAAAACTACAACATGCAAGAGGAAGATTGGCAAGATCGTGAAAGATTGGAAATAAAGGGTATTCGCTGAAAAGTGAGCAATCCTTAAAAAAAATCCTAAAGGATATAAGCAAATATTTTTTTTTTTTTTTTTTTTTACAAAAGGTACAATGATGTTTTATTTCAAGAGAATATGTTATTGAAAACTAAATCTAATGAATATAATTAGTAGCCAAACTGCTCGAATAAACTCTCCACCCTTTCCAACTCGATACCTCCTCGATCCGGAAAACATATGAACACGAGTGTACAATATCAATAATTACTTTTAGATTCTTGGAATGATGCCCTCTTTGTAATTTGTGAAAGTGTGCATCACCATTACTTTATTGATACACTTGCTATGGATATTGACATGACAGCACAAATTGCGAACTCATATCGACATGTCAAAAAGTTTCCCAGCTGTTAGAGTCAGATGACATTTTCTTTTATTCTTAATGTGCAATCATGTGTTACTGATTCATACGTTCTTAATGACAGCACATTACGAGCTCTACCTGCAACATATAGCAATGCCCTACCTGTGAAGTTTGTATGAATAATATGTACAAAAATATTTTAAATGTAGCAACTTTAAAATATATTGGGCATCTGACCTAAGTTCGTGAACTAGACATACCTCGAATTTTTTCCTATCTGATTCCCCTTTAAAAGCCTTGTCTCCACACATGCTTAATATTAAAACTATATTCATACATTAGCAAACCATCTATAATTCTCGTCAAATTTATACATATCCCTGGGAGTGACGTGTTTACGTTTTAAAGCAAAAAATTATTTATTTATTTGTTTATTTACTTATTCTAGTAGTACGTTACACTTAACAAATGTCCAAGACTTTGTAATGAGCATCGTGTAGCTTGCTACTTGTATAGGTGGTGAGTGTTCCAATTGTGTTGAGGTTATGTCTGCCCATATACGCCATTTTGTAGATCTGTTTTCTTTCAGAGATGTTACCCAGAGTACACCACATGGAGATGGCGGTTCGCGGGTAGCATATTCCTATGCGAATTCAAAAGTGATAGAAATAAAATATGATTTCTAAATTGAAGTATTTCTTTGGTGTGGCACAAGAGAACAGCAGATGAAATAATATATATTTTATGAAATATCTTAAAAATTTGCAATCATTGCAAATCAAGTTGCCTCCCTCACTGCTGCCGGCTTAAGAGTATTCTATAGACACTGAAGTTATTCCTATCTTCCCTATGGAAGAAGGAGGTAATGTGTAATTAACAATTCCGTGATACTTTTTCTTGTGGACCGAATATGCTTTCCTTTCTCCCTTAAGTAAAGTACGAATCCGTCAACCCTGAGTCATAAATTTTAGGGAAATATGAAAGGCCATTCCTTGTAATGTTAAATTTACCAAATTCAGTTCCCATTTTCTCAAGTATTATTAAAGTTAATGAATTGAAACTTTTACAGTATACAGATGCATATAATTTAAATTTGATGGTCTATTTTCACTACTTTTCCGTTACTCTGAAGCAAACTAGAAAGAATTTGCTTTTTTCTATTTTTTTTCCAACATTTTATTTATTTACATTGTCACATTTTTTCCTAGCTCTACCATAATAGACACACAGCATTATAAGAATATAATGAATAAGTGGTAAAACTTTCAAAGTGTTAGCTTATACAGTTCATAAAAATTATAAACTTATGCAAAAAATGAACTTTTTCAATTATTTTCAAAAAACTAACTTTTTGAGGGAGAAATAGGAGCTAAAAACCTCCAACATTGTGAAACAACATAGGATGATGTCATGGAAACAAACTCACCCAATTTATGAAATACAATACTTCTATCATTCAAAATATACCACAGCCTTCTGCAGCAAATACTTCCTGAGATATAGAATTTTAAGTGAAAAAGTGCTCGCGAAATCAAAAAAAAAAAAAAAAAAAAAAAAAAAGACTTCTGCATTGGTGTAATTAAAAATTTATCAAAATATAATAACCAAGGAACATTAATGAAAACTTTATCAAAACAAACAGCAATTTTCAAATATTAAAATGATACTATAAACAAGACTTTCCCTATAATACGAGTATTTCCCCTAATATGTGTCCTGCACAGGTTTAATCCGCTAAAACTTAAACCATAAACGACTAAGAGAAATATATTTAATTGGTAGTCTGAAATACGCTTAATTCTGTATTCATCCTGCAGAATAATTGCACTATTTGTTACTTGCTCTGCGCCATTATTTTGTTTGTGATTATGTTCAATTATTATTGCAGTTTTGGTGGCAAACACTAGCCTAGAAGAGACGAACTGTTGGTAATAAACGCAGGTCTACTAATATCAGCAAGGTAAAGCATTAAGCCCAAATGCAGTCATGCCAAACTCGGTCCTGTACATAAGCCGTTATTATCCTATACCATAATAAGGTCGTTGCAACAACAGCCCATTAACAACACTGAATATATGGGAGGCTTTATAAACCGAAACACTAGCGGTAAAAATGTTAATTATTTTTCGCTTTTTTAATACGATCACCGCACGGGGTTCTAGTCATAACGGAAATTAATGTAATAAAACGTTTACTTGTTTCATACGGCTAAAAACTGTCTTTGACGCAAACGGCTGTGGTTGTTTCAAACCCTTTGATGTGGGAACATTTTTAGGGTGTTTAGTAATTTGATAGTTATATTATAAGTTGTGGAATGATCATAAAACAAATAAGAATATAATTATACATGGTAGTATTATTTATCGCATCTGTGCTTCATTCTCTCAACGGGTCCATTTGCAAAGCCGGAGGTTTCGGGTTCGAATCCCCCAAGTTTAGTTTCCTGGATAGGGTTCTTTCTGGGGTTTATCCTTAACTGAAAGAGTAAACATCAGCTAAAGCCTTTGCTCCTAGATTTGTGGCAGGTTAAAAAACCTCAAGCCTGAGGCCTCTTGAACCAGTTTATCTGCCGTTTCACGCCCTGAATTGAATGGAACACTGATGGCCTTGGCATGTAATTATAATTTTGATAAAATTCTAATTAAGTCCATTTTTTTCACGAGCACTTTTTTCAGCTAAAATTGTATATCTCAGGAACTATTTGCTCTAGAAGGCTGATGATATGTTTTTGTGTGTGTATAAATAATGTCATAAAACTCAAATAATTTGTTAAAACATAATATTATATTAAGGCAACTTGATGTGCTACATGTACACTTATAAATCTAATAATAAAAAATGTGTGGGATTAGAACCTAAGGCCTTACGCAAAAGAGCAATGCCTTATAAACTGCTCGGTCATCGCTACTGTTCTCTTTCCAGGTGCTCAAGGTTGTGCTATTACGTTTTCAGACAAAGCGCCCACTGCAGTGTGCACTCGCTGCATGCGCTTATGAATACACCTAAGTTCTCCGATCAACACGTAGAATCTAGCAATGACTCATTTTTTGTCGTGGTTTACATGGATTCAAGAACCTTAAAACTTGGTTGGGGGGTCTAAGGTTTGTCCAGATTATGAACAATGGACTTATGATGAAGAAATTTGACTACCACCTTAAGAGGCCATATCTGGTTGTGAGATAAAGGTAGGCTTTCATTTTTCACTCTACCTAATGAGGTTTTTTTTGTCATAAGGTGAATATAATGTGGTTGGTCCTGTTGAATTCACGTTCCAAGATCTCTTCAAAGCTTTATCTCCGCAGGATTCTAAAAGGAAATCGGTGAGATAAAATAATTCAACAACTTTTCCAGGTGTGAAAATTCCTGAGAATGGAATTCATTATCGAATAAAATGCAAACCATTGTGCATATTGCGTATAAATAAAGTAATCATAGATGAAAATAGAAATTCAGACAAAGGAAAGGAAAGCATTCAAGCCTGGTAGCTGAATTTGAACTGAATTTGCTGCAAATGCTAGTGGCACTGTGAGGATCTTGGTTCCTGACTCTGATCGAGGGCAAATTGTTCGAAATGTTTATTATTGTTATTATGATTATTATTATTTCAATATACAAAATTGGTAATTAACTTGTAATTGTACCTTGTTGTACACGGAAAACAGTTCTGAAAAACTTCTTTCACTTGATATCGCAGCCCGCGGTAGCTGATCTGCAGTCCTTCTCTGTGTTACAAGGTTTCAAGAAAAGTCGCTATAAAGCGAAGTCACTAAAGTATAAGTAGTAAAAATAAATATATAAAATGTGAAAAGAAAGTGTAAAAAGTTTAACATATAATTCATTGTATTTCTATATTTTTTCTCTTTAAAATTAAACTGATATAAGTTGTAAAAATATTTAGACAATTGGTGGAAAGCAAATTTAGAAAAATTTAAATTCAATTCAATTTCCTTCCGTGATTTGTTTAAAACTGACATTTGCACTAGCTGCAAAAATAAATAGTCAACAAGTAAAACAAAAGCTTAACATTCATTTCGTAATATTTCTGTAATTAACGTGAAATTTTTCTTTAAACAAATAGCATCTACTATTCATTACGTTAACGTTTATTTTTATTCGTTGCATTGAGGTAGCAATTCATCTATAACTTTTGTAAGTTAAAAAAAAAACACTAAATTATACAGAAAATAGTGCATGTTTTCTGAAAATACATTAATATTTTCTTATTATTACTTCTGTTCATGTATTATTTTTTATTTTCCACCGAACGTTATTTAATTAGCATTTTACTAAAATAATTTTTTGTACTATGTTAGTGATTAGTTACTTTTTATTATTGAAAGTGAATGCATTATTTTTTATTCAAAATAGGGTTTCTTTCCGCCGGTACCAAAGGTCTAGCATTACTTACTGCTGTCCGGAAGGCCCGGGTTCGATTTCCGGTACCTATTTAGGAATTTTTCTAAGATAGGGAGTTCTGGAACGGGTTCCACCCAGCCTCGTGAGGACAATTGGGTAGCTACCAGATGAAGAGGTGGCGAGATCCGATCTAGTAAGCCGCGATATAGCGATCAGCGGGATGCGGTGTGTAAATCACATGCCCCCTACAATACTGCACTCTACCAATGATATCACGTGATGGAGGTAGAAGACGCAGTGGTCGTCGCGGTAAAGCTGAGGCCCACATGGGCTGTAAAAAGGTTTCACAGTACTAAATGACACACATCATCAAATCATGCACGCAATTTGTTCATGTTTTGAACAAATATATATCTCAAGTACCGAAAAATAAAAAGATATTCATTACAGAAATATTATTCCACAGCCAATAGATTGTTCACTCTTAAAAGGAAACACAAACTGACAAAAACCTCTAAAATATTCTACATTTCAAACCTAGGCCCTTTATCAATAAAACACATTTTATAGACCGTTAAGAAAATACTTATTTTTCTCAAATACAACACTACATTAAGTGATAATTTATTTACAGTTTATTTCTTGCTTTTGTAAAATTATAAAATCATGAGTTTAAACGTTTACTCTTTGTATAAACTCTAAACTTAAGTTTCCATTTTAATATATTATAGGATTTTGTTATTTAAGAACTGTATTAACAAACCAGTAACATACTGCAATATTACGTGTATGATATTTAGAATTAGCTTTCATTTAAGTAGGGAAATATTCCCTGTGCCTTAATGTGTAAACAATCTATTCATTATTTTTATTATATATAACAATATAACAACGAAAAAATCATTCAGTACTTTTAAAAGTAAACACAAAGTGTCTTCTTAACGATCTACGAAAAAAAGTTCTTGAAAAGGGGCATGTGCTCCAAATATATAATGTTTTACTATGTTTTATCAGTTTGTGTTTCCTTTTAAAAGTATTGAACAATCTATTTTTTTGCACACTTACATATATTAAGAAGCAGCAAATATTTTCGTATTTAAATGAAAGGTAGTTATAAAATAAATTAGAGTAGTATCGCATTGTGTTACACTGAATTTGCTAATACTGTTCTTAAATAAACATCGATATAACATTTACATATTTTATTAAAATAGAACCTTAAATCTTGATTTTCTACAAAGATAAAATTTTAACCGTCGTTTTTTTATAGTTTTACCAAAAGTAAGGAAATAAAAACGTAAATTAATTATCACTTTAATTAGCGTTATATATGAAACAAATTACCTGAACCTGATTTATATTTTAATTTCACTAATCGTGTTAGTTACACCGGTGGACACATTGATGTTCTGCTGAAGATAATAGCCCTATCTTACAAACAATTCACGTTAGTATCCTATTGTAAGAGAAATTGAAAACAGTTTCACATGTTTCCATTTGCGAAAGTCCGGATGCAAGGTAAAAACAACAGGCCCATATTTGTATTACGTGACGCTTCCAGCAGAGCAACAAAACGGCAAAGACAATGCCACACAGGCTCTGATGATACCATTACATCGTTAACGAAACAAGGACATCAATGCACCGCGTAAGTACTTGCCACCTTGTGTTGCCAAGAAATGCTGCTATTTGCATGTACAGCCACGCACAACAGTGCGGCTATAGAAACACTCCAATTACAAAATAGACCGACACTTGTATTAGTGTTTTCTATCACACGTTTCTTTAGATATACAGTGACAGTGGAGGGAAATATTTTTTATTTATTATGAAAATGATTCAAAAGCCGGAAAAGAAAAATGACGTGCAATGTAAGGCCGTACGTTATGAGAGAAAAAAATTAAACTCAAGTTGCATTGCTAGCGTGAAGTCAAACAGCTCGCTAGCTAGTAAGTAATGCTAGTAAGTAATGCTAGTAAGTAATGCTAGTAAGTAATGCTTAATTGGAATAGCAAACTGAAGGGGGAAAAAACGAAAGATGTTTTTTTAATTTCATGAAAAATGCATATGTACACAATTGAATTTCTTCATCTTTAGTGAAGGAGCAGAGATTGCGAGAAGAATGAACAGCGTTACAAGGTGACCCGCAAACCGAGACAAGCACACCGCGTGATCGCCAGTGAAGGCATTGTCCAGAGGAAACAGAAGAATGAACGCTCGTTTTTGCTACAGAGGCACCACAGGTGATGAACACTGATGATACACGAGATGAAATTATATATTGGGAAAGGGTTTTTAAGGAAGCAAACGTTCCAGGATTAAGTTTAGAGTACCTCCCCGGCATTTGCCATGTATGAGGACTAAGAAAAACCTGGTGGGACTCGAACCCCAGACCTCCCGCTCACGAGTCCGCGCCTTAACGACTTCGGACACCTGTGGCGATAAAAAACAAGAATAACAGGGAGACATGTCGGTAAGCTTCTAAGCATTCATTTTGTTATTGTGCATGATGTTGCAAAGAAACATTTTACATCTGTGATCCTTCATCGCTTGACTCCCCGGCAATAGGACCATCAAATGGCATGAATATTGGAACATTTGATTCGATTAGTTGGCTCCACCATCCACCGTGCAATACAGATTTATACCTTCCGGAAATTACTTCCAAGAAATTCTTCAGGAATGGAATTAAGAAAAAGGAACATTCAAGCCGGTTGCCGGTAATAATTGGAAACGGTAGAAAAGGAAAGAATATCATCCGATAAAGAGGAGGCCTTCTGAGGAAGGAGACAGAGGACAGTGTGGAAGTAATAGATAAATCAGAAGCATTTCTTATCCTTCTTCTTAATTAGGACTTACTAGCTCTCACTACTGATTATAGTTCTCCTCTTAAGGTTTTAGGATCATCTCATCTTTAGGACTTTCTCTTCTTTGTGCCTGTAATATCAACATTAGACGTTCTCAATACAAACAGGATATCTTTGCAGCTTTTCATTAGGGCTCGTTGTTTTAAAAACAATCCTCAATATCTTGAAGTGAAAATGTCTTGATACAAATCCTGTTCAATTATGAATAAAATATATTTAGTCTGCTTCGTGCCAGATTTTCCTCATACACCAACCTGCTTCTTACAGAGACGCCCTGAAGACAATATGTTCTGCTTTAATTTGAGACAAAATTTTGAATCACAGCCGGACTACATAGTGAAATTATGGAAAAAAATTATCAAATCCGTTTTATCACGCGACGTGCATTTGTCTTGTGGTCAGTATAGCCAACTCTATACCTTCACTATATAATTCCTGAACACGCATCACTGACCACTTTTGCTAGAGGCCGCGGGGAGCTATTAATAGCAACAATAGCATGAACAATCGAGAATTATAACCAAAATAGAGGGCTCTTCAAAGCGTTTTGGTGATGCGTCAAATGTGCAAATTGTTCTTATCATTAGAGTTCCAAACCATAGAATACAAAGTAAAACAGAGACACTGTGTGTGGTTTGAAAGACGACGATTTCTTGTTAGAGGTTGATATATTTTTTAACAAAGTTGTTGAGTTGGTTTATTTGTTGGTATTATAGTCAATGGCACTCTTATTTTCTTCTTTCCATTTAATTGATTGATTAGCAAAAATATATTTTTTCTGCTGAAATTGCCCATTTACTGAAAAAGATTTTATATCAAACTGTTTTTTTTAATGATGTTTAACGCCCGTTTTTACTGCTGAGGCACCACAGGCGCTGAACATCGCTGATACATGAGATGAAATGGTATATTGGGAAAGGCTTTTTTAAGGAAGAAAGCGTTCCAGACCTAAGTTTAGGGTACCTTCCATGTACGAGGAGTAAGGAAAACCTGAAAAAACCTCAGTCAAGGAGAACGATCCTGGCGGGATACGAATCCCAGACCTCCCGCTCACGAGTCCGTGCCTAACGACCTCGGCCACCCGTGGCGGTAAATAAGTGTAATAGTATAATAGTAGAATTTATATTGTTTGACCTTTGGCATTGTGCCAACTTAGTAATAACAAAAATAGTTCAATTAAATAGAGATAGACTATTTATATTAATAGCAATCTACTCGTATTCCAATATCATACTAGAAGTACATTTCCTGTATTTGGAAACTCCAAGCTACCGAAACCCTTTTCCAACAAGTGAATAATTCGTAGAACTTTCTGTGAGACAGACACAAACCAGCACCCATTTTCTTAATTGGGTACAATTTAGAACGCATAGGGGAACACATTAGTTGCAAGAAGCGAGTGATTGCAAGAAAAACCCAAAATGTTCTTTAGCTGGAGTTTGCATCAAAACATAGTGTTTTTCAAAAGCTCACTAGAGGTATTTTGTTTTTATACAAATATATTTTACACTATATATCAGTTTACATTTATGCAAATAACGGTTATTCACTTAATTACCCGTTATGTGTTGTGTTCTTATAAAAACCTAATAAAATCACAACAAGAATAAAAACAAGAAAAAGGCATAACAAAATGCAAGCCATAAAATTCTTGACACATACAAACATAAGGACTATGTTCCCGATATCAGATTTTATGGAAAATTTTAGCAATTTTATCAACTTAGAATATAACTAATAATGCAAAAATTTATATCAGTTTACATTTATGCAAATAACGGTTATTCACTTAATTACCCGTTATGTGTTGTGTTCTTATAAAAACCTAATAAAATCACAACAAGAATAAAAACAAGAAAAAGGCATAACAAAATGCAAGCCATAAAATTCTTGACACATACAAACATAAGGACTATGTTCCCGATATCAGATTTTATGGAAAATTTTAGCAATTTTATCAACTTAGAATATAACTAATAATGCAAAAATTTAAAGGATATTATGAAAACATGGAAGAGCCTGCAGTTTTAATATGTTGTATTTTATTTATGACAGAATGAATTAAAGAACCGCAGCAAAATATTGCATGAGACTAATTTTAAGAAATTCGAGAGACGTGGCTAATATTTCTATAAAAACATGTTTTAACTTTTAACACACAAGTTGCCTCCACACAGTCCAGTTTCCTGCTTTTCGTTCTATATAACTTGCAAGAATGTGCTTATCCGTAGGTATAAGGACCATCTGCAGGGCTTTTATTTCTACCCCTTGATATGTAGCTTGCTGCCACTTGTCCTTGTCTTGTCCTTCTCCCTTCCCTTTCTTTACTTCCTTGTTAGGTGCACTTTTCCGGGACTTTCTTGAAATTGACATTTGTTGCCAATTGGTTAGAGCATGTGGCAATATTCCTCTTCTCTGTTGCCTTGCCAACCGCTTTCGTTGTCAACGGGTGGTTGTTAGTCTTCTCTACGCGGAAAATGTTTGTTTTTAGCTTCAGGCTTGGGAGTGGGGGAGCCACCGCACTATGCTTTGTGATAATTTTTATTCGTGGCATCTGGACGGTGCCTCTCTGATGTCCTTACACTTTAATTTCGTTCTTTGTTTAGCAGCGGTCAGTTTCCTTGCCATATTTGCCATAAGTTTGTAATCAAGAAACACTTTGTTAATTTGTGAAATTCTTTCGTTAAATTTTCTTTAATCTAGACGTAGTTATAGTTATTTTGTACTAAACTTTTTTAACAAATTTTTGTTCAATTTCATTTCTGTCTTTGCTATATTGCTAATGAAAATTGTTAGGGAAAAGGTTTCAGTGTTTCTTTCTTGTTATTGTACATTGCTTCTGTTATTGTTTGACTGGCAACTGTATTTATTTTAAAAGTTGTTTGATAATATTGCTTTTGTCTTGATGCGTTTTGTTTTATAAATTAGAGAGCATTGTTTCTTTCTCGCATGATACAAGCATTTTTACAAGTGAATCCTGGGGAAATATAACACCAGTAAGCTTCCTTGAAACTGTGCAGCGCAGTTTTAACATTCGTTGCAAAAAATAGAGTAAAATTCTTAGGGAATTCAGTTTAGGTTGACAGTTTTAAGCGGAATAAAGACCAATTTGTGAAACTGAAGCAAGGAAATATTAGGAGCGGCAGAAGACTATTCGTTTACCATATGTATGGTCATAAAATCGTGTCTTCACAGTGTGACAGGAAAGATGTCCATATCACATGACTCTAACAACATGTCACACATCTATAAAAATAATAAATTGCTGTGACTTTAGACTTTGACATCAAAAGTATTGAAACTAATTAATTTTAGTTTAAATGTATTGCAAATCAGTATTTGTTGTGTTACTTAATAAATTTCTGAGTTGATGTGTAATTTACTGACTTCTCAGGCACCTAAATGTTTACATTTTTGAGCTTCTTTTTGCAGAGTTTCCAAAAACAGAAATACGATAATACGATACTATCTTTAAAAATTATAGATTGCCACAAACATTAGAACACGTTTCAACCCACACAACAGCATTCATAATGGCCAAAGTGCATGAAATGAGCTTTAATTTGTTTTCTGAACTTATTCACCATAACGTCTGGGATGAAATTTGATATGATTCGAATGAGTACAAGTAATTTTGTATATATCTGTGCAGGTGGCAAATTTTGGTTTTTCTGATTAATATGACCCTTTCTTCTCCTTTATGTAAGTAATGTCAAATTACTTCGCTCATTGAATTGTTTGCATAAAAGTACTTAATTTCTTTCAGCTGTGTTTCATGATATTACAGCAGTTATGAGACATTAAAAGGCGCTAAAGCTGAAATGCCTAGAATATTTAATAACCGATGCTTACTAATCCTTGAGTTGTGAATTTAAGCTTGAAGCAGCATATCTACACTTGAATTACATTCTTGACGAGCCATTTAAAGCATTTCAAATTAATTAATAGCAAACATTTAAAGATTCACTGACTGCTGGGTTACGCGCTAATTCGTTCTCTTAATTCTATTTGCTGTTTTAAGTATCTACTTTACTATAAATAATTAATATAATTATCTACCTCATTGAATATTTCCTTTAACAGCAACACCATATCCTCCAGGTTGTTGCTATGCGATAATTCCATACTGCTGTGTGAAAACCACCCTTTCTGTTGGTATGGCGCTCTCTAGAGGCCTTGATTTCAAACTTTAATTAGAAGTATATGCCCAGAAGAGTAATATACGTCCATATCCATATGCCTGGTACACAGGGGTTAAATTAACGTCGAAAATAAATGAAATACATATTTAAGTTTGGTTGCACAGTGCCGAAATGGTGCGGTGACAGGCAAATGATGGAATGAGCAAGGGTCGCACACTGCCCATCTGGTAACGCAGACGAGCTGTACTGAAAAAATTAACCGCGACACTAGCAGCTAATAACACTTGGGTATAACTAGGGGGGATGTCAACGTCATGCCTGCCGCTAATGTGCACGAACTACACCTGAAAATTTATCTGAGGTGATATTGGTAACTAGCATTGTATTTCGTCACGTATCTTCATATTTTTAATGTTAATATTTGAAGTTTGGTAATTATGTTTATACTTTTAAGCAGTTCGTTTTTCTTAAATGTGATAAATTAGCAATACTTAAATAAACGTTAAAAGCTTACCAATAAAATTGCTTTATATTTCTGACTTGTTGAAATATTCTAATTATATGTATTTATGAATTCATATAGAAAAGTTGCACATAACTGGAATGCTATATGTTCTAATATCTCTATTTCACATTTTCAAGGCAAATGATTAACTTGAATTAAACGCGTCTGCAGCTAATTTGTGTAACGGAGTTTCATTAAGTTAAAAACCGTCTATATAAAAATATAAAAATTAAAATAAATTAAAATAATTTAAACATTAACGTTCTAAAATTTATAAAGACCAGTATATTAAAAACTTTAAACACAAATTTGTCCCATTAACTTTATTTTCAGAAATATGTATAAAATTAAATATTTTTAATAGTGTTTAACGTCCGTTTTTACTACTGTGGGACCACTGGCGGTGAAACTGGTAATGCATGAGATAAAATGATATATTGGGAAAGGATTTTTTTAATGAAGGAAACGCTCCAGGCCTAATTTTAGGATACCTCCCTCGCATTTGCCATTTATGAGGACTGAGGAAACCCTGGAAAAAACCTCAGTCAGGGAGGACGGTCCTGGCGGGATTCGAACCCTAGACCTCCCACTCACGAGTCTGCGCCTTAACGACCTCGGCCAGCCGTGGCGGGTTTTTTAAATCGTAAAACACAACATTTTGTTGTATTATATTCTAAGTACTGGTTTATGTTATTTTCTTTGAGTTCCTTGCTATATCAGATTTGTAACGTTAATCTGTTGTAACGGGAGTTAAGCCACGAATCTTGGGCTTATTGTATCGGCATCAACCTCAAATCCCTCCTATCTAGGGACTTTCATATATTCTGGATATCTCGAAGGGTATCTTGTTGTAGAGATTTTATTCCTAAGAAACATCTCGAAACCTTCAAGTACTTGTGGCCTAAGCTTTATGATTAAACATCTAATTGGGGCTAATTTATATAAAATTTGATATTTTACACAAGCTCTATGTTATGCTCAAACTTGAATTCAGAATAAGGCAGCAAAAAGTTGAAGTCATGGCTTAGATTTGAACCAAAGATAAACGGCTTATCGTGTTGGTACCCTTTCATGCCATGTTTGTTAATTGTTAATTAATCTAATTAGATTTTATAAATTAAAAAGTAACATTCTGTGATAAGTGCATTTATTTTATTTATTAAGGAAGCTGAGAACATTATGAAATTATGCCTCAAAGGATCCAATATCAAGACTAACCTGTGCACATAAATAAGTTTTTTATCTTACATTTTAAATGTTAGCAGATATTAAATAGTTGAAATTTAAATATGTTTGCATTATTAAGCTGAAAATCTGATTATTTGAGCGACGCAACTGTAGAGGATAGCAGCCTACCGGGAGGCTCAAGGCCGTATGACGCATATGCAAATAGCTTGTAGTTAGTTGAGGTAGGCTGGTTGTGCGTCCTTAATTACTCGCTTCTTTCACTGTGTGTAACTTTTGTGCTAATTGTTTTTCGTCAGTTATGCCTCTACATAATTATAGCATTAAAGAACGGGGTATTTTGTGCGATACATGTGTGAAAATGGATTTTTGCACAGAGGTACTAAAACAACTCGTTAGGAAATATTCTACAGTCGTGTTTTAGGTGGAAAAACTATTCGCATTTTGTTAAAAAGTTAACGAGAGACAAGTTTTTCTCATGACAAGAAACGTGTTCCAAACCGCCGAGTTTTTCCGGCAGAAAAGTTAAATGAAATAAAGGAATTTCTTGCGCAGATGCCGGTAATATGCTGTCACTGAGGGAAATTATTTTTAACATCTCTTATAACACAGTCGGTGCTTGTTATTATCACTAGTTTCAAATACATTTATCGTTTTATGCTTGTGTCGGTCCTGGTGGTCTAGTGGTAACCATACTTGTCCGGGTTCAGCCCGGCCAAAGTCGATGTATTTTTTTTTCTGGCGTAAAAATCCTAAATACTTTGGCAGAAAGTACAGCCATACGTCCCGTTTCGTACATTTAGAGCATGAAAAAAACCTCAAGCCTGAAGAAGTCTCTGAGCAAAGTTTATCGGCCGTTTCACGCCCTGAATTGAATGGGACGCTGATGACCTGAGATGTTAAAGATCATGCTTTAATAAAACACATCAACAAAAGTCTTATGCTTGCAGTAAAAATATAAATATTGAAATTAAGATACTAATTTTACGCTCGATGAATGTATCTCCTTTTTCCCGGCTGAGGCAGCTGCACTTTCCCAATAAGCAGGCGCGCTCAGGCGGCCCGTAACAAAAATAACCTCGCTGTACTTACATTACCGGACGACTTTATACATTTCGATACATTTTACACATATGTAAATCGATACATTCCCTTTATTTTTGGATTACTTTTCTTTCTAAAGTGTCTAAGAATTAGGTAATTTATAAAAGCTATATCAGTTTATGATCCATCGGTCCTGGTGGTGTAGTCGTAACCATACTTGCCTTCTAAACCCTTGCGGGTTCAAACCCGGCCGGGATCGAGGGGTTTTTTCCGGCGTAAAAATCCTAAGTATGGCTTCTTTCGGAACGGAAGTAAAGCTGTGGGTCCCGTGTCGTACATTTACGGCACGAAAAAGAACCTCAAGCCTGAAAGAAGAGGCCTCTGAGCAAAATTTGTCTGCCGTTTCGCGCTCTGAATTCAATTGGACGCTGATGATTTGAGATGTTAAAGAATGTCCTTAAATAAAACGAATAAAAAAAAGTTTATGATCGGAATACTGCATTTTCTAATTCGCAAATAACGCCAAACTAAAATTGTAAATTTTAAGGAAACAAGTTTTTCATTGCTGGAAAAAAAAATATTATGCGAAATTTAGTTGACAATAAATAACTGAATGAGTGTCATATATCAAATGTTTACACTGCAGCTAACAAGGTTCCTTTCAACACTTGAGTAATAGCACAGAAGTTTATACAACGTGGTTGTTGGAAATTTACGCCGAAGCAGTTGAAAACAAATATTCCGATAGGACTTTTATATAGCTTGCTGTTACCCTTGAACCAGAAAACCACTTACATTTTTTTAAGCAATAGAAGATGAAACGTGCTATTTGCAGAGAATTAAGGGGCTTGCGTGACGCCAAATCGCCGTGCTGCTACTCTGCACGTAAGCACGTAACCGGAAGTTCGCCGGTAGCAAGATGGAGTCGACGCTTGGCAATAATGTACAGCCTTGAACATGGATACTGCAAGAAAAATGCCAAGTTCTAGAATAAATTTAACAAGTACTGTGTTTAACCAGTAGATTTTTCTTTATTTTTATTGCTACATGTAATGTAGTTAAGGGTACTGTTTCTCAGCTTGTAAAATTACTTGTGATAATTTTTTTTTTTTTTTTTTGCATGCTGTTTAACGTCCGTTTTTACTACTGAGGCACCACAGGCGGTGGACACTGGTGATACGTGAAATGAAATGATAAATTGGGAAAGGATTTTTTAGGAAGGAAACGTTTCAGGCCTAAGTTTAAGGTACCTCTCCGGCATTCTCTGCCAGTTATGAAGACTGAGGAAAACCTGGAAAAAACTTAATGAACCTTGGCCTGCCGCAGCGACCTCTGCTTCCTGTACTCACCTTCGTCGTACGACTTCATTGATAGAGGTCAGAATGCAGGGGGGGGATGTGATGAGCATGTCGGCACCCCTCTGGTTGCCTATCATTCGGCTCCCTAGATCGAAGAACTCCATCTCTCCATCGGGCAACTCCCTAATTATCCTCGGTTCCAAATTTCCTTAACTTCTGCAGTTTTCTCTCCTTAATATATATTTTTTCTATAAAATTACACCTATTTCGTATTTCTATATGTTGATTAATAACTTTTATTTTCTAAGCAGCTGTGCAAATGATCATTTACTCCGTTTCCCAATTTTTTCTATAATGGCGGTTTTTGATATTCTTTTGTTGTAATGATGGTGATATTGTTATTATTATTATTATTATTATTATTATTATTATTATTATTATTATTATATCTATAATTTCAATTTCCGGACACCGTGAATTAGATCTTGTTTTTGGTTCTATGAAATGAGACATGCCTAGGTTTTGACATTTAGTGAAAGGGGGGCAGTTTCATTAATACTTTTAAGAAGAATATTTTGATTATGGACACGAATTCGTTTGTTCAGTCAATGGATTTTATATAAAATCTTGATCACTTTCAGCTTCCATGATATCTTGCTTCAAAGCTCTGTGCTATCCAAATCA
The DNA here is from genome assembly GCA_030762175.1 of Metallyticus violacea. Classification (NCBI taxonomy): domain Eukaryota; kingdom Metazoa; phylum Arthropoda; class Insecta; order Mantodea; family Metallyticidae; genus Metallyticus; species Metallyticus violacea. The sequence goes on along the minus strand of CM060838.1, from coordinate 22,157,059 downwards.
AGCAATTTTACTCACCTCTTCAATGAAATGCTGTAAGAAAGGTGCGCTATTTTATTGAAGTATTGAAAATATCCTGTAAGTGTATAACTTAGGTTCACATTGAATTCTGTCACTACATAAAATATTGCAATGTTATCAAAAGGTTATTCTCAATGTTTTGTTTAGATTAAAGGGTGTGAAACATGAAACATACCTTTAAAGTGTGCTAATCTACCATTTTATTATTAACTTACCTATTTAATTTCGGGTTTTACATTTCAGAAATAAAATTAGTTGAACTTAGATAGTTTAATATTTTAAGCGTGCGTTTTAAAGGGAAATCGCAGGTCTATTTATGACAATACGATAACTTTAATCAAATTTAAGGTTATTAAATATGTTTTAAATTAATAAATGCTCGCTTAGTGAAGGTGTTCTTACTGATAGTTCAAAGCAGTATACAGTTACTGTTTGTACATGATCCATTGCCAACATCAGTACCTTTGGATGCAATTTTGATTACATATCGATCGGTAGAACTCCAGGAGTTTTCCTCTGTGGGTCCCTGTCACTTTGATTTAAAAGTACGTCACGTATCTCAAAATAGCCCTGTCCGAACATTCCATTTGTCCATGTCATACTGCATTGAACCTGCTAAGCTAACTTTCGCAATAAATAAAAAAAAATGAGGGACAACATATAAAGCTAGTATGTACATAAATATTTAAGGAAGCTTTAAATCAGATATTAAGTTAAAAAAGAAGAATGTTAGAATTAATAAAAGATGTGATAAAAGAGTGGCTAACTTTCTGTAAAATAAAGATTACTTATAAGTTTCTTACCTAGAAGTGCAATGGATAAAACTACAAAGCCTAGGAAACCAATGTGGATTTAGTATGCTGTATCTACGCTCTTTGTGAAATAGTATCATTCACGTTTTATAATTCGTTAACCACCACGAGCTAATAGCAATTTTATCATTGACTGAGAAACCATGATTGATTAGTTTAAGATATCTGATTCAAACATCTGATTTCTTAAAAAATCAAAATTTAGATGCTTTTCAATTTGTACACTAGAGTACTAACGATCGAAGTAAAATTTTGATTGCTGCTCTAACCTCCTTTAGGTTTTTGTCTAAACATTTCTAACACTATATAACTTGCATTCTGAAAAATGTGCTTGCCGTGTTCATTTTGTACTAAAATGCCTATTTCTCAATCTCCCACTGATGTATAATTATATATTTTACGTTTCTAGGTACTGTTGTATATATCACGTTTTTAATTTTAATTTTGATTGATAAAAATTAAAGCTGATTCTCTCTCCATGCCACTATTAATGCATGGGTGAAGTAAAACAAATGATCTTCTTTAACCCTCGTTCCTAGGAGAATTCATGGCTTCTTTGCTAATGGAAATCCTCGCTACTCCCAAAGCTTCATTGTTGGACTACTGTAAAGGATGGGAAAACACAAGGCTGTAAAAAGCACAGTCTGCAGAGTGTTTTTTTTTTCACAGCTTTCTTTTGGAACTTATAATTAACTAGTAATTAAAAGAACAATTCTTCAGCTCAAATATTTGGGCTTTTATTTGAGTGTTGACTCAAAAGGGACACTTTGCTTTTATTCGCCTAATGGGCCAAATATCTGTTTTGAAATGATAGGCTCAAACTGCCTAATAAATAAATATAATGAAAATAATTGGTATATATTTTGAATACATTTGAAAGAAATACTACTAATTTAATCTTGCATTGGCAGCAGCATTTGGTAAACGTTTGTTTTGAAAGCAATTGCACCCAGCACATTGGAACCCCAAAGAGGTGTTACCCGTTTCAGCTCACTTTTCCGTGGCGAATTAGGTAACTAATTCCCTGTACAGTCACTGCAGAAAATTGGTTCATCGAGGCTAGCACTTGATTACGGCTATCTCGTTAGGCGCGTTATAGAATATATAAATTATCATCATGTACTTAATCGTTATAAAGCATATGGTTCGCTGCTAATGGCTTACTTATGTACATTTTAATTCGTGAATATATTCTTATTATACACTACTTATAATATTATAACCCCATTTTACCATATTTTCGGTCCATTCGCTCGTCTCGCTTTTGTCAGCACACTTCGTTTTCCTGCCAATAACTACACTAGCGGTGCCACAGTCAGTGGTGGAGTGTGGTAGTATTTGAGATTGTTACCATTTTGATGTTGTAATTATAGTACTCGGTTTTTGCGCCTCTGGTGACAAGGAAAGTTCCAATAAGCTCTCATAAAACTCTACAGTAATTCTACTAGTACTACTACTACTACTATTAATAATATTGTTATTATTATTATTATTATTGTTATTATTATTATTATCATTATTATTATTATCATCGTCGTCGTCGTCGTCGAGGTTTTATATGCATCTGTAGTAGCTAGGGGTCAAAGTGCAATTGTCATATACTTTCCAAATTATGTGGTTGCAATGCTATATCTCAGCAAATAAATATATAGGGGGATTTGTTTGTATTAAGAGGGAAATTGTCATTAATTTTCTTTACTAAAATAATTTTTGTTTGTTTTCTTTCCAAATCTTATTGACGATTTTTGAGACAACTATACGTACGCTAATCCCAACATCGGACATGATCAAAATTCAACAACAAGCGTTAATAATGTATATGGGTAGGCGAACCTAAACTGTTGCTGACGTACGACTCAAATAAATGCAGCAACATTTAAAAAGCTCTATTGTAGGCTACGATGAACTACTGAAAAAAGGAAGTAAAAACTATACATACGCTGTTAAAACACCATGTACCACCTAGCCGTAAATTGTGGATGAAAAAGGACCAAAACATGCTTGGAAAAGATAAGGTTAGGTTAATGATGTAGAAATGTGATCTATTATCTATATGATATAACATAGAAAGCATTGTCCCATATGCTAATAATAATATTAATATTATTTTTATTATTATTATTATTATTATTATTATTATTTCTTTATTATCCCTTCAGATCTTATTTCAGAGGCACTACTATTTTGTATCCAATTATAACACAAAAATTCGAGCATCTGTGCGTGGATTAGGTATGTCTAATTATATTCTTTTAAAAAGCAGTTAATTCTTCCAAATAATTGTATCGCTACTGTATCCGAAAAGCCATTTACAATAAAACCTGAACAGAATCTCTTTCAACCAAATTGAGATTAACGAAAATCATCAAGCTGGTCTTTTGCACCTTATTCATGGTGAATTTGGTTTATTTACGGACACTCTTTAATATCTCAGGTCATGAGCGTCCCATTCAATTCAGGGCATGAAACGGCCGATAAATTTTACTCAGAGGCCTCTTCTTTCAGCCTTGAGGTTCTTTTTCGTGCCGTAAATGTATCAAATGGCACCCACTGTTTTACTTTCCTTCTGAAGAAAGCCATACTTAGGATTTTACGCCCGAAAAAATCCATAACCATGGCCGGGATCGTGCGATCTTGGGTCTATGAGGCAAGTATGGTTATCACTAGACCACCAGAATCGACAAAAATAAAACGTATTAAAAGTAGTTGGGCATTACACTTTATCTAGCTATACAAAATGTAAAAAGTGAGACAAGTTAATTGCTGCAGCTTCCACAAACTGACAAACCTCAACTACCATCCTGTGTAGTAACTCATCCCTATGTGGCCATGCACCGCTGTATTGTTGTATATTACTGCAACCAGTGTTTACTAATTCATTGCCGAGTGCGGTGTTGCGTTGTTATTGCGTTGAATTGCCAATTTGCTTTGCTTGTATGCTGTAGTTCTGTGAGTATAACGCTGATTTGACTAAAAGGTAAGGGTTATAATAAACATTGTACAAAATGTTCAATAAAAAGCGGGAAAAGTTTTCTAATTGTCATAGCGGCATTTAGTTATTGAATAGAAAATTCCAAATATAAAATTGAACGAAAAACTTAAAAGTCCTGCTACAAACAATTAAACTGTGAAAACAGGTAAAAGTGTGGCACTTTCATTTAACAATTGACTAAACATTTCTCAAATCTTATTATAAAACTAATAATAATAGAATAAAGAGTTAACATTTTCAGAAAAATCAGAATTTGTGCTATAGTGCTAGTGTTGGCCGGCATAAGAAGTAGAAGAATATTATCAGATGATTATCAGATGCTGTATCTGGGACATGAGCCGATGAGACATCGCTCAAGACCAGCTAGCTGCAAGAATTGAGGCGGGAGGGATTTGCCGAACTGCTACGTTAGCCTTAATCTCATATCACTTAGTCATTGTCGTTTGAATATCAAAAGAAGCAATACATGTCTAATGCTAAAGTCTGCTAAGAATTCTAGACTAACTATTTTTTTCCAAGTGTGTTTATTAATAATTTGCAAGTCCATGTCGATTTTTCTCTCAGGAGATTATTTGAAGAGCAATATCCAAATGATCGAGTTCCAAGTGCGATCAAAAATTAGTAGTGTCCATATACTGCTTGAATTATAAGTAATTACACTGTCCCTCTAGTATTTTCACCACTCTTGAGCTATCCCGCTCGCACCGACTCTTGTGTTGTACGGCTGACCGTACGCGTTGGCTTATTGACAAATGCAGTTTCCGCTATCGCCTCGGTCATCAGATAATTGGTTGACTCAATAGGTAACGGTTCATACCTACTAAACGGTATAGGGATAAGCTGTCAGCCATGTACGAGTAGAAGTCGTGGAACTTTGAAAACAGAATTGGAAGCTGTTTCACAAGATTACATATGCAAGATAGATTAAAAACATAAAAATACTCGTAGTACCTGGGAGATCTGGAGTATTTTGAGGGACTTAATGAGCAAATATGTGCTTTGAATTGTTTATTCATCCAAATAGTATAAAATAAATTCAAAACGATAGAGCTAAAAGTAAAGTTATAATTATATGACTAGTTCTAGTGAATTTATTAGAAATTAGATGTTAAGTAAAAAATCTTAAATATGATTGAGAGACGAGAAGACCCTATAGAGTTTAATAATATTTTATTTTATAAAATTAACTAGTAAAAATAACCACCTACAAATATATTAAATTTACAAGTAGGAGCCCTTTAGTTACACACCAATATGTATCCCAAAAAAAAAAAAAATAAATAGCTTCTTTAAATCTTTAAGCGAGAGATCTTAAAGGGGGTCTGGAAGTTGAGAAAATCTTGAGTTAAGCGATTTCATAACCAAACGTGAATGAGTATTATTCTAAATACTTAATTTCCTCCATAACATTTTCTCCCTGGCTTATTTTAACCCGAACAAATGACGCATGAGCTGCAAATTAAATAAGAAAGTGCTCTCTGTTAGCAAAACGCGGAACTCAAATCTCGATCAGTCAAGCGAGATAACAATCGACATCATTAAATTTTTTATGTACAAATAACGACGAATGTTACTTTCTCACTGCTCGTATTGAATGGTGCAGCTCACATACATAATGCAGCACCAGGTGGCCCTATATCGCCGTTTAGGTGCTTATAGGCAGACTTGTGTATGGGTGTTGCATTTAGCTGGATTCCCAGGCTATGAGGGGCTAGGGATGGACTGCTTCATCGATTTTAAGATAACGGGTTGCTATATACAGAATTCTGTATTGTGTGTTCTACACAAACATAACAGTGTTTTCGATTTTCACTGTAGAAAAACTTGTAAGATGAATTTAAGGGAGTACAGGTGGTGATTAAAGGAATGGATTAGATCGAAGTATGAATATAATTGATAATAATTAATAATTAAACGATAATGCGTTTAAATACTAAATGTAAAAATAAAAGATTAAAAAGATTATTTTACAGTAAAGTTATGCAATATCGTCAATATTATTTATTATATAAAGTATGATTTTAGACAGCTCATACTATCACAAGACACTAAAGCTAGAAAATGCATTTTAAAACACAATACTAACAGTTTTATTAAATTCCATTGTTCACCAACTTGAGTTAAAAACGGAATGTTGTGATTATTAATCTATTTAAGGCAGTACAAATTATATATACAGGGGGTACCAAAAATGTATACACACTTCAAGCAAAGAAAAAACTGAATTCACACAAGCAGAAAATGATGGGTACTAATCATCTTACACTACACAGTTGCACAAAATGCCCACCATCGACGTCGATATACTTCTGAGTACGTTGAACTACTGATTGAGCAACGTTTGGGAAAGTGTCCTCAGCGATTGCAACACAAGCCTTTTCAGGGTCATCTTCATTTAATGCATGCAAAAGTCTTGGGATGAAAACTTTCAGCTTTGCTATTTTAATAATACGATACGCTGGTTCTGCTAACCCCAGTTTCACGTGCACATTGCTTTGTAGATTTCTGCGGTGAGTGCTCAAAACGTTCCAAAACCATAGCCGAGGACGCGAGGCTTGTAGCTGTGCGAGGTCTCACAGATCTGCCCTTGTGAACATCGCATACGGTACCGTGAGTCTCAAATTTGTCTCGAATACGTGCAATTATTACTCAAGTGGGCGTTCTGTTCTGCACACACGTCTTCAACATTCTCGGTTTTCCATTACCACTTCAAAGTTGCTTTCCGCTGTTCAAACGATAATCTTGACTTCATTTTGTTGTATCAATGCTAACATAACTTAATGTGAGTCACATCTGTTTACAGAACATCATACTACATATTACTGTTGTTTTTCGATTCAACTTTGAAATACATTAAACAGTTATCCACTGTGAGAGTGTGTATACATTTTTGGCTCCCTTGGTATTATGTATTTACTATTTTATTTTAATTTTTACATTCATGGCAATTTCAAATAATTCCAAGGTGAAATTTATAGTTTTCATAACTTTTTCTAATATCTATTTGCATACATAGCCATATTGGCTACCTAATTCCATGTCTGGCTGAAAGAAATACAACAACATCTGTGCCCAGCTTTGTAGTGCATATCCAAGCTTATACTGTATTTTTAACGCGAGTAATTAAATGTTTAACCAGAAATTCATTATAGTATATAAATAAAATATAATAATCATAAATAACATTTTAATTTGTAATTTTATCCTCCCAAAACACGTTTAAAACCACTGACTACCAGGCCTGCAATATTGGTATGACTTTCCAGAAATTTATATATATTTTTTTTTTCCTTTCCATTCCTAATTAACAAATATGCGAAATATTTCTCTGAAATTCAGTTTGATTCCCGCTTTAGTTTCGCAAACAACCTGCTCGCAAAAATACAATGCCACTTTTGCACTTTTATCATAATTCATAATTAGCTATTCACAATGCGCTCTACAGTTGCCTAGTATTTAGCTATTTTTCGGTCCTTGTTCAAACAATTACAAATGCATAAAAAAGATGTACCATCTACATTTTTAAATTAGGCTTAGAGATTAATGTTTCTTATATATTACAGCACATATATACATATATAATATTAATGAAAAATAAAAATAAAGAAACACTATTAACAATGTAACAAATTAACACTAATAATAAAAGTAGATATATATATTCCATGTACTTCACACTGGCGTATGTCCAAATGTCAATTATTTGTTAATACCTAAAAGGCTAGTTTTCCTTTATTTAAAATTAGGTGAAAGGGAAATTGCATTCAAGCTAAGAATAATTTGAATTTACACTTTCTCATTATTTCCTCTTTTTTTCTTCTTCTTCTTGTTTTGGTTTGAGGAACTGACTCCGAAAGTTTGATCCAGTATTTTTGCTACATCTGTATAGCTTTTGAAATAAAGATACCTTATAGGAAATAGGTTTAGTTTAATCCACTAAATTGAAGTAAAACTTAATAAATGCTAGAATGATTTTCTGATGCCCATTATTTATTATTTTCTATATATTTTTATTATTTGTGTGCCAAATAATTTAAAACAAAAGGACAAGGGAAGGAGGAAAAAGTAACATACAGATAGTGAAATTGCCCAGACACTTAAAAAAAATTATAAAAGAAATGTTCGTTATTCTCTGCATTGTATAAACGAAACTCCATGAGAAATTGTCCAATGCAGAAAATTATGCTAAACCATCTTTTAAGTCAAACGTCCTGTAGTTGAAGTTAAGGAGAAAGTTAACTCCTCTGTAACTTATGAGAGATACCTCGTTTCTAGACCTATGTAATTTTCGCTCTATTCATGTCATAATTGTACTCGCCAACTCAGTGGTTTAGCTATCCAGAGCATCTGTTGGTAACCACCTGTATAAACACCGGTTTAAATTTGAATTTTCTGAATTTTTCTTCTTCCTGGAAATACAAGTGCCATGTAACATCGGAATCTATTGATATTCTTCGTTCGTCATTAACTAATTAGTTTCGTTCATCTTCTCTAAATATTGGAATGTGAAAAAATTATCATAGAACAATTACCAATTAAGAAAATAGTAATATTCTTGCAAACTGGACAAATGTTTCTCAATATACTTTCTAAAATTTTCTTCTATGTTAATTATGAAAACCTGCTTCTGTTTCTCTAAATATACATCTGTTTCTTATAAGATATCTTTATTTTAAAAGATGCTGTATACGTGTAGCAAAAATACTGGATCAAACTTTGGGAGCCGGCTCCTCAAACCAAAACAGAAGAAAATCCTATAAACACACGTTCGGAAACACCTGGTTTATAAGTTGTTATTGAAAGACAATATTCAAAGCGTTTCAAGGTTATGTTCCAACAACATAAGTTTGTTAGAATAATAATTAACTTTTTTAGACTTTTTAGATAATTGAATGGTTTTTATCTATTCCGATGTACATTGTGATGTATTGCCATGGAGATTTGTTTACATTTATCATTTTTGTACATTCATGGACTAAGTTTCTTACGTTTGACCTGTGCTGCGATTAAATTCGATTTGAGCAGCTAACCATGGCAGTATATTCATGCCATGAGCAGGCAGATGTGATTTTTAGGTACGGTCGGGCGAATGGCAATGGACGCAGAGCTGTATGATATGCCATTCCCACACCGAAGGCACCGAATCGTAAAACTTTTCAGTGTCGATAATCAGTCAATAGTCTAAAAATGTTAATTATTATTTTAATAAACTTAAATTAGTGAACCATGTCTAGAAACGCGTTGAATGTCATTCTTCAATAATACCTCACAAATTAGGAATATGCAGACATACATTTATGACTTTTTTACTTGTTTTAGTACGAGAAACTTGCCCCAAACGTTTGTCCCAGTATTTTATACACCCTTGTATAAATTTGTGATATTCTCGTTAATTTCAAATGACAGTAACTTCAGAATCTCTTCTCGAGACCCAAGACTGAAATCAACTGATTTTTCAGGACGTCAAAACCCAGAGCGCAAGTGCTCCGAGAGGGACTTAATGCCTTAAGTCTCACGCCATGTATGTTAGTTAAAATATCCTAATACCTTAAAAAGACAGGTCTCTGGACAAAAATGTCGGTCGTCCCACCTCCAAATAATACTTTAGTTCCCTAATAGATGACGATGGATATTTGTACTGACCACCTATCTGCTCTCTGTAAAATAATGCACACAAACAGTATCTAATCTCCCTCTCACTCTTAGAGAGAAGATCAATGCTGGAAATAATTTTTGGTGTCATAAGAAATCTTAAAAATAAATCTAATCCCTCTCCAGAAGGCTCTCGTTTTCTTTTCCCAATAACAAATATTCTTTTAATGTTTCTTAATCCTATCTATTTGTTTTCTTTCAATTTCAAACGACTCTTAAATGTATTAAGGCAATATTGCTTTATTTATTTTATGTGAAAATGTATCATACAAATAAACTAGATACAGTTTAGTCTGTCGATATTATTTTTATTAACATTTTTATGTGTTGAAAGTGTTTAACTACAAGAGAAAATGGAATTGACATATAAACGACTAAAAAATAGCCAACTGTTAGGTGCTTCCTTAGTTTTGCTGCTACTGTACACATCCAAGAGGAGTAGCTACTAACTTTTCCTTGGTCGTCAAGCAGAAATTTCCCAGCAACAAGTTGGCTTCGATAGTTTGGAGGATCTCCTGAGAAAACATGTAGCGACACACTGCGAGTGGCGTCGGGACGGCAGAGGGACGCCCTCACATTTCACGCTACGTTGGCGTCACGACGCTGAAATCACCGCCATTATCTCTAAAGGTCGCATTCACTTGTATCTTTCTATTGTTCTTTTTGTCTCGCTCTTGGCAAAGTTATTACACGGAAAGCGTTGAAATTCTTTCCCCCTCGTGTGATATTTTTGTTGCTCCTTTTTTTAATGCAGAAAGGGCCTCAGGCTTTTCCGAAGTGCGTGCCATGCTTTCGTATCAAGCAGCATCTAGCACTGTCTTCGCGCAAGCGCATGCCGTGCCATTCCATTGCTTTCTAGAAATAATCATTATAAATGTGGTTTTTCTGTTGCACAGGTAGAGTTATGTGCAATTAACAACTCCTATTCGTATATAGTGGTATCGTTTTTGTAAACTTAACCGCATCTTCCTTTGCATTTTCTATCTCAAAAAGAATAAATATTATATCTACTCATATATAACATGGATAGTACTTAATAAAACCTACTTAATGCACTAATATCTCTCTTCATTAGACATTTTAAAATATGCAGTAATAATATTCCGATACTCGACATTATTTTATATTTATTGTACCTAATTACATACTCCTTTTTATTAATAATGTGCTGTTTTATAAAAGAGTAGAAAACTACCAATTTTTCGTTTGAACTATTTTACCTTTTTTGCTCCAACTTTCAATCTGGAATATGTTTAACGATATCTTTACGAAAAAACTAGTAACATATATATTGCAGCAAATAGCGGTAAGTTTAGCATTGAGAATTTTTCAGATTATCGTTCGCTGTATAAAAGTATTTTATATGTTGCGGAAACTCCTTCCAGCTAATCCTTACAAAAACAAATAAGAGTTGAGATGAATTTTCCGCTGCATCGTGTAAGAAACAATGAGTAACAAGATAAGGGCTAGATTACATATAATTTAGACGTACTTTTAAATTCCGTGTTTTAAATTATTTAAATAATTCACATGAAAAGGCGAAATAAAGGAATAAAGCTACCACTTATGGTATGAGTTTCTCTGTAATAATCTCTGGTAGGTGTACTCAGTTATGTGACTAATTAGTAATGATCGTTTTATTTTGTCAGTTTTAGAATACATTCAAATAAATACAACCGTCCCTGATAAATGCTTTTACATAAGTTGTAGCAAACTAATCCGGCCACTGGACGTCGAGACTGAAGAATCAACAAGTTTCTTTACTGAGCGTTTTCATATGTACAGCAGTGCTGAGTGCTCGCTTGTAGCCCAGGAATAATTTTCGAAGAGTATTTCACTCAAATTTAGTACATATAAGCTGCTCTAACAGTATAACACTCGATTTACACTGCATTTGCTTGCTGGAATTTTAAATTCGTATATTTTTCTGGAATATTCTCTGAGGCTCTATATGTATTTAGTTATTTGGAAAGTAATGACGGTTGATTTAAACTTCAATAAATTCAAAAATAACTTTATTTATTACTACTACCGTCGTCTTATATTTTTGTCTATTAGTAGCAAGTTTATATGTCATTTTGATAAAAATCCTGGCTTATAGAGACATTTCCACATGCCTTGGTATTCTTTAAGATTTGTCCAAGTGTTAAGTGAAAGGTCAAATACATGTGCAAGAATGAGGTAAAGTTTAGTAGCCCGTTTCATTCAACTTCAGGAATATTCTTTACGAATGTATGTCTGGCCTTTTCTAGTTCTGGTAACTTTTCCGAAGTAATTGTAAGGACACGAGACAGAATACTTCAATCACCATAATCATCTGGGGTGATTTTGGTTTTGATAAGTGTTTCAGTGCTTTATGAAGATTTAGTCATTGTACCGATTAATATTTGTGGTTGTCATAGAGAGTGCGATAATGCGATCCAAATTGACCATTTTTGTTGCTTCAAAGCTGTGAAAAACATATTCAAAACTACATTTTTTTATGTTCGTTTAATTCATGTGATAGTTATTTATTACTTTTTATTTTTTTTTTCTTTAATTGATCTCAAATAGTTGAAGGCCCTAGCCTGAGTTACTTAGCAAATTTTTGAGTAGTATGGTGTATGTTTTCTTTATCAATTTCCCTGAGTTTTGATAATCTTACTGTAAAGTCCTCATCTTTTCTCATTTATAAGACTTAAATCTCCATTTTGAACCTTTTGAACTAACGCTGAACTGTGCGTTCGGAAGTGCTTCTTTTTCTTTGCATGCTTTAATGGTTTGTTTGTCTGTTCAAATTTAAACTCGATCAATAAATTTGTATGCAAATCCAAGCATAATCACAACATGCTTAATATAACAATACATAATATAATTTTTAACAATGATAACACTAATAATATAATATGCCAATTATAAGCGCTAAAATAAATATCAAATAAAATATATGCAAAATGTAAATACAAATATGTGAATCGCCATTAGTTTCTGTGTGGCCTAGTATATTCGTTTTGGAATTCACAACATAAACTTTGATTTACCCCCCCCTCTCTCTCTCTCTAAGAGAATGGACATCTCGCATTTTACTATACACTCCAACAGTGCAAAGTATATTTACTTGGTTAAATCAGTTGATCACGTGCCCACTTCACATTCTTTCCTCCCAAGTCATGGGGGAGGAAACATTATTATCGAGCAAATGAGACTTTTCAGTAGTGTAATGCGAAGGAGGCTGTCTTCACGACAGAAACTTTCTCTAAATTACATCTCTTCCCGTACGGGTTATTAGATTTCGTTCAGAGATTTCTGCCATTAAACTCTCTCGACTCTATCCCTGACAAAGAGTTATCTTCGCCATTTCATTTAGCACTATTTCCTTTTCTCAGCCGGCCGCAAAATGTCGATATTCTGTAGTTATTTGTTTCAGGGGAGGTTCGATGCTAGATGTCTCACTTTAAACGGTGACGCAAATGGATAATCTTAAAGATTGTGGAATTAATAAACACTGAATTCTGACTTTTATTAGATGCCTTTATCCTGGATTCTAAAGTTCATTCTTAGTACTATTTCGCTAATAAACTCAGACCCAAAATTAATCGGAATTGCAGCAAAATTCCCGTGGCTTATGCAGTTATGTATTATGTAGCTACACTTTGTTAGTTTATGGTTTCTTGCTCCAAAGTGTCAAGTGCTGTTTGGAGGGGTTAGGTTCTAGTGCTACTATGTGCGCACTTATTGTTTTATATATATATATATATATATATATATATATATATATATATATATATATATTAGGGTTTAACGTTAGTTTTTACTGCTGCGGCACACAGGCGATAGACACTGATGATACTGAAATAAAATGGTAAATTGGGAAAGTATTTTACTGCGGAGTATGTCCCTTTTTTATATAATTTTAAACCGTGGCTGCTTGGCTTTCCCATCTCATAGAATTCTTCAGCACTAAACCCAGGGAAACTGTGTTATTAAAATCCTGGTTTCTAATAGGAGAGTTTAAGCTCGCGGTTCGGCGCTACTCACAACAACCCTTCAAACATAAACTCGTGTTATTGGCTACCGAAAAATCGTAATTTAGCTGACCACTAAGTTCATAACCTTCTTACAGTAATTTGGGGAGTCCACGCGGCTCGTAGACACAAAAAGTCTATTGTCCCGGCCAGCCGATAGCAGCCTTTATTGTTTTCTTTGTAAAAGAAAAAGACGGTTTGGTCGCTCCAGGCAAGACAGGTGCACCGGGAAGCCTTTTCTTACAAATATGCCTTTGTTTGCCGCATTAAACTATGTTATAAAATTCTCTTGCTCATAATGCTTGTGTCATTAACAATTAAATATTGCTATAAGATCATATATTTATGTCCTAGTAGGGAGTGGGGTGCAAGAACAATTTTACACTTTACCCTCGGGTTTCTCCTTTTCAGTATAACTTTATGGCCTTGCCTTTCCAATTTATCGTAATAAAACACCAAGGGGCTTTTTCTTTTGTTAACCTAACGCAGACGTTACAGTTATGTCGTATTACACATTTATACATACATAATGTCCTTATTATTATTATTATTATTATTATTATTATTATTATTATTATTATTATTATTATTATTATTTTACATAAAATATTATGATTGGTCTTGCATAAGAGTACATTATCATTAAATTTCAATGGGAGTGGATCGGAGGTACTATTTCAGCTTCTAGATTTCCACGTTTCATGAAACAATCAGAATGATAGTAAAATAAATTATAAATTTAATTTGACAAGAATAAGTTTCAAACCACAAAGTATGAAGATAATTCAAAATAGAAGCCTGAATTATGTTAAAACATGTGTCTTTTCCTGAAATAACCATTATATCCAGAAATATGAAAATAATAAAATATATTTTAAACGCTTCAAACATCCTTATTTGTAAATATGAAAACATTTTAATTGAAACTAACAAGAAAAAAATGCGTTTTTATATATAACTGCTAGTCTTGTTCATCGCACATTCCTTTTTTACTACCTGTAGGATTCGCCAAATCTCCGAGAGAGAGATTTTCAACACCGTTGCACTTGTAAATGAAAGCAAAAAGCGAATAAGTGAAAACCGGGATTCTTGAACCGCCGTTCAATTCATCGATGAGACGCCATCGTGTAAAAATGGAAATGTCGATCGCCCAATACGCAGCACTGTAGTGCAGGGAAGCCGAGTTCCAGAAGCAGTTGGGAATATCTTATGCAATCATACATATTTCTACGATGGAATTATAACTAAGATTTCTGCAGAATTAATAAAGCAAGGAACAGATTGATGACCAAATCGCGCAAATGCAGAGGACAAAAGAATATGAAAATGTTACCTGCCTTGAACACTTGGTCCCTAAATGGTTTTTTCGCTTGATCCCGAGTCTTTTGATATCTTCCTGTGGTACTGATGTTAGGGAGAATTGTTAATTCATTAGGATCATTAGTTTGAAACATGGTGCATTTTATTGTTGAAAATAATTTTAAAATCCCTTCCATGAGGAGGACATCTATATGAACATATATTGGAGATTTTGTATGTTAATGATTGATTTGCTGAGAACAAAATGTAATAATAAAATACTTATACAATTATTTCTTAAAAGTTGCCTTACATAGTATAACAAATGTATTATCACAGTTTTCATAACAATATGAACAATAATTAAAATATAAATTAAAATCTTAGCTTCCGGGTGACCGGCATAGCAAAAACACAATTCGATCGATAAAGTGCAGCTGAGTTTGCACGAACTGCAACTTTTCAAAACATGGCAACACCCGAAGCTATACCTTTTAACTATGAACTGGAGCCGTGGAAGCTTACTAATTCAGTTAATATAGATAATGTTTTCAATATTGAGTTTTTCCTAGCAATAGAAAGGCTACAGTCATACAATGCCGATCTTTTTAATTACTCGGGACTACTTTTGGTACGTTTATTTGTCAGATACAGGTGTGACTTGCAGTAGGAAAAAGTCCCCTAGAGTTTTCCCATGCTGTAGGAAAGAAATTTTGTTTTTGATTTGGTTTGTTTATGGACACTCCTTAACATCTCAGATCATCAGCGTCTCATTCAATTCAGGGCGTGAAATGGCCGATAAATTTGTCCAAGAGGCCTCTTCTTTCAGGCTTGAGGTTATTTTACCTGCCTTAAACCTACGACACGGGACCCTGGGCTTTACTTCCTTTCGGAATGAAGCCATTAGGATTTTTATGCTAGAAAAAATCCATCGATCCTGGCCGTAATTGAACCCGCGATCTTGGGTTTAGGGGACAAGTATGGTTACCACTACACCACCTGAACCGACTGAAAAGGAAATACCAGGTATTATTAGCTACCGATGAATTCTGGATACCATCATCAAGCATTTCGCTCTGTTTTCATACTCTATGGCAGTTTGACATTAAACTTACTTAATCAATCAAAACCTAACCGTGAATTGAATCTCTGGCACTGTGGGATGGATTACAATGGACAAAAAACTTGGCTAGTACAAACTGTAAGCTTCCTATGCATATTTTGATTGAATGTTGTTTAACTCCGTTTTTACTACTGAGGCACCACAGTGATACACGAGATGAAATGATAAATTGGAAAAGAATTTCTTTTAAAGGAAGGAAGCGTTCCAGGTCTAAATTTAGGGTACCTCCCCGGCATTTGCCATTTAAGAGGACTGAGGAAAGTCTGGTAAAAACCTCAAACAGGGAGGACCCCAGACCTCTCTCTAACGAGTTCGCACATTAACGACCTGGGCCACCAGTGGCGGTATCCATGTATATGCCAAGCTGAGTAAGGAATGGTAGATGTGGTTTAACAATTGCAATTTAAATTTTTATATTATGTCCCTTATGACAACAAAGAATTTGAGAGGAATAAATAGCTTAAGAACTACATACAGTGGCAGACGTAAGCATGGAACATGAGGATTTCTGCATGAAAGGCGGTACAACTATATAAATAATAATCATTTAGTAAGTATTATATTGTAAAGTAATTTTACATTTACAAATATACAGTAGCTAATAATAAATATAATGGTGCTTTACTCTTATTATGTTTCTTAACAATAAGGCCTAAAACTGTACTTTTTAATAGCATGAACTCTTGGTAAAGCACGGATGTTTGCATTATTTTGTACCATTTATATTAAAATTTATACCATATTTTACTCCATATTTGGTAATTTTAGCATCGTTCTGTCACAAGCTTACGAAGTATTACACATCTCTGAGGAATATGACAAAATAGAGCCTATAAAAATAATTTAAGAATAATACAGTCCCTTTTTCATAAGAAACTATAAGCAGTTAAACATTTGCCAAATATATTTGGAAAAAGAAGGCAGTCAGTTTCAATTTTTTCTCTTTTGTTCTTTTTCTTTTCTTTTTGTTTTTGTTTTGTTATTTATGGAAGTAAATTTCGTTCTGAATATTTATATTTCAAATTTTACATTAGTATCTTGCTGCTTCTGTTAGCGAACAGCACGTCAACCGATTTTTGAAGCACAGCTTCTGCAGGAGTCATATAATTAGATCTCCCAATACAAAAAAGTTACTACTTTATTTATATCAGATGCTAAATGTTATTTATTTAATACGCGTTTTCTTCTTGAGGAAAAATTGGATTTAAAAATAAATATGGTATATTGAATTAGAAGTGAAACAAACGTACGTCCTTATATATCGAAGGTCAGACACACTAAAGTGATTCGAGCCGGTCATCCTCTAACAATTTTGCAGTTTCCCTCAGTATGCAAATACAGAAAAAGAACAGGAACATCAAATACAGTGTTAAAATTTAAAACATCTTGTCTTTTCCATAATTAGTTTAGCCAAGGCTCTTTACGCCTAATATTGTTTTAACATTTAACACGTCAAATGCTAGCAAGGCTTAACTTTCATTAAGAAATTATTCAACCATTTTAGAGCATTAAATAACCCATTACAGTAAGCAATATTTTACGTACTCTCTTTATTAGTGAGGTAGCATTAAAATGGGGTGAAATGAGCTGGAAACGTTATACGCGTTTTGTGGTTCCATGGTTGAAAGAAGTCCATTAAATAAATTAAATCTTTACAGAGAAAAATATTAAGTGGAAAGCATGTTTGCAGTTAAGCGTGCGGTTTTACCTGTGCATTAATATCACGTAATTCGCTAAGTACTCACTTTTAGATATACATTAAAACAATCTCTCTAAAAGTCTATTGTGGTCCACGTTTTAACTTTTCTAGAGCAAAATCTTGCAAATGCGTTCTGCAAATGAGGAGGTGCACTTCTCTCAGCGATAAGGGGTATAATTACTATGCACAATTATTCAATGGAACAATTGAGGATACAGCTGCAATAACTGTCCATAGACCCTTTATGAAACAAGCATAAATAGATTCTCCATAAATCTACTGTTACATCCACAAAGTTTCGTGGATAAATGTTGAATTGTAATGATTGAGTTTCACTCATTTCTCACTTTATCTATTGAATGTCTTCATTGTTACCATTATTGTAACTCAAAATATTAAAATCACTTGTAATGAATTTCGTAAGTAAGGGAGTTTATCAGAATAATTGAAAAGGTCATAGAATATAACGAACAAAAGTCAGGATGAACTATCATATTTCTATCGGAAACAAGAGTTGTAGGTAAATATTTCAAATTCATAACAAAATGTACCAATTGCTGTTTTCGATTCTTTTAAGAGTGGGCAAAATAAGAAATCCCAAGTTACTTTTGTCAGGAATGTTTATAAAAACAGAAGCAGCAGGCCATTTAATTTTTTTTCTTCTAAAATTCGTTAGTAGTACATTTTCAAAAGTGGGGGACATAATATATAGATATGTCGAACCTTCATGATCGATTTCATTCAAATTTCTAAGTAAATTAAAGTTATGCAGAAAAGAATTCTTGAAAGGGAAACTTTCGAAGAGAAGAGGAAACAAGACATCATTTGTCCGAATATTTAAAAAAATAATTAAAATAAAAAATATAAACTTAAAGATAGAGGTTGGAACCTAGCATCTAAAATATTTCTTCATCATCGGCTATATTTTGAAAAGATAATTTTACTCTACAATTCTTTTTGGTGTATTTTTAACAGCAAATTGAACAGAAGTTGAAAATGGCTGACAAAAACTATTTAAATTTTCGAACTGTTCCAAATTATTATTTTGTTGAACTACCCAAAAGTTCATTTTTTCTGTTTATATAAAAATTCATAAGTTTAATATTTATTACATTGTGTATAAAATACTTTTAGCTCACCAAAAAGTTAATTGTTATCATAAATTTCAATATTTATCTACAGAGAAGCAATTAAAAAATCGTGCTTTTAATAAACATTAAATAACTTTTACTACTTAAATATATTCGCTGAAAAAATAGCCCGTAACATGTATTGCTTTTATCCTTTATCTTACATGTAAGATTGAATAAAACCTTTTTTGTTTAATTTTTCTTACATATATTAAAAAGTGACACACTTATATTACAGTAGTTTCTGGTTCATTTGTAAATGCATTTAGTGCACTGCTAAATATATTTCAATTACCTGAAAACATCATTTGTAGTATGGGTTCCTATTGCAACTATGTACTAAATTATTAATTTCGACTATAATTACTAAAATGAAAAGTGTATTCTTCAATGCCAATTGAGAATCTGTGCTCTCAAGTGTTTCATTAGGTATAAAATCCAATACAATGAGGGTATTTGAGCTACGGGCCATCTGGACGCGGCTGCTTACTGGGGAAATGCAGCCATTATAACCGGAAAAGGGGGGATAAATTTACTTCGCATAAGTTAGTAGTTTTAATTAATATGTATGTTTCACTGACAGCAATAATAAGCACAAAGCTGTATTATAGGAAAGTTTGAAAATGATGCCCCTCCGCAGCAATACATTGCCTGCCGGCATCTGCATAGGAACATCCTATGTTTTATCTAACTTTTCTACCCCAAGAACATGACAGTTCGGAACAAGTTTCTATTAGTGAGATAGCCTTTCTCTCATAACGTTTTAACAAATTTGTGAATATTTCTTTACCTGTAGCAAGTTTGCCAGAATATTTCATTGCGAATAGCCTTACAACTTCTCAATAAGTATCCGTTTTTCACATACATATTGTGAATAAATATCAGTTCTTCAAGACTGAAGCTGTTTTTATATGTTGGATGTTGATGTTGTTAGATATTTACCCGAGGGTCCCACTACGTACCCCGGGTCGTTACAAGGATCCGAAGTTGTCTTTCGTGTCTTAGTGGACGAGAGATGGGAGATGGAAGGAGGTGAAACACACGACCATTTGCTTCATTCACAAGACACTTTGTTATGGGCCACCTGGCTCATTACCTCTGTGACTTTAATGATGCGAGCTACATATGCTGCTTGAAACTGCATGTTTGTGTAGTGTGTTCTGTGTATTAAACATTCCGTACCAAGTTTTTTGGTTAGGGAGGACATTTTTCCTTGCAATTTTCCCGAATCTACCATAATATTTGTCAGTGAGGGCTAGCAATGAGGGGAACATATGAAATGAATTTTGGAGTAAGATGAGAGTTTTAATGAATGATGTGAGCAGGATGTTATGTTTTGACTCCTTTGCAGTGAGGCAGGTAAATTCATTAAAACTATTGTCAAGGGAAACTATGTCCTTTTTATTAAAATAGATTATGATAAATATGATGCTGTCGCATCTATGTCGATTAGTTCTAAGGTTTCCATTAATTTGGAAGTTAGTGTATTTTATAAAGATTTGTGTTTACCTATGGAGAAGTTTATAATCCATACGATTTTATGTTCCGTTTACACATGAGAAATATTTTATAAACTATTTCAGGTTCTTAAAAACCTTGAAAATATTTTCTAATAATCTAGAATGTCATCTTGTAAACAAAATACTTGGTAAATTTTTCTTGTTTGCTGTAAATCTGGTAAATGTAGTCGGTCCTGTCTCCACCATGTCTCCCTTCGACAACTCCGGAGAGAACCAACCGCGGCAACCGCTGCACCTCCATTACACACATAACATCATTGTTACAGGGGCATGTGCTCAGCACACCGCATTCCGCTGGTCACCATCACAAGGCATTACAGATAGAAAGGCTGCCCCGTCACTTCTCAATCAGGCAGCTCTCCAATTATTCTCATCTGAGAATAGAACCGAACACGATACCAGCAACGCTGACCACTAGACCTGGGAGCGAGTTCATGTATGTTTTTGTTCATTGGTCACAGAGCTCAATGGACACGCAGAGGAGAAGAAAACAAACTAATAAGCGTTTTAAATATGTATAAGAATTAGTGTTACGCAGACCAGTTATGTTCTGTGATTGTAGTATTATAGAAGGCAAGTTACACTAGTAATTCTTCAAATCGGAACTTAGTGTTTTATATCTAACCTGAATAATATTTTTACAACATTGAAATTTGTAATTATTTTCATAGACACCATCATATGATATTTTTATATTAACAAATAATGTTAAGTAAGAGCACCAGTCTTTATTTTTCCCCAGTCACTACAGTTTTTTTAATGGTGTTTAACGCCCGTTTTTACTACTGAGGCACCACAGGCGATGGACACTGCTGATGCATGAAATGAAATGATAAATTGGGAAAGGAGTACTTTTTTAAAGGAAGGAAGCTTTCCAGGACTAAATTTAGGGTACTTCTCCAGCATTTGCCATTTACGAGGACTGAGGAAAACCTGGAAAATATCTGTTAGGGAGGATGAATCGAACGTCAGACCTCCCGCTCACAAGTCCACCACTTAACGACCTCGGCCCTCCTTGGCGGTCGATTTACTGCTGTTGAATTGTATGTGTTTATTCAATTTAGGCGATCAATCGTTTCATCACTTAGAAAACCATCTGTACGTCGATATACTGGAAAAGCAGTTTTACGTTGAATTAATCAGTAATAACACATGCATCTCAAGGCATAAAATCTTTAGGTCACACTTTCATACAGATTTGACTATTAAATCATAAAACTTAACATTCTGTCTGGTAGGGATTACAGGCTTCTGTTTTCAATTAAAATATGTTCCTCTAATGAAGTGCATTTTTTAAAAAAAATAAAACTCATATTGTGTTTTGGCTTAACAGTTCTTAGTTTATTAATGTGGTTTTGGAATATAAATAAAAAAAAGCTTTGACAGAGGTATTACTGAACTTTTGCAATCCAAGAGAAACTTAAACTGGGTTCTTGCAATCTATTATTGAAAATACGAACATTGACTTCACCTGCATTATCTTTACTGTAAGAAAAACGAAAGTATTTGATAATGACATGTTTATTTCATTTTGATCATGACTTGAAATCAAGAAAGTTCTCTTTTTCAGTATGTTTACAGTAAAAGAAAAGAGATAATAAATTGCTGCAAAGCATTTTTTTTTCTATTTTAACATCCATTCCAACTGCCACGTTCTTGAATATGATCAATGAAATGAATTGATGTTGTCAGACTAGAGTCTGTCGGCACCTAATGTTACCTACTCTCGCTTGTTCTGGATGGCTGAACCTGCACCCTCTAATTTTCAGATAGTTCGAATTGAGCCATTGCTGTTAGTTATAATAGATGGCAAACACTTATCATATATTCCCCATCGCTGAAATTCCTGCCGCTTTAACCGCACGGGTGGCCGAGGTCGTTAAGGCACGGACTCGTAAGCGGAAGGTCTGGGTTCGAATACCGCCAGGACCGTCCTCCCTGACAGAGGTTTTTTCCAGGTTTTCCTCAGTCATAAATGACAAATGCCGGGGAGGTACTCTATACGTAGAATTCCTTCCTTAAAAATAAATCCTTTCCCAATATATATAATTCCGTCTTAAGTATCATCAGTGCCCATCGCCTGTGGTGCCTCTGTAGCAAAAACGGGCATTAAACATCATTCATTCATTCCTGCCACTTGACAGTAAACCCTTTCATACGAAAAAAAAAACACTAGATTGAATAATTCTTGTTTATCAATCAGATTTATATGTTGTTGTTTTTTTCACAAATTCTGACTTTCCGTTTATTTAAAACACTCAAAAGCAAAAACAACATAAGTTTCAGGATGTAGTATGGAATTGAGAAAGACTAGAAATGTAAATGATAATGCCCAACCAAACGGGCTGAACCGAACACAAACTCCTTATATTTTCAGCTGAAGCTCATTTAGAAAATAATAAGTTGATAGGAGTAAGGCCCTCTCTTCCAGACCAAGGTTTGGAGGTTCAAACCCAGCCGAGTTCGATCTCGAACGCAAATCCACTGGGAGGGACTTCATGGGTCCCGTGTCATAGATTTACGGCACGTTATATAACTCCATACCTTAATTAAGAGATCTCTGGACAAAATTACGGGCAATATCACGTCCAAGTAATAAATGCGGAACTTGAAGCGATGATCACTTAACTTTCTGACATCTGACGTTTAGCTAAATTCAAATGTTGCGTCAGAACCCGAGTCAGGCCTCAGTGATTTAAGTTGATAATAAAGAATGGACCTGCTAAAACCCAAAACAGTAAACATGAACTCCGATTTCCAGACACCATACAAGCAATAAAAGTTTACCCAATACTCAGTATTTTAAATCTATTTACTCCACCATTGTTGGTTCGTGTAAGAAGTTAAGAACTAAATTGTCTATGAAAACATTGACTAAGGTTGATTGAGTGACTAAGGTCAAGGGAACGCGTGTAAATGATTTCTTTCTGAGCTGCTGTAAATTTGAGGGGCTGTGACGAGATATCTGCACTGAGACATTTGCTTGGTTGGGCACAAATATCCGTTAAGCCACTTATAAGGGAGAGCAGGAAGCCCCTAGAGGACTCCGCACGTTCCGCAAAACGCAGATCGTAAATAATTCTGCTATCACGGACCTACGTTAAAGTTTTAATAAACTATTGCCGTCGTAGAATGCCTTAAACAGAAAAGCTTCCCATGAAATTCGGACAACGCTGCGAGGATAACAAGATCACGAACGTGATAGCTTATATCTATAGAGCTGATATACAAATGCATTGCGAATTGTTAAGAATATTTCAAATGTTTTTTTTTAAGTATTTGATACATAACAATGAATATAATATTAAATTTTTTTTTTTGTTTTTACAAGTTTTTAAAAGCATTTGGTAAAGTTAATAGACAGAATGGTTTAACAAATTTGAGCAGCGTATCAGGTAAAATATTTTTGCTGTCTCCATATAATTGTTGTAAAAAGAGACTAGGAGAGTTTTTAGTAGCGTTTAACGCCCGTTTTAACTACTGAGGCACACAGGTGGTAAATACCATGAGAGTGGTTCCATTAAACCAAAAATTATAAAAGATATTCTTTCTCTCTTTTCCTTAAGCGCGTTTTCCTGCAGTTCACCAGAGTTTATAAGCTGCAATGAGCAGATTGGTTACCTATATAAGTAAAGTCATATATTATATTATAATATAAAGTTTTTGCTACAGTATTTGGCGTAAAATATTCATGGTTAAGTTATTTTTACTAGTGAATCAAGACTATTTTATCCACGAGGTAAATTATCGTACATGTGTTATTAATTTTGTATAATTATCCTATTTTAGTTAATATTCAAAACTCATTAACATATTAGATGTTTAACATTCCATTGGTTCGAAGTGTTATTAAGACTTTGTTAAAAAGGTTAATTGAATTACTGATTTTGACCTAAAGAACGTATTGATATATTCATTCAAACGTTTTTATTAACTTGCTTTCTTGTCTGTTCGGGTGGAATTTTGTAATTAATTTTTCATGCACTTCTGAATGACATAAAGTCTTGAAAATTTGCACATAGGTTAGAAATGGATGACAATACAATATAATATGGTAATTGTCATGGTTCAATGGTTCTACGATTCAAAAATATCGTCCCGCAGTTTTGAAAGTAAAGCAGCACAATATCAAAAACGAAGGTTTTAAAAAATGTAAGAGTGAATAATAAGAACACATATCTGTAGTTTCGTTAATAGCGCATAAAAATGTAAAATGTATAATAATCTTTATTAAAAATAAGAACAGTTACTATGATGACTGTATTATATTTATCAATACAATAATAAATTATAGTGTAACTTGATTTATATTTTATTTCAACATTTTATTTGAATCTAAAATGATTAGAATTCTTTTTGTTATATTTTGATAACAATATAGTCGCTATGGCAACAATTCAAATAAGAACATCAAATTTAAACCCTTACAAATAACATTTAATAAATATGATTTCTATTACATAAATTCAATTGCTAACATGTGTATTAATAATGTATTAATAATTTCAACTGTATAAATAAGTAGTGAATGAGTATTATATTTAATATAATGAGTTACATATATTATAAAATATTTTGACTTCTATATTGAGGATCTGGTACAAATGTATTTAATACTGAAATAAAATTTTTCAAAATTAACTTTGTGTTTCTGTATTTTGTTTTTAATTAAAAAACAACAATTAATCAGCTGTTTCGATATATCAATGGAGTAGATAAAACAATTTTCTATTTTAGATGTGATCAAGAGAAATCAAAATTAACTAAATCTAAAAGTTGCTCAATTTTTATCACTATTTTATCGAGTTGTCTAATACTGATTGCAAAATTACGTGTACACAAAACTAAAAAGTAGAAGTAATTTAAATAAAAACATTTTTAAAAACGTATCTTAATTATAAATGAACTAAAAACTATAAAATAATTCATCCTAGCCAAATGCAGATTTATAACCCCATGAAAATTCATATCATAAACTTTTGTAAAAAAATTTTTTCAATCGCATGCTTAACGTAAGAATTAAATTTAAGGTGAGTGCAAATAAACTGGTTGTCTTTACGTTCTAGCTAGGCTTGTTATTCCACATTCCCATTACGTTTTCTGCGGATATTTCTCCAAGCAGTCGGAAATACCCAGTATGGCCATTTCTCCCTCATACACTTCACGTTATAGCAACTTCATCGTCTTAAGAGACAAGAAACCGCGGGCTACTGCAACAAACTGATCCATTATCCTTTCTTTGTCTGACTCTCCTTCTAGTCTACCAGCTACCGAGAAATGAGCCGGAAGAAAAAGGTCATATAACCGGAAAACTCTCTGGTGATACTGCGACCCCAGTGACTCTGTTAACACCGAGGTTCAGCTGTCCATCAATCACAGCCCGCTAAGTCGTAAACAGTGGCTGTAATAAATATCAGCCCAGAGTTTAAGACTTCTTTGTCAAGCGTGTGAAAAGTCTGCCAATCGGATTAGTGTCGTATCGTTTATAAAGTTCATACAGATCAACAGAGGCACTGACAGCTAGAGCTTATAGATTTATGTAACAAAGCCATTACTATATAAATGTTTACCTCTCTTCGAATAACTCGCTGTTTATGGAGATGAAATGCAAAGCTGCTAAAAACATTTATAGTTTAACAGACGTTCTAGAGTACAGAATAAGTGAACAAGGATTTTAAGGAAATGCCATTGGCAATTACTCTATTATAAGGGAAGAGTTATTCTTTCAATATATTATATATAACCAATATAACTTATTGCTTAGTTATTTATTCTGGCAGAACAAAGCAAGGAAAAAGTGGCATTTGTTAATAGTATGAGTAATTAAAACTGGTATGCATTTGCTTGGAAAAGTGGTTACAGTGCGTATTCAATGCATACATATGTTATTTAAATGTATCTATATATTAATCTATTGCAATAAGAATAGGGTTTTAAAAGCTGTAAAATATATTAACATAATGAGATAGCATATATCTCCACACCCGATACCTATATGTTTTAATCTGTATATTTAATATTGTGTTACTCTATACATTATTGTTTATTAAATGAAAACAAGTTTCATATTTCATTATTTTAAAAACAAATAAATTTGAATTTTCTTACGCACTTAGTAGAGATGTTAAGTAAAATCAGCTTTATGGACTAAAGTGACTGGTTCCTTAAGTTGCTAGCGTTGTTGTTGCTTTTCTATTTCGCAAAAAAATAAACTATTTTTACAAATGACACGGTTATCGCATGCAGGCACAAATTTAGAATAATTTCAAACTGTACGCATATTATCCGATAAAAGAATACAGAAAAAAGCAAGGCTTTCTGCCATTTCAGAGGCTAACTAGACAGTAACGTGGTTTTTTCATATCCATGAAAAGTAAAAAGTATGCCAGATATTAATGCAATAGTACTTTCGAAAACATCTACTTCGAATTGAAATTCAGCATTATTACCCTGGTATGTGATTTTTAAAGAAATTTGTAGCTCAAATATACTGCCGCCAAACCACGTGCAGAAATACAGTGAGGTTATTTGAGTTACGGGCAACCTGGGCGCGGCTACTTACTGGGAAAGTGCAGCCGTGCAAACGAAAAGAGGGAGATAGAGTCATGCACACTAAGTTCAATTTTTTAAATATATTTTTATGAAAGCATAAAATGATACGGTATTTAAAAGTGATTATAGGAAACACTAACCTGGGTTATAACATATGTTGGAAATAATTCCCGTCGACTACAATATATTGCCATCGGTGTCTGCGTACGAAATTCCTGTATTTCATTTAACTTTTCTTCCGTAGGAACACGGTGGTTGGGTTCACGTTTCTTGTCACTGAGGAATTTTGCCTTTTTTTTTTTTTTTTTTTTTTTGATTGATTGATTTATTTATGGGCGCTCTTTAACATCTCAGGTCATCAGCGTCCCATTTACCTCAGGGCGTGAAACGGCCTCTCTTTCAGGCTTGAGGTTCTTTTTCGTGCCGTAAATGTATGACACGGGACCCACGGCTTTACTTCCCTTCCGAAGCAAACCATACTTAGGATTTTTACGCCCGAAAAAATCCATCAATGGCCGGGTTCGAACCCGCGTTTTGGGCGTAGGAGGCAAGTATGGTAACCACTACACCACAAGGACCGACACGTTTCAGTGACCCTCGATCAGCACGGATTTGATAGAGAACTATGCACATGGCCATAAGAACAATACTTTCTATCATTGCCTGCTTTTGTGTTTCGAGTTATGAGCTTTTAGAATACATGAAAAATAATCTGAAAAGAAAAATCCGAGGACTCATGAATTGCTTTGACAGCAATGTTTTTTAAGGGTTCGGTGAAATTGTTTTCCATAAACAAAGAGCACCTAAAGGAGTGAAATAATGTCATTTGTTTATACGCAGTAATTAGCGTTAAAACATAACCTCAATTACGTGTTAATATGTGTATGAAAACACGGCTGTAGCGCTTTAATTTCATTTTACAAATGTTTTATTCTAATGCGTGAAAGCTAAACATCTAGTTGCTGCCTTGTTTCGTCGGAAAACTCATGTTAGCGCATGTACTCAAAAAAGGAAAAAGTGAAGGAAAAGAGCAGTTGATAGGGGACGCGGACGTGAATTTAACAATGAAGTCAGTTCTGCCAACTGACACATTATGTGCCGTTTCTCTTCCCCTTCCACTAACAATTATTCCGTTCAACTGTACACCGGGACGTGTGAATTAACACTTCATGTGGCAACTTGTAACAGGGAGACACTTTAACGACCTCCGGAAATCCCGGAAACTCCAGATTTGCACAAATGAAGAGAACAAACACGGGAAAGCTCCGAAATGTCTAAGCTTCCGCGCTGCATATTAGACCGTTATTCATACAGCGCCGCGGAAGGTGAAAGGCTTGATGCTTTCAAAACTCTTACCTATGTAATCTTTACGAGAACTAAACACTTCAACACGGTTTCATTAGGATCTTATCTAATACGAGGACTTTGTACGAAACATTGGCAGTTTAGATCTACTTCCCCTGGAGATATGGCACACAAATATATTTCCAAACGAGACACTTTAGAGAAAAGATGTTCAAGTAATACTGGTAAACGGTTACTCTCAGTAGTCTCAAGTCGTTTTCAATGCCCTTGGTTTTTTAAACGTCGTTGGCACCGAGAAGTGTGTAACACTTGGCTCAGATTGTAACACGATAAAATAAATTAAATTAATTTTAATTAACATAATCAATAATCTATTCATATTATATTCCATTCGGGGTCTTTGGGGCCCGCAATCCTAACCTTGCGTTTTTTTTCCCCATGGTTTTCCTTGGCGCTTAGATTTTTTTTTTTTTTTTTTTTTTTTGTATTGACGCTCTTTAACATCTCAGGTCATCAGCGTCTTCAACTCAGGGCGTGAAACGGCCGACTAATTTTGCTCAGAGGCCTCTCTTTCAGGCTTGAGGTTCTTTATCGTGCCGTAAATGTACGACACGGGACCTACGGCTTTACTTCCCTTCCGAAGGAAGCCATACTTAGGATTTTTACGAAAAAATCTCTGCGCTTAGGAGAATGCTGCTATAGATCTCTCCCCTCCTGAATTTCCCGTCCTCCATTTCACCTCTTTTCAGTTTATAATTCTGTGACAGATTCGAAAGTGTCAGGCAACGTGGGCTGGAGCTGTGTGCGATGTTACGGCAGCTTGCACTTTTGAAAGATTTCTGCCCCGACATCTAAAGAGATGGAACTCCTTGAAAGGGGCGAGGGCACCTCGTCGGATTGTTCTATCGGGAACTTCAGGGACTTCGTTTTACTACATGCCTCACCTCTCGTGGATCCTCGCTGCCTAGCATCCCCCTCATATCCGGAAGTGCCCCCATTGGGAGCGTAGGAAAAAACTGCTAATAGGTAATCGGTAGGCAAAGCATTTCAAAACAACACCTACGCGAGCCACCATCCTAAACCACTTCACCACATGAACATTTGAAGAAATTCCTAGCCCCTCAAATGTCTCAACAGCGATATTTAAGCGAGGCTCTTTTTTGCCACATTCTTTTATTCTTAGGCACACAAGCAATTAGTTGGGTATAAAAACATCCATATCTGAGAATTATAAAAGTAACATGCTGTAATAAAGGTAATTTAAATACGGACTAATTTTAAAGGTAAAAATGTTTAAGCTAGGTCACGTTGCTTTTGGGTAACCCCTTCCATATACCCATAATTTTGAGAACAGCCTCAAGTCCTTCCATTATTGAAGTTCTTAATTAAGTTTTAGAGCCTTACTGGGTTTTTTTCTATTATCCTCTCGTTATTAACGGAAGAATCTACTAGATCATTCATTATTATACGCTTAAACTTACATATTACATCGAAATATTAATACAAACAATAACTAATTCCTTCTTGGGTATAATCTTACATTGCAATTTAGAACTAGAGTTTGAAAATTAGTTTTTTAGGGGTGTATGAATAGGGCAGACTTGGTAAACACTATTTAGTCTGGTTGAAGTTGTTTTGTTTTTTGAGTAGTGTTTAACGCCCGTTTTTACTACTGATAAAACATGAAACGAAATGATATATTAGAAAAGGATTTTTAAGGAAGGATACATTCCAGGCCTAAGTTTAGGGTACCTCCCCGGCATTTGCCATTTATCAGGACTGAAGAAAACCTGGAAAAAAACCCAGTCAGGGAGGACGTCCTGGTGGGATTCGAACCCCAGACCTCCCGCTCACGAGTCCGCGCCTTAACGACCTTGGCCACCCGTGGCGGTTAAATTTCTTTTGATAATAAACTCTATCTAAGACATTAACGTTATACAGCTTTAGCCCTTCGATTTGCTATCGTCCTGCTGTCAATATAGATGTCAAAAAGATATGACCCAGAACCTTTATCTTTATCCAGATGAACACCACGGGTGGCTTTGGTCGTGAACAGGAGGTCTATGGTTCAAATCCCAATATAATCGTTCTCCCAGATTGAGATTTTTGCCACGTTTTCCTTAGTCCTCATAAATGGCAAATGCCGGAGAGTTACCTTAGGCCTAGAGCGCTGCATTAGTTTAAAAAAATCTACTTTACCATTTCATTTGATGTATTATCAGTGTGCACCGCCTGTGGTGCCTCAGTATTAAAAACGGGCGTTAAACACTGATAAAAAAGTATCTAGGTTGGGCTGAAACATTATTTGGGTAGGAATGTATTTTAATTTGTTTCCACAGTACCACTTGAGGGTCGTTTAAATGTTGCATGTGTTTCAATTGTATTGAACATAGATGAAGATGTCTTTTTGTTTTGTTCGGCTTCATTGGCCAGTTACTTAATCATTTACTTTTGCTTTTTTTCATTGAATGTCATTTTCTTGCTTTCATCCGCGCTACACATAAGCCGCTTAGCAAAAATTACTTTTGAGTATAGACAGCACTTACAGCGCATTAGGAACTACAATAACCCTGCAAAATTTAATTATCCATTATACCTAACTTAAAATATGTTGTAAAACTCTTTATAAGATTTTATCTTTTTAAACTGAAGAAACCGGCAAACGCAAAGCAGTCCAACTAGCAGAGGTCCTCGCAGGAAGTTCATATCCTGAGGGAGGCTGTTGTTATACAAACCCATCCATCATCACGTGTCCAGAAACCTCACGCCTAGTTGCATGCAGAGCCCCAGTTGTGTCACAAACATGTCAAGCAACAATTTTCACAACTTAATATGAACGCTCAGGTTCCTTTACTCTTTATATGCAAACCTCACGTACAGAAAACAATAGCAGCTGGAGTGTATTTATTACAGTGACATCAATACAATACAAAACATTTTCCCATAGGTCCGACGGAACATAAAAGCTTTTATAATACACGAGGTCTGTTTAATAAAAATAGAATAAAACAAAAACACCAGAAGAAGAAATTTAAAACTATTAATATATATATATATATATATAAGAAAAAGTCACACTTGAGATCGCTATATTTCGGACTCGTTGAGTTCTTCTATGGCAAGAAGACAAGTGACGGTGATAAAAGTAAATATTGAGTATCGAAGGTAACGTTATGCATGGAAACAGATGAAACTAGAAATGAGAGTGTGTGGGGGGGATTAATACGTAAGATTTAAACCAGGTGGTATACGCGCTTTATGTAAAAAAAATGTTTTATCCTTTTCTTCTATCATAATTACTATATATATATATATATATATATATATATAAAGGAACCCGTTATGAATGACACACAACTGGAGTGAATCCGTTTGTTACCTCCACTCCCAATGGGTAGCCAGTACTTCACTACTCTGACCGCCACGGGTGGCCGAGGTCATTGAGGCGCGGACTCGTGAGCGGGAGGTATGGGGTTCGAATCCCGCCAGGACAGTCCTCCTTGAATGAGGTTTTTACCAGGTTTTCCTCAGTTCTCATAACTTGCAAATGCCAGGAAGGTACCTTAAACTTAGGCCTGGAACGTTTCCTTCCATAAAATAAATAAAAAAAAATCATCTCCCAATATAACACTGAATCTCATGCATCATCAGTGTTCACCACCTGTGGAGCCTCAGTAGTAAAAACGGGTGTTAAACACTTTAAAATAAAGTGTGTGATGTGGCAGTAATTTCTAGGTTAGGTAATACCTTTTTGCATCAAGCACAATACACCTTCGGGTTGCCGTAGTATTTTCAGCAATGCAAATTGCAGTTCTCACAAATTGCTTGTGATAAGTGTCCTTCATTTGAGCAATAATACTTTGATTCAATGTTTTATCTGATTTATTGCATTTGAAGGGAAAAAAATCATGTTATATGGTTAACTCTTGGAATTGCACAGGTTAGAGCGACCTTTTGACTGTTTTTTTAATGGTGTTTAACGCCCGTTTTTACTACTGAGGCACCACAGGAGGTGGACACTGATGATACATGAAATGAAATATTGGGAAAGTTTTTTTTTTGGGGGGGGGGAGATTTAAGGAAGGAAATGTTTCAGGTTCAAGTTTGGGATATCTCCCCGGCATTTGCCATTGATGGCGACTACGGAAAACCAGGAAAAAACTTCAGTCGGGGAGGACGGTCCTGGGATTCGAACCCCAGACCTCCCTCTATTTTAGCTAGGTAAACAGGGTTTCACCCTTATGTATATATGTAGGTATTAATATAGTTATAAATAACGTTCTTCTGTTCTCATTATAATTGATAAGCAAATTTACCTTTATGGGAATTTTAATGTCTGCGCCATCTTATGAATTCGCTTTTTCTATTTTTATTCTCCCACATCTTACACATTGCTTACTCTTATAGCTGCTGTTACTCAATTCCGTCATGTTCTTTTGTCTTTATCTGTTCTTTCTATACTACTTTTTGGAAATCTGGAATCATTCATTATTTGTACATGCAAATACTTCGAGAATATCTTCCAAAAATCGTGTGTCACGTTTTTTTCCCTGAGTACAATAATTTTCATTTCACTACAATTTTTTTATGCATTGCATTATTTTATTTTTTTTTTTATTTGAAAATTTGACAATGCTTTTGTCGTATAATACTCCAGCGGATTTATGTTTTATTACATCAAATATGTTTTAAAAGCAAGTAGTAGAATTACGATCAATGCTTGTTGCGTTAAATTGCTTTTCATTAAGATCTGCGTTACCAATGTGAGGAAAATGTATCAGCAGTTTCACGCCTTGTATTGAATGGAGGCTGATGACCTGATATGTTAAAGAGCGTCCATAAACTTCCGAAGGAAGCCATACTGACCGGGATTGAACCCGTGATATTGGGTTTAGGGGACAAGTATGTTTACCACTACACCACCAGAACCGACTCAAAAGCTGAGTATATGTGCTTCTTTGTTGAGCCTCTCTGGTTCAATTAATTATAAATATGTTACAGGATCCTGAATTGCCCTTTTCAAAATTTTGTCAGATCTTAAACTAGGATGAATCGAGGTTTATTTTCATATTTCATACTTCTTATTTTATAAATTATTCGTAATTTGTGTTAAAGAGACATATAGTTTATCTGTATAGTATTTATACTATTTCCTACAGCTGTTTTTTCATATATAATTTTCATTAGGGTTTTATGTCATTTTTGGCTATAATTATAATTTGAGTAGATTTAATGTACTTAATATGTATTAATTTTCTGCTATAACATTTTTATTTTATTATCTTTCATGGTATTTACTGAAGTTTAACATACGTATATTATCCAAAGTTTCACATAAATTTTAAAATTATATAACTTTTAGTTTTCATGAGTTCTTACAATTTTTATGGGCTGTTGTTGCTCGGGAATAGTATATTATATCTCTCCAACACTGTTACAAAATAACTCGTAGACATTTATACAGCATGCTTCATTAACTTTGTGTATCAGTTGCACCTACAGTAGCGAGTCGCACAATATTACGACAGAAATTTGATGATGTTGCAGGGGCCATGTCCCGTTTTTCTGTGGAGCTGCGACTACCCCGTTATGTTCTCGTTGGGGGCTCGGCGTTACTACAGTGTGAATACAATGTGCGCATGGAGCATCTGCATCGAGTGGAGTGGCTGAGGAATGGCAAGAAACTATTCCAATTCGTCAAGGGACGCACCCCGCCGTTTCGTAACTACTCGACGCCTGGCGCCATACTCGACGTAAGTATAATATAGGCTACATTCGTTTCATGGAAGATCTTATTTGTTTAACCTTTTATGGTAAATGGACAAAACGAATTAATGATGAGATAACATTGTCTTTCTGCAGGAGGTCGAAGCGATTCAAGGAATGTGTCGCTACACTGGAAGCGAATGTACCAGTCGGATCGGAAGCAATAGCTAAAGTCTCCAGAGACGCGTGAATTCAACTCGCAAATTTTGTCTTCACGCTCCATTAGTTCTCCACTTTTTTAATTATAGAGCTAAGATAGGAACTTCTAGTTCAGAAAGTATATTTTAATTTATCAACCAACCGTTTATACTGCCTTTCATCATCGGTGATAATAATTTATTTGCTTTTCGTTCTCCAAGTACATTAAATTAAGATCGCTTATATGTGAAGCCTTTAAATTAAAAGTAATAAAATAAGATTAAAACGTGTTGATAATTTAGAAAAAAAAAAGAATTTATATATAAAATCGTTAAAATTTTGAATTTTATCATTTAATAATTTAATTGGATTCGTGGCATTCGTTTGTTTGGGCTTCGCATTGCACTCATACCATTCCTTGCAGTTAGCAGCTAGACGCGGTACTAATGGCAAAATAGATTACGTCTTTCGTAAATTCAAAGTTCGATGGTAATCTTAGTAAGAAAGTGGCAGCCAATGGATTTGTATACTGCCGAATATTCATAAAGGAATACATTATTCTTTCAATAAATGCAGTTTTAAAACTGCTGAATATTTTTGCAGAATGGTGCCCAACACGTGGAGGTTGTCAATCTTTATATTGCGGAAGGTTTCAATTATATTGCGGAAGGTTTCAATATTTAATTACCTCAAAGTTATCCTCAACCGAATCACATTATATTGTTCCATTATCGTCTGAAGCACACATCATATACAGACATCTCTTTCTAAATATATATATATATAAAAATAAAAACTATATATATATATATATATATATATATATATATTTTTTTTTAATATCAATAACTAATATGATAATTTCATGTCGTTCTCAGGTACCTTCTGTTTTTGTTTTTGTTTTGTATTTTGTTTAGCTGTATATATTCTGAGTGATCAAATTTATTCGGTCTTTACCGCGAATGAATTTTGAATGAATAAAGTAATTATTGCTGAGCGAGTTTTTATCACAACTGCGTTCCTAAATTTATCGGCAATCTTAGATCAGATCCCTGTTGTTATATATTAGGACTATTTCATTAATGAAGTAAGAATTTTAATATAATTCCCTTAAGCTTGGCTTACAAAATTGTAATAATGTATATTTGTATTGTGAATACTTAAACTTTTTAAGCCATCTAGCAACAGACTAGTGTCAGCCATCTAGCAACAGACTAATGTCGATTGTCAGTTATGCCAATAGAGAAGAGCCAAACAAGGGTTTAGAAGTATTTCATGAATACAATTAGAATAATACATGTGAAATTCGCGCACAGAATATTAACAATTGTATAAATGTTATACTTATTTATGAATATCTAGCTATTTAGAATCCGTAAGACTGAAATAAACGAAAGTCGACCATTACAATCGCTACCATTCGATTTACTGATACCAACTGAGAAAAGCAAATCGGAGGTACCATTCTGAACAAATGTGCTCTTCTCGCGGTAAAGGGATTTGGTAAAATTCTACGTTAATTTCACTGCGATAACGGCTGTGATTGGTCAAAATGAAAAAAAATTGTTTCATTTCATAGGTCGACTTTATGACGACGTCACATAAGTGAAATGGTCATTATAAACAGTTTACCTGGTTTTTAAACAAAAGATTATATGTGATGTCAACAGACGCAGTTGTTCACTAAACATTCACTCAGTTCAGCCTGTTATTTAGATTATTAATAATAAAACGATCAATAAGTAAACGTAAGAGAGATTTTCAAGCAAAAATAATTTCAATTCTGTTGAAACTTCTGTACTATAAGACACTGTGGTCATTATGCTATTAATAGAGGTGTTTTTATCTCAATGTATACACGCATTACTCCCCCCATTTCGGTCCATTGTGTCTTATCACCTCAGGACCTGTTACAGAAGTATGGACTTGTAACTTGTAATTATTTTATAATAGTGTTCCACAAAGGTTTCTAGCACGCCACATCTACTTCACAACTCCATATTTAATAAGCGTACAAGTGAGTTTTTCTTATTTTGTTCCACAAAAGTATTAGTATTGCTCTCACATTTGTAACTCCACAAGTGCGGGAGATATTGGAAAGTACAAATATTAGTGCAGTCTTAATATCCTTTTAATACAATTAAGAGTGAGCTAACCTAAATATGTGGAAGTATTGACGAAATTGATGATAATGATGAGCGTAGGAATATGTATAAGGAAAGAATAATTCATTATTTAAGTATAAGGAAAGGATTAGATCTTAAAGTAGGGTTTATGCTTGATAATGCATATTTCATTATCATATTTTGTTTTTAAGGTTATTGTAACATGCCACTATAATAATTTCTTTCCGTTTCCACGCATTCTCTTAATTAAATCTCATTTGACACTACTTTCCAAATCTTTTGCTTATAATGCAAATTTGATTGTCATATAATATAAACAAATTATATAAATATAAATGAACTATAAAATAAAGCAATCTTTGCCATCTCTTGAGGATTAAAATTGATTCTGCAATGTATCATTTTCAGATCGTCGTCTCAAAAGTGCTATGTTACACTCGAATTAACAAATGCATAATAAAGTATTTAAATTATCATCATTTCTGACGAAAAAATGCAAGACCCATTTAGCAGGAATGACAATAATAAGCTCTGTACATTAAAAATACGAATTTATTACTAAACAGTGGACATAACAGCTGTTCCTCCATCATACTCTTATAAGACTCACTTGTAGCTTTTTACTTACACTTTACTTTAACACTTTACATTTCTTTTAGGGAATAGAAAGTTACAAGTCCATATTTTACAAGGACTTGTATAATACACTTGTAATGTATTAGACCACGCTTTTGTGGAACTGGGCTCTGGTTCGCCTAAGCATAAGGGCGGAAGGATATAATGTTTGTTGACAGTGAATATCAACTTTTGGTAGGTTGAAGTTAGTTATGTAAAGTATGGGAGTGCGCCTCCGAGAGGGAAAGAGAGAGCGTGTCATAGTTATATAAGTTTATTTACAAAATGCAGTGGTGTTAGTACTTTAACTACTTGCTGGTATTGTATTCTCGAGGTAAGGTGTGCTGACTTCAATTTTGTCATCCATTCCAACTGACTGTTCAGCCCGAATACATATATATTTCTCTTTAACAAAAGCTGGATGTGAATTAAAGTTGAGAAGAAAATATTGGAATATCGTTTGAAATATGAATAATAATAAATTTTGTGCATGTGCACGTTAATTTTCGCCTAATTGTACATAAATTATAGGTATAGGTATAATTAAAAGATGTGGAAAATCTATTACTTTAATACATTAAAAACAGAGACATGTTATTTTTAATAAGCCAGTCTCTATTCTCATAATTATTTCTAGTAGCCTTATTGTTTTTCTTTTCCTATAATCAAAACCCCAACCATGGATTGCCACCAATAATCCATAAGAAAGGCAATTCTTTCGTTATTTTGATTAATTACGTTCATAAAATATATCATTTTTTAATTTTTATGTTTAAAAAAGAAAAATATATATTACTCAACCATTTTACTCTCATTTTCTTACTGTGTGAGGAAAAGCATTATATGTCGACATAAGTAGTGCATGCATACATAGTGGAGGAAAATTCAATATCATAGTTTTATGAGATTATTCCGTGCTATAAATGGAGCAACATTCTCCAATACTATATTTTGTATTCACATATTGTTTGACCGAAGAAAACTAATTTATGCATCGTCCTTCATTTGCTGCAATATATCATTGCATCGGTATTCATATATTCCGATTTTAATAATGGATAGACAAAGGAAATTAGAACAAAACAATATCGTTTTTTCATAACTCGCAGCGTTTTGACGTAAATTCGCCTGAAAACTCCTATATGAATTATTTGGTTTTCGCATAATTATATTTGGCATCACTGAAATTGCTGTTGTTATAACGTTGATAATAACAGAGATTAAAAAAGGTGACCAACGCAAATACGAACTTGTTTTTGCAATAAGGTTGTTCAAATAAACACATACTCTGCAACAGTGCAGTTAACCATACAGGGCATTAAGCAACGTTGTCACATGTTTCAGATAATTCTTTTGACCTCAGAAACTATTAAAGAGATTTAATTTGCACGATCTACTTATCAACTATTTTAATGGGATTTAAGCAAATACGTTTCAGTGATTGATAGGCGAATTACAATTTTTTTTTCAAATATGATGCACTTTTACTTAGCTTTTTGGATTGTTCATTGTACAGTATTTTCAAACTTTTTGATTAAATTAACTTCAACTCTGTTCAAAATATATGGTAAAATATTCAAGTTTTTAAGATTGCATGTTTCTGATATAATGGAACATTTGTATGAAAAATTACATGCTTTACAGAAATTGCAATTAAACGTAAAAATCAAAAGAAATTTCACTTTGTAGAGAAAATAGACCCTCAAAACCCCCTATCTGATAGTTCTCCCTTCTTTCTTTTAATGCTGATATTTATTTTTATTTTTCTTTATTTATTTATCACTAAACAATTAGGAAAGAACACGTTTTTTAGAGCAAGTGTTTACAAAATTATTGATTTATATACTGAATCAACGATCCAGAAAAGTGTAAAAGAAAGCTGGGGCACATCATTTTCAAAATGACAAAACTAAAAAGAAGAACTGTTGTTTTAGAACAACCTTGCTGCAATTTCTGTAACTTCGAGCCGCCGGTCTTCCAATATTTCTCCTTCCATAAGAGCAATTTTTTCAGGAGTAAGCACCTCAAAGGGCCGACCAGCACATTCTTCGTCTTAAATGCCGAACCATTCTCTTGGCCCATTCTTATGGTAGAATATGAGGGGGTGCTTCCCCATATACACCGTCCAATCGCTGGTTAATTTCATTTGGACTGTCTCCTTGTGTGTGTGAGTGAGTGAGTGAGTGAGTGAGTGAGTGAGTGAGTGAGTGAGTGAGAGAGAAGAACTTAATAACAGCTCGAAACTCCATTTTGAAACATGTCACAATCTTCTACACATAGCCTGCTTTATGCAACTATATCTGAACAACTGAACACAGCGGAGCGGAAGTTACAGCTGCAATTATTTACTTAACAGATAAGATATGTCACCACATAAGATTTTTGTGAAGGCGATAATCCTTATCGGCGAGGCCGGAAACTTATGGACCTACCCTTGTACTTCTATTAGATAACATGAAATGTTTATTCAAGCATATTATTATTATGTTGTATATTGTTTGTGTGCATTTATATCAGAGTTTCAGCGATGGTACTTTTCTTCCAGTTGTAAAGTGTCTGAAAACGATCTCTTTAGTCTCCAAAGAGTTGGACTAGGTAAATAGAGTTAATGTAATGGTTTTTGAGTATTTCCAAAGAAAGTAATATGAACGAGATGAAATATGTAATAAAATAATATCTGTACATTTACACACCAAAGTGCATGTAACTCAGTTAATTGTTACCTATATAGTCTTACGCAGAGGATACCACACTCTGCTAAACATGCTGTTTGCTGCTTCGTTTTATGCAATTCCCTTTTGGTTCACATTATCTGAATATGTTTATATCCCCCTCGAGAACTTTTTAAGACATGCAAGGCTATTACCGCAGGCGTTTTCCATTTTTATTCATGGAGGGCCTCGCTTCGCATTGCGAACCTTGTGAATAACATCTTTAATGCCATTTCGATTTACTTCGTTACTCCAGAAACCTTTTTTCACCCCTGAGCTACTTTCTCAGAAGAAGTCTTAAAATTAGTTTTTAATTTTATTTTAAGGACCTGGAGAAGTTAGTTGGTAGCTGAAAAACAATTTCGGCGTTCGTTGCTCTGTTAAAAATAACAAGCCCAAAGTTAGCTGTGCAGCACCAGCATTCGAGTTTATCAATATGTAGGAAAAACTTAAACAAGGGCGGTGCGGAACCACTTTATTTCCATTGGAGAGAGTACTTCAACCAATTTGCAAGCAGCATTAAGTGGAATGCGGCTTAATGCTATTTGTCTTGTATACAATCTGCACTACAAGAGAAACGAACATTTTAATGTTCTACTTCCATTTAACCCTTAAATTGAGTTAATCATAATGGGATAATAACTTACAATTTCTATTATATATAAATTAAATACTGTAGAGAATTTAAGACAATTAATATGTTCCACTTAATTATTAC
Source organism: Metallyticus violacea (assembly GCA_030762175.1). Classification (NCBI taxonomy): domain Eukaryota; kingdom Metazoa; phylum Arthropoda; class Insecta; order Mantodea; family Metallyticidae; genus Metallyticus; species Metallyticus violacea. Next base: position 22,116,879 of record CM060838.1, on the reverse strand, counting down.
TGCTGATAGAACTTTTTAATATTACAAAATTTAATCTAGACGAACAAATAGTCTCATTGCATATTGTGCTTTATATAATATATTATACCCTTATTATTCATTTTTTATTTAAATGCAATATTTTGAAAATAAAAGAATAGTTCTGCATAATACTACATTTATGTACCCATACAAATATAAAATATTGTCTGAACTATTCCCTAGTTATTTTCTTTATTTTTTATCAACGCTGTTTCATTAATTATGCCCTATTACATGTAGATGTATTGTGCTCTTCTTTGAATATCAGCTTATTTCCAAATACCTTGACTCATTACTGAACGGTTTTACATAAATTGGAGAGGAAATGTATTATAAATAACCTACAAAAACAGTTGGGGTGGAAGGTTAGAACTTTAGCTTCACTTTCAGAGTAAAATCGTTGGCATTAAATGTTATAATCTTGGGATTTAAAACAATAAGATCTTTAGCATAAACAATAATCCATAACAAGAGAGTTTCGCTATTTGTTATAATTGAACCAAATTAAAATATTTAACGTTGTTAATGTCTATTGACTGCTTTTTAAAAATTCAATCAATAGTAATATGATATAAAATAGTTAAAGTTGATAAGAAAAATTGAATATCCATGTCTAATGAGTTTTACCAGAAGAAAGAACAAATTTCCAGGATTCTTAATGTTATTTATAATTTGTTTTAAATATATTTACTACCTATTAAAGCAATTAAATAAAATGGCGAACCTAATCATGCATTTGTACATTGGAATCTGCCTATGGTCTAAAAGTGTGTCATATGACCGTGACATGTGAAAAGAAATCGGATATTTCATTCTAAAATCCAATCTCTATTCATACAAAGGAGCTCAATATTAACATTTGAGATGGATTTATACTTTATTTGCAATTTGCGCTTAGTTTCTACAGTCAGGTTATTTGTCGGTCCTGGTGGTGTAGCGGTTACCATTCTTGCCTCCTACACCCAAATCGCGGGTTCGAACCCGGCCAGGACCGATGAATTTTTTTCGGGCGTAAAAATCCTAAGTATGGCTTCCTTCGGAAGGGAAGTTAAGTCGTGGGTCCCGTGTCGTACATTTACGGCACGTAAAAGAACCTCAAGCCTGAAAGAGAGGCCTCTGAGCAAAATTTGTCGGCCGTTTCACGTCCTGAATTGAATGGGACGCTGATGACCTGAGATGTTAAAGAGCGTCCGTAAATAAAATAAATCAACCGAACATTACGACCTCTTTGGACAAGCAAACAAATGTTAAGAAGTGTATAATATTCTAAAATTATTTTATCATCATGCAACATTCAAATGTCAAGTACAATTATGGAGCCAATGGAAATGTGTTATGATGATATTCTGTTTTTAAGTATCGCCCTCCCCATCGTTTCGTTTTGTTCTGGCTCAATCGAAATGAGTTACCGCTTCTGGAGAATCTTAGCCACGGGAGTATTACAGCTGTTGCATGGGTTATACTTTGACGCGTGGCCCATTATACTGATTAGAACCTGAAACCACTTCTGTACTTCTTCCTAAAGTGATTACTCATCTGTTTCTGAGAGTTGGGGGGGGGGGGGATATTTCTTTAACTCGCTCTCTCTAGTGGCAGCGCCAAAACATTACAAGTTACGAGCCTGACTTAACCTTATATATCCCTGTCTGTGGGGAAATCGTGCAAAAACTTTTTATATAAGTTGCAACTACCTGGTTCTTGCGTTCTACACGTAGACTCAACCTTTTAACTGAGTGAAAAATATCTCTATGCTGTTGTGTAATGAGCGATTGTTAGAGTCTTATGGGATTTCACGCAATACTTTATAAGAACATTTTGTGATTTTAACAGTTCAACCTAAAGGCTGATTTTTATCCTTGCTGAAAATGTCTTTCCTCTTGAACTTCTAAATGTTCTCGTTACGTCACCATATAACTGGCGTTAGACTAAAATACTATTGAATTTATCAAACAACTACACATAACACATGAAATGTTGTTTACATAAATTTGAAGGAATCAAAATAGTTTTCTTTTTTGTTAAATAAAGTTAGTACTAAACAAATCTCAAATTTTAGAGTTTCACTCGACTGCATATATCCATAATTATTACAGGCTACTGTAGTAATGTATAAGAACCAATAGTAAAGTTAATATAAAAGTGCTGATAAATTGTTTACTTTGCTCCACTGAAGACAATTAATGCAATTCTTGACGAGTTAGATTAGATTGGATTTGTAGGGACGGGTGAGGATACTTTTGTATTTCAGCCTTGCTCTACGGTTAGCCGTTTGTGCCTACATCTCCATTTAGAGCAACTCCGGGAGGAAGGGATGGTGTGAGGACAAGCAGGATCCACGGAAGGTGAGGCAAGGACGTAAATGAGGTCCTAATATTGTTCCCATATAGAATACCCCGACGCTGGTGGGGGTCCCCCTCCTAGGAGTTAAAGACGCTCAAAAAGACCGATTATATATCAGACATTAGACAGAAACCTTTCCAAGGCGCGGGCCACCGTCACACCGCACCAACATATCTTATACTGGCACTTTTGACTCAGTAGCAGAACCAACGGAATGAAATTAATTAAATGGGAAAGTGCAAAATTCGTGGAAAAGAAATATCCAGTATTGTCTTAAGCCACCAGGGGAAACTACTAAAACCCCAAGGTTAAGGTTGATCGACCCCAAGGAATTTGAACCCGAAACCTCCCGTATGCGATTCCCAAACGCTACCGCCTGAGCTATTCTGATAGTTGAGGTGAAATAATATTGCTTCCCATACTTTCTTCTGACATTTGATAACGGCATTATCACTTATACTAACGAATACCTCCATACTTTACTAGTTCATAGCTTCTTGCAGCATAAGCTCTTTGTAAGGTGAAATGCCATTCATGTCGCTATTTCCTGTGGACTTAATTCGCCTCACTACACCTCAATCCTCTTTTAAATCAGTTCTGTAAGTTCTATCACTTACGCTCTCCAAATTTAAGGCAACAGCTTTCCAAGCTTAGGACTGCGGCGCAAAACTCAGCTCTCACAAGTCGTTTATGATGAGCCCTTCATAAATAAAATCAGGTTGAAGGAGGCTTTCACAAACTTTCATTTCCATGTATATTTAAAGTCAGAAAAAAACACGTGCAAAGATGCGCTGTTGGTTCATCTTTCTTAAGGCGAGAGCACTTGTTCATGATTTTAAAATAGTAGTTTCTTGAAATTGTTGACTGTCGAATTTTTTCACTGCCGTCTACATTAAGCATGAGGGCATCAGCAAGACGTTTTTACTCTGATTTTTCACATTTTATTTAAAATGTGCGACTTGGGAAAATGTGCCAAAACGTCCTCTTTCATCCACACTGATGATGCACAATTAAAAGAGAAAAACATAATAGAAATATAAAGCAATAATAATAAATTAACTAAAAAATAAAAAATTTTAAATGGAAAGAACTGTATTTACAAATATATGAGTAGAAAAAACTTACACATTATTTATAATTACACTAGTCATTGTTTTCCAAACAAAAAATAAATTGCTTCTACCTTCGCGCACTTTGGTTAGAAAAATGTCTATATCTAATCAATTAGTGTGATTCTCAAAAAGGTCTCGGTATACCACCTGATCTCTAATTATTTTTAAAACTGTTTCTAGAAACTTTTATCTCAGTTGTTCCTAATGAGTACACTCTGCCAGAATATGTACATTCTTCATCTCCTCCACAAAATGGGCAGATTCTCCTACCAGAAATATCTTGTTATATTTTTAGCCTTCTAACTTTCCAGTCTAAACAAGGTCATTCTTAATTTTTCCTTTCTCCCTAGAACAAGCATATATACCTCTTTATCCCATATTAGTTTAATTTTATTTGATAGGCTTAAGGAAACTTTCATGTTCTAATTACGCTGCCTCGATTTCCAGCCTGCTGATATCCTCTAGCCTTGTTTTAACCTTCTTTCATACATTTGTATTATTTTCATTGCCTCGTTGCTTATTGAACCCAGGGCATTCCTCTTGAGTCCTCTTTCCACGTCTGCAGTCGAAAACTTGTGTTATATTTTACATCTGGTGTGTATAGAATTTAGCGCGAAATGTGGACTGGCCTCTCTACATTATTTTAAGCCAGTATTTCACCGTCCTTGTTTTACGATTAACCCTATCTTCCCAGCAATTCATCTACCGCATGACTCACAGGTTGATGTTCCTTTGTACAGTCCGACAAATCTTTTCCTAACATCGACTAGAGTTTTATTTACATGCTCAGCTCTCCCCCATTCCCATAGATCACTATCATTTAGCAGAATAAACTTAACCATAGGATTCTAGTGTGTCTACTGGTATATCTGAAGCGCGAGTCAGGACAGGTTGTGTTGTGTCGGATTTACTAAGCCCTGGGTCCAGGGGTACAACACAGAGGTCTGGGCTACCCGGTGGTATTTTGCATTAGGATGGTACCTTGTTTCCTAAACCGACCCGCCTTTCGGCTGCAGACGATTGCGTCGCCCAAGCGCGCTAAGTTCCCTTAGCTTCCAGATTCTCACTGGTGGATAGGTCATACTAGCTTAGAACACACAGTAACCTATTTAGTTGTGACGTCGTGTTTATAATTAATAACAGATAAGTTCTTATTCCATTTCCCATTCGTGTTAAGGCCGCCACGGGTGGCCGAGGTCGATAAGGCGCGGACTCGTGAGCGGGAGGTCTGGGGTTCGAATCCCGCCAGGAACGTCCTCCTTAACTGGGATTTTTTCCAGGTTTTCCTCAGTCCTCATAAATGGCAAATGCCGGGTAGGTACCCTAAACTTACGCCTGGAACGTTTCCTTGTTTAAAAATAAATCCTTTCCAAATATACAATTTCATCTCGTGTATGCATCGTCGCAAAAACGGGCGCTAAATACCATTGATGATTTCACTGGTATTAAAAGTTACTCCAATAACAAAATAAAGTACCATTTTGTATTTCTTGTCCACTGTAGTACCATTTTTTACCTTTGCCATACACGTAGCCATTTTTAAATGACATTGTTTTGTTTTTTTAGCAATTACCACCATACTCCATTTCAAGCAATAATCTTCTAGGTTGTGAATGTCTTTATGCAAACTTTGTTGGAGATAAAATAATGATGTATATCGTCATCAGGCTATTTTTAAATCGACAAATACGCTGAACAATCACCCGGTTTTCTTCTTAAGTTTATATCTATTCACGTTGTTAAACCGAACATATAGTATTATCTATCATGGAAAATCCTTGTTATAACTTGTTTTCAGAGTTTAATCGAGGAAAAACGGCCTTTAAAGGCGAAGAGCACAGGAAATGTACAGCAGAAGCATTCACAAATACGAACATCTCTCATGTAGAAGCCATAGTGAAGAAGAATCCCCGAATGTGCTTTAGGGAGATAGGGAAGTTCATGAATATTAATTTTCCGCAGATATAACAATTCTTGCAACTATCTTCGTGCGAGGAAGCTTTGTGATCACTGGGTGCCCACACCTTCACAGAAGAACAAAAGGCATTAAGAGTGAAATTGTGTGAGGAATTTTTTGACAAAATCTGGATTTATCAATACAACCCTGAATCAATGAGGTTGTTGACGATCTGGGTCTTCCCAATTGATGCCATGCCCCCCTCCCAGTTAAGATTAGCGATGTCTTAAGTGTAGGGCAGAAGATGGTTGCTAGTTTCTTTTCAGCAAGTGTAACCATTTTGCAACCATTCCACCCCAGGAACAAAAACAGTCACTGTCAAATAGTACACCATCGTTTATCTCCCCAGAACATGAAGTCTGGATGGCAAGTATTGTTGCTTTGCCACAACAATGCACCTATTTAACAACAATGTAATGATCACAGACCTGCTCCGTCTCAATGCGACTTTTTACTGTTTCTGTCAACCTGAAAATCCGAGAGGCCATCAGAGAGTAAGGAAGAACCTGCTAGTTAGGACTTGACGCTTTTATGGCGTTGATTATTGATGATGGCTTTTCGGATGGTCAGCCTTGTCAAATTAATTAAACTTGAGCTATCGGCTACCTGCAGCTCTGATGATGTCCACAGAGCTGCAGATGGCGTTTCATTAATTTGATGCAGCTGGTCACCCGAGAAGTCTTACTCAAGCTGTTGAAGAGATAGCTGTAAACTAACTTTAAAGAAGTATGGCATCACCGCTTCCATGATTGCGATTGATTCCGGAGGATGCAAACTTTGTATCCAAAAGGGGGGGGGGGGTACTTAGAAAAGATATAAAGTTGGTAAGTTGCAGCGTTCTGCTTCATTAATTTCCTAAAATTAAACAGCTACCTTCCTAGTGATGATGGTGGTAGCAGCAAAAGTGTTGATTACAATCATATAATAATAATTTAAATGGAGAACAATACAATTACAAAATATTATAATAAACACTTTAAAAGCTATGAAGCGTGTTGGTTTGATCTTTGCTTTCGTTAACTAGGAAACTACCCACATTTAATCAGTCCGTGTGGTCTGCAAACAAAGTTCCAGCATGCTGGTCCACCCCCATCTGAGTTCATAAACTTTTCAAAAATATTATTTTCCTCAAGTCCTCTCAGCGTGTAAATTCTAACCTACAAACCTAAATCAACGCAGTGAAGGGTGTTCGGAAAAGTGTACAGTCTTCTTATTTTTTGTCATTTACTTCCCAGTTTTCTTAAAAAAAGTGGTCTCCTTTATATTTTAAAATATATTTAGTTCTCCTTAGCTTGCTCTGTATTCTGTGCCTATTCTGTAATGTTATTCTCATTTAGTATAGAATTTTATTTCTCCGCACCATTTCTGTTTATTTATGATTTAAGCAGTAAACTTTTGTTTTAAATGTAAATTCTGCTCCCATCACGCAGATTATTTACTTTATTATGACAGGATTTGATATAAAATAAAATAAAATAAAATCTGTATATGCCACCCTTGTACCTGGTTTCCAGAACTAGGGCGTGTATATCAAAATTTCTATTTATTATTATAAACTATACAACACAGTAATCCCTTGCTACATTATTTTACACATTTTCCTAATAACAAGGTTAATATATATATATATATAATACTCAAAATAATTAAATTAAACCAAAGTATACATTTACTAAACTACTTCCCAATTTAATCTTCCAAAATTCACTAAATTAACAATATAACTGGGAGTCAGTAAGAATTACAGCTGGTATTCACCTATTCTATCCTATGAATTTATTCCATTACTACACAACTACTAACGCTGGTTACCAGCTGTATGTACTGCTATCCAGTACTTGGTAGAATTTCTCTTAAATTAAACATTACACTTAATTTTTTCAAGTTTCCTTAACTCATCTCAATCATACTAATCACCTTCTCTTTAACAAATTACTTCACTTAAAGTTCATTTATCATTATTAATCTTCCCTATTCATTTCATTTATTTGTCCCAACACTTTAACTCATTAAACACTGTCTTCTCACTTCCACCACATCATTGCCCATCTTTTCTTCCCAACCGCCCCTTCTTCAATCTCTCTTGACCCTTCTGAACCTCTGGTTACACCATTTCTCGCGCTCTGCTCCTCCTCTCCGGACACCACTTCTCCATCCTCCATCACCTCCCGCCGCTCATTCCTATGTATCTTCAACACTCTTTAAGGAAATCTGTAATCTTTCTTCTTCCATAATCTTCCCGGTCCTATAACTCTTATAGGTAAAAGCCTTTTACTTCATACAAAATGTCGTAATGGAATATTCTTTCCAATTCAGACCAGTACTCAATATTTAATGATGTTCTTTTAATGTGGAAAGCATGTATTCATTTTGTTGGGATATCAGAGGTAAGTCTTCGATATACAATATTTGTCCTTTTTGGAAGTTGAATTCGGCACGCTATTTATTTTCCAGGTTAATAGCGCGATCTTCATGGTTCTCAAACTGTAGGCCGCAACCTCTTGAAAGTCTTGTAAAGGGCGTGAGAAGGATTTACAAAATAAACATAAATGTATTTCGCTTTTTTTTTTTTATAAATGTGTCTTTTTTATTTATTTAGAAACTGGTTTGTCAAACTGTTTTTGGTTAGGTTCAAGTATGCAAATAACATTAATACTTAAGAGCTGTGGTGTGATCGAGATATACATGAATTATTAAGAAATTGTTTACTCTCTAGATAAAATAAATTTAACTTCCATTCCATCGATTTCAATTAGATTTTACTTCGTAATTTCATATGAATATGTTGCAATTTCTACCGGTTGAAGGTATCCGTCATTAGTTAGTGTCCATTTGTGAATTGAACCTGTTGGGGGTTTCTTCAGAAAAATACTCAAAACTTTTGTTTACAATTATGCAAATTTAACTGCAAGTCTACAAAAACAAGCATAGAAGTTGTGCCTGAATTTTATGAATCTTTGAACAAACTGGGGTAAACTAAATCTCTTTCTATCAAGTGCCGAGCAGAAATCATAACATATATGTTGCTTTTATTCCTTTTATTATTACATGAACAGAATGTTTGCGTGCTCGAAAATATCACCAAGGAACGGCAAGTTTTGTTTTCAATTAGTATTTTGGTCATTTTGTTTCATTCTTGTATGGCGTCAATTGATTTTAAATATAATTATCTTTGTTTATGATACTAGGAATTTTTATTTCCCAAATAGTGAGGGGGGGGGTAAGTACAGTAGAGTGAGATGCAAAGAAAAATCTACTAATTTCGTTTTGTTTCTATAAATTTTCGTCTGATGGAACTAAAGAATGTTTATCTTCATGAACATCGATAGCCAACTGTAATTTCAGGACTCGGGGTTTGAGCAGGTGATGATTTGCAAACAATTTGATGTAGCACATTGTTTTGCCTTCATTCTAGTCATGATATCATTTGGCATACTCTTCTAAAGTAAATATCTAGCATTTTATTCTGTAATATCACGGAAGACAATGCTTGAACAGAGCTACCAATCGCCAAAGATGATTCACAACTCTAGAATATCCTGGTTTCACTTAATTACGTATTTATATCCTACCTCATTAATTATAAACTTCTAGAAACCTGTGGTATTTGATTCTGAAGTAAAGAAATGCACCAGGAAGAATTGGGGGGGAGGTCTAATATCCGCAATTATTCACTGAAAATAGAAGATAAAAATGCTGTTGCTAACAAATTATGTATTGAGAATGTTTTTATTACCTGATTCTTTCTAGAGAGTTTTTCTTTGATATTCAGAATTTTAAATATCAGGATATTATAATTTATTTGATGAAAATGTTCTTTTTTCTAACATACTAAAAAGCAATACCAATTTTATTAAACATCAATGTTTGTCTTTCCTTTTGTTAGAATCTAAATTGAAACAAATGTAACAAACAACCTTCTAAAGTGTTTCCAAGTACCAGCATACAAATAGTATACGCCTCATGTACTTAAATCTTGATAATCATAGATTTTAAAATACATTAAAGGTTGGAACTATAATCATAATTGAAACATTTATCAAAATTCTCAAGCTCGCGCCTACCTGAAAATCTCATTGAACAATAATGATGAATACATTGGGAATGAAAAATCTCCTGCTATGTTATTCATTACGCAACGACCTAGCGTTACATGGGCTTCGTTTCCAAATGAACGTCATTATTTAACCGTTACTGAGTATTTTGGGTCTAGCTGTATCACGAAAACGTCCAACTTGTGTATAGAGCTATGGAAATTGTTTGTGATATTGGCTGCAGGTCTAATGAATGACATTAATTGTTCTGTGGAGCGGCGCCAGTTTGCCCTTCCCGCATCCTATTGTGACATTTTTCGAACCGATACATATTGGGCTCTGTGACATATTGCCCTGAATATTAACGTTTTGTAAGTGAGAGCATTTAACATGCTACCGAGAAATTTTTATTTTATCGATCATCTCGTAAAAAGGTCAGCTCTACTGGAGTACCGAAACCACATTGCATTCGATAGACTCAGAAATACTTAGGACACGTTTTGTATTATTTGTGCTTAGCGCTATTTTGGTAGATATTTTATTCATAGGTTTGTAATTTAAATAAATACATGAAATTAAGTTCTTATTATATTATAAAGTACAATAGAAGATTACTTATCTTTATACTAGAATCTTTTGGAATTTAAAAAAAATAGATTCTAGTTTAAAGATAAGTAATATTTCTAAAAGTCTTGTTCAATGGCCTTTCTGATTTTTAGAATTGAAAGATTGGGCTATAAATTTTAGGGGTATTATTTAACGCTTCGATATTTATTATAAACATGCCAAGAGCGATCTGAAATGAATATTTTATCCATCACGGTAATGTAATTTTGCTTATTATAGCTGCTTCTGCACAATTTCTAAGTTATAGAGATCAGAATGAGCATCTCATGTGGAAAGTGTTTGGTTCCTTTATCCAAAACTTTTTAAAGAAAAATATGAAATAAATCTCAAAAAAAAGACCAAAATGGGAAATAAAATCAGTTATAACGATATGAAAGCATTACAAAAAGTCAACTAGCCGTTAGATATACTAATGTTAATGAATTACAGCGCAATTAATTTTAGAGATTGCATTTAAAAAACAATAAGTTAATGGCATTAAATACCTAAAGGACTTGCCAATAGATTTTACACTCGAAATTACACCAAACAACAAGCTACTATAGTTAGATGCTTTCCTTTGATTAATTATTGTAGAATCGTGACCGTTCATTAACCTAGCTCCCGGTCAGCTGATGGCAGATCGTTGAACGAGAGTTAACTTGATTTCACCTCAGTTAAAGTTTTATCACGTTTCAGTGCCCTGGGTTAGTACGAATTTGATCGAGAATTGTGCACATGGCCATACAGCTCTGTTGGGACCAATAAGACCGCATAATTAATATCTAAAAGTTCAAAATATATTTACTAGACATTTGTATGTCATGTTTTCTCTTCTCGTTGCTGGGAGATATAACATAAATTATTTTTATGAGTGGCACATTAAATTCAGTAGTTATATAACGTAAACATTTATATGTATGCGGCAAATGCTTTGTTTTTAATAAATTACCCATTTCTAAAGCTCGTATGTCACATTTATTTCTGTTTGTCATCAAATATTAACCACTATCTCTTCTCTCAATGCTAAACTTGAGATACAACAGCCATATTGTCCTTGTTAGTGCTATTCTTCAATAACCAGTTATACTTCATCTGCATGCCATGAGGGTGAAAACTTGATAGGATATCTTCTGTAATTTCAAAGCCTGCCTGTTGCAAACATAACAGGCATTCAGGAAACGATTTATCCCGAAGTATAGCATTTACTTCTTGAAATGGAATCACATAACAGTAATCCAGGGATTTCTCTCTGTGGCACTCCAATATAATCAGAGAAACCAAATTAATCTAGTTATTAAGACGACAATTGGTAGCACAGATATCATTTGAAACTTATTTGGCACAATTATTCATTTAGACAGGCAAACTTTTAACATAAATAAACTATATTTAATTATTTTAAGAGTCAATAACAAAAAGTGTGTAAATTGTCGGAATTGTCATATAATAATAAAATAAAGATTGCAAAATGGTGACTGGAAGCTCATGAAAGGTATGTGGAAAAGGAAAATTCAAGAGTAAATTTTCCAAAACGTTCAATGTTTTCATCTGATATGTGAGTACACTTTGATGACTTTCTCGTGTGTAAAATGATGTAAACGCAAGCAGATGTATTTCAGCACTCACATCAATAGAATGCCTTCAGTAAAAATATCTCTAATTTCAATTTCTGTATCTATATATCGATAAGATGTATGTTTAAAAAAATGGAAATCGATTTATCACTTAAAAGTTCTTCTGCTGCTGCCACATTCCTTTCGGTGCAGTCTATAGTAAATATTTTAAATAACTACTTCAGAAAACTTGTTCTTTGTATCTACCTTTGAAGGGGGAAAAAAAACAAAACAAAAAAACAATGTTAACTGTGATTTAAGTCTTTGAATTGATAGGTGAAAAAATAATCTAATAATACTAAGATATTGTGAAAATTCTTCAATGTGCTTGTGGGGAAAAGTAGAAAAGCCTTCAATTTGTCGAACAAGCAAGGGAATAAATTTTTAATGGTGTTTAAAGCCCGTTTTAATACTGAGGCATCACAGGCGGTGGACACTTGAGATGAAGTGATATATTGGAAAAGGATCTTTCTTTAAAGGAACGACTAAGTTTAGGGTACCTCCGTGGCATTTGCCACTTATGAGGACTGAAGAAAATCTGGAAAAAACCCTCAGTCAGGGAGGACGGTCCTGGCTGGATTCGAACCCAGACCTCCCGCTCACGAGTCCGAGCCTTAACGACCTCGGCCACCCGTGGCGGTGTTTTTAGAGAGATACTGCGATATCCACCCGCTACTTTCGCAATGTTAGAAATGAAATAATAGAGCAATGGTGCATGAGTGGCAGGATAAATCGGAGTACTCGGAAAAAACCTTCCCAGGTGTCGCTTCTCGCCACAAATTCTACTTACGGCCACGGGGATCGAATCTAGGGCGGTGGGAGCTAAGAAATCTAATCATTCGACCACGGCGCCGCCGAATTTTGAGCCCACACATAATAGTGCAAGATGCACAATCATATTAAACTTTTCCTTTGATAAATAAATATTTGTAGTATTATTAATAATCATTAGATGGGCTGAATATAGTTATAGGCGTAAGTGTAACAAAAATAATGGGACAAACAAGATAACATCAAAGCTTGCGAACACGTAAAAGTCACTTTTACCTGCTAACGTAATGGATATCCTGTCATGGTTAGCTGCACAAATATAACTGAACTGCAGCTCAATCAAACGTAAGAAACTGGCAAATCACAAATCATACAAATGAAAAATGTAAACTCAACACGTTTAAATTTACATCAGCATTGATAACATCATTCAATTGTTTGAAAATTTTAATTATTATTTTGACAAAGTTAAATTGTTGGATCATACCCAGAAACCCATTGAATATTATCATTCACAAATCAGGCGTTTTCGGACATATGTTTATATGATTTTCATTTTTCTTTTCTTGTTTTGTCTGAGGAAATCGGCCCCAAAGTTTGTCTCATTGTTTCTGTTACTGTTATACATTAATAACTAACATAAATGATTAGATATTATCGTTATTTTTTAAAAATGTATTTTGCACGGTTTATAAAGCATATTAGTATAACATAAGTAAAATACGACGACTGTTGATTTCAAAATCGCACTTATTTCAAAAGTATAGCCTGATACTCTTTCTTAGATAAATAAAAAGAAAAAAAAACAAATAAAAACCAAAATATTTCAAATTCACAGTCCTTGAGAACATGAAATTAGAGTATGACAAAAAACCTCAAACAAGGTTTGAACCCACTGCCTATATAGCAGCAGGTTGTTTCATATCTATACCTTTATAACTGTGCAAAAGATAACAATACAGACTGTTTCAGCAGAACTTCCAAAATTACACAAGTGAAATGAATGAAATATAGTGGTGCACACCAGGCGTTCGATTTTACTACTAGAAAGAACTGCCCATTTATCGCACAGTAGGTTCTGATGTATGACTCACGGAATAGCGTGTAGTAACGCGAGAGACTAGCAATATTTTGGGGTCTTGGCTGCTTGTAGTTTCCCATGTAATTCCCGTTATTGCGGCTTTCACTGAGCGCCCATTATGGGGAATGTTTTCAAGTTAAACATGGCATTGGCAAAATATAGTACTCGTAGATAATGTGACTTAGACACGTTTAAAGTTCGTCATTGGTGCACTTTGTGCTATAGTTCCCTAGGAAACGAGTTTCTAAAGGAAGAAAGCATAGGTAGAAGGTTAGAACTCCTGTGGGTATTAAACAAACGCTGAGAAAACATTTAATCCTGCACTATATGTTCTGCAGTCGTCAAAACAGGTAAAAACCTATGCGATGTCAATAAATCAAATCAAAAGTAAATATAAATTGTTATAATGTAGCATGGCCCAAAAAGGTTGAAATCTATAGACCACTTTTAGAAAAATCTTAGTTAAGCTGAAACAAGCGATTGCCCTAAAACAGCATGTAGTGATAGTGATGTAACATTTTTTTGGAATTTTTGAATTTTTGCCTGTATTAAACACCTTCATTTTTGCCTGTTTCTTTAGCAAATTTAAAAATGTTACTTTGTATGTATTTTTAATGCTAGCTGTAAATATATAAATATTTTTCCATTGGGCATGACTTTTCCGTAACAAATATAATTTATATTGCAATTTTAGTGCTGTTTGCTTGTCGTTGAATGTTTACACCATTATCTTTTGCAGGTTAATTCATATGGTGATATATTCCGTAGGTAGGCAGCCCTTAAACCTGTTAACACATAAATATTTTGTTTCTGTTTTGGCTTGTGATTGTTTTATATATTTTAAATTGTATTAGTTTCATAACTTATTTTCCGTAATGCCAAAACAGGGTTGAAATACATTTGACAATTTTCTGCTACGTTTGTTTATGTAAACTTTGTAAAGGGAAATAGAATGTTAAACGAATATTACATCAAGTGCAAAGTGAGTGATCTTGATATGGACCTATTTAAATATGCTGCTTTCATATGTGTGACTTCTTGTTGGATGAAAAAAGATTCACGTCATACACCTTTTGCAATCTCTTATTTCACCTTAAGCCCTTGTAAATTAAATATTTTTAGGACTGTGTAGCTTCCTCGGAAAGCAAGAATTTCATTTCTGCTCCTTCTAATCTCCTCAGAAAACAAAGGACTTTTCCGTTTACTGTCCAGTTCTCATTGGCGTAAGTAAACATGGCATAGCCATCATCTTATAGAATTTAATTGTGTGTTATTTAATATATTTTAATGTCCTATGAATAGTTCAGGAAATTTATTTAATAATTCTCTTGGCTGTATAGTATAGTAAAGCCAAGTATTGAAACTGTTCAAGTATAATTATATCATTTTCATTTGTCATTGTTTTACACAAGAAAGTCATACTTACATTTTTTATCTTTGGTGAAAATGTTTGTATTATACTAGATCGTTATTTCTGGTAATTTGCAGCTATTTTCTGGTTCTGATTTGTGCCAATATAATCTTTTCGTCTTCAAATATAATTTATTATGTGGTATATTTTTCAAAAAATTGGCAAGTTGGCTCAAAATGTAACACTTGAGACTAGTAGGTTCCAGGTTACCGTGCGGACAATTAACCCAATTGAGGTTTTTCGTGTTTTTCCTCAGTTCATTTTCTGAAAGAGTAAATGCAGTGTTCATTTTTTTTTTCTCGGCGGATTACCTTCCGTTTCATCATTCATCTTCATTCCATCTGTGTGTGGTAGGGTTTTCTGTGTTTGTAGTGGCCCTGACTTCGGACTGAATTCAGAGAATCCCTTAGTGAGAATGTGTCCCCAACAGGTGACACTGACCCGGGCATTGGCTTGCAAGTGACAGGAGTTAAACAGTTAAAATTGAAGAACTTTGTAAAATACATTGACTGTGTTTATTGACTTCGCCAGTACATTGTTAAACAACATTGATCATATTTGTTTTACAACCTAATAAATTTAAAAATTCGATTACTTACTAAAACTCCTTTGTCAACGCTTATGACTGTCAAAATGTAGACTTTGGATGTTACTTAACTAATCTTTTTGAAAACCTTTCTGTGCCATTTATTTCGAAGAACTCTATCTAATGTTTTTCACAGGCAATGAATATTTGCATAATAGGCAGATTAGATTATCATGCTTTTGAATTATTTGATTAGTTGCGAATATGACAGGCTTAATTGCCAGAATTCGACTCCTTCCCGTTGAGATCTTAAAAGTTTGTCTGGGAAGTATACTGGAAAGAAAATCCCCAATACGGGATCGGGGAAGGGTAACTTTACAATACGGGAGAAGAGCGATTTACATTTGTGAAACAATTTATGAAACGATAATAAATATAAATATAACGCACATAAAATGGATTTCTGTTCGAAATTTCTTTGAGACGAAGGTCAGCAATGTATAATTTAAAAACGATAAGACCTCGAAATAATAAATGAGAATCAATAACGAATAATAAAGCGTCATTAGGGTGCAACCATTTCTAAAAGTTTCTACTTGGATAATGAATAAAAGACATTTAATACTGCGTAAAAATATACAATTAGTTTTAACGCACTGCCTTTCAAAATCCCATTTCCCCACTCGTTTAAAATAGTTCCAAAAGAAAACTTTACTCCAATAGAGCAAAGTACAATTCAAAATAACACTATACAAGTAATTAAAGTTGTTGTACCTGGATCACACGGTCTACACTTCGGAGAAGGCTCCAAGCCTAACAATTTAAAAGAAAAGGCCAAAAACAACTGTTCAACCTGCCATTCCGGAGGCAGCTCCCAATCCAGTAGAAGGAAGAGGGAGTAAGTCAGGATGGTTGCGTCACCGCTTGCGATAGACTAAAGAACTAAAGTATTAGTTAGCGAGCTCTGTTGGTGTAACCAGGTGGAAAGAATGTGGAAAGGGGAGCGAAAAGGCATTCGGAACAAAGGAAATGCGCGAAAAAATAGCACAAACTGCTTTTAACCGGCTAATACTTCTGTAGTTTTTGCAATAATTTCTATTTTAAATTCCTTTATCTATTATTTGTTTTTTCTTTTCGCTAGAAGTTGTTGATTTCCAGCACATATTTTTGGATATCTTTATGTATAAATTGGAATCGTTTAATCCTCTTAGGGTTTCTGGTATCTTCTCTTTGAGCACACTCAGTGGGAGTTTATCATCTGAGCTTCCCAGCGTTATTATAAACGATAATTACTCCCAGTTCGATAACACCTCGGAAATACTTCCGTGACCCGTCCCATTGTGCGCTGCGTGGCTGTTTACATTTAGACTGCCTGTAGGTAGGACTTAAAAATTGATATGGCAGGTACAGCCATTCTCCCCAGAGAAATCATCCCTTTTTGATTAGATACAGCAAGCGGAGGAAAAACCATATATGAAAGATTGAACTAAGTGATGCTTGTCTATCTCCAGTAGAAAAGGTTCTGCTATATTTTAGAAAACGTCATGTAAATCGAGAACGTTCCAGAAAGAGGCTAACATACTTTTATATAGAAAATGAGAGCTGTACTTTCTCCTGCAGCCTCCATTTGAAGCGAATGGGAGGTAGATAATGCATGAAAAAATAAATTTACTATTCGGTTTTTCAAGAGTAAGTACTTGCAAAGACTGCTACAGTTTCAGAATAAAGCTCGAGTAATAAATGGAATTCCTTCTAGTTTAGTAGCGCTAATTATGTTTTAATTTTATTGTTTTGGATTTCATTATTACTGTTTTAAGACTGGCATTTTCAAGTGACTTTCTCATCCTATCTTGAGCAAGTTTCGCATGGCGGAAATCTACCACGTTGTAATGCACGGTGGAAATATATTTCTATAGCTTCGGGAATCATAAAGTCACGAATGAAGATTATAAATTTTCTTTTTTCCACAGTTAAATTATAAAAAGTCTTGAATTTCATTTCACTTCAGTGAACAGGTGTTCTAAAATACTACCTGCAACTGACTGTGGTGCCATCTTAAAAAAGTTCTATTTATATACCGGCCTTTTTTGTTATTTTTTTTAAATCTAGGCTGTTAGAATTACCGCAAACAGCCGTGCCAGCCTGTCGCATCCTTGAACCTATTCCTTGCCGATCTCATGGCACAATACATTCATTCGCAGAAATGCATTTTGTGGGTAAACGCTATTTAAATATGAATCAACTCGTCGTTAGGGTGAGAAATATATATATAACTTTACTGGTCAATTTTTCCCATCCAAAATTACCCTTATTGATAATGTACATAATTTGGATCTGCTAGTTCACTACAAAACAAAAATACACGAAGAAAAGATATTCTAGTTTTAATAGAGAAGAAAATGGTGAAGGTGGTAGTGGTGATATGTTTATTTAAAAAATATATTGGTTACAAATCTAGCTGATCCATGTCGCACGGGTCATGAAACCGTACGTGCTTTCCCAATACACTAGGAAATACATGAAACTTACACATACCAATATTTAACTCTTAGGAGAAAACCATTATATATAATAATGGCATGAAAAAATGAGACAGTATATGTAATAATAGAACAATCGAAATACACAAATAAAATGAACAGAAATGAACCTACTCCCTCTTCCTCCTTCCTATCGGCCAGCTAAGTTCAGCATTGACACTGCGCTCTTCTTCCGTTAACAAACCGGGCCGGTAGATGTCTGTTCCTCCATTCTTCCGTCCTCTTGTACGCCACAGTATGCTCCCAAGATGCTTTCTCCGCACATATATGGCAGATTCTCGTACCCTTTCCTTCTTTTTCTTTAGTCATCCACCACGAACTTAATCTAAAGCAAGCAAGCCCCTGATTGCACATAAAATCGGCGCAAATTGTGAAAGGTCGTCAATCATAGAAAGAAGCAGAAACACTGGGATTTAGGTGAGTAATGAAATCCATGGCAGAGAAATACAAGTAATGAACTGAGAAAAACTACGGAAAATTTGAGGTGGATAGCAGGAGAGCCTCTTCAAGACGCCACTGTACTATCTGAGCAAACCCACTCGCTTAATTTAGCAAATAATTTTTAAACACACAATACAAATGTAAATAAAATTATATTTGCAAACGATTAGGCTAAATTTTCAAAATTTAGAATCAAAAATAGCAGGGAATTACGAAAAATAATTATGAAAAATGTTCACCGAAAAACAAAATTTATGGATTGCTCGAGTAGAAAATCTATATATATTTTAACGACAGATAAGAATTTAATAGATAAAATAATTAATTTTAATTAATTATTTACTCTCTCCTCCAAGTTTAGGACTTAATACCCAATACGTTTGTAAACTGTTCCAGGTTAAATAATAATAAGATGGTAAAATACATTTCCTCTGTCTAATTACTTTATGTTAATACACTGTTAAGCAAAAGTGTAGAGGCTCTATATCTCCGCTGTTATGTTTCTGGTTTTAAAGCTAATATTTATCAGAAATATTACGGTGACTGAGACATAAAATACAGCCCTAGCCCGGTATTTTTTGTCGTTGATTCTAAAACCTAACTGCATAGTAAAGCAAACATTTTAAAGCCTTGTTTCTTATTGTTAGCACAAGTGGATGATTCAGAGCTAGTAAAGACTGGTGGAATTGAACCTCTTAATCACTATAGGTATGTAAGTCTTGTATGTTACACGACACCAAATGTTCCCTTTGATTGCAACTTGCTTTCGCATACCTTCAAATCCAGCAAACACTCCATAAGCGTTGTGCAAATACCGGACACGTAAACCAATGCAATTGTTAGTAGAACTCGGCGCAATGGACTGTGTTTTGCTCACCATGCCGGCTGGCAACGCTAAACGATCGCGCGGTGTTTGTCCGTCTGCAGTGCAATTATTGCGGCATGCATAGCACTCAATTACCGGTTGCAACACCCTCTCGCGTAATTTCTCTTTAGGACAACAGATACACCAGAAGCATTCTGTTTCGATTTACCATTTTAGCTTATATAATGGCCACTGCTGCCAACAGTTCAATGTGGCAAATGTGCTGAAACTCTGTGTAGGACTAAACTCCTGGAATAAACTGTGTAATAACAATATTTGACATGCAATAATATAACCTGGTCATATCCTGGGTACAGACAGCGGCCATGTTTTGACATTACAATTTATAACATTTATTTTAAACATAACCAAAATTTACTTTTAAAGCGCTCTCGAATAGGCTACAATACATTTGTAGTCCATAAAATAGCATTCTCAATTTTTTTCATATGAGAACCACAATTTGAAGTTAAAATGCTCTGTAGACCATAACGCCCTGTTCGAAAGCAATTTTATCATGTGCTTTTTTGTTTTGAGTTATTCATACATATACTTTTAAAATAGCATTGATTGCAATTCCCTTTGTATTTATTAAGATCAATAGTTAGATTTTTTTTTTTAACATCACTGGTCAACATCCAAAATATTAGGGAAACGATAGCGTTTACTAATTTTAGGCTATTAAATGTAAGTGTTATAATAAAAGGTCACTATTTAAACATATAGGTCTCGTTTATTCATCTTTAGAAAAAATGTTGATCACTGCAGGGAAACTGTCATTTGCAACAGGTTGTCAGTGTAGTTGGATGGAAAAATTCCCGAAATCAATACTAGTTTTCTCCTTGCTTTTGTGTCAAAAGCATAACTTTTTTTACTGTATTCTTATATGCATATGTGAGTATTTATTTTGTAAATAGACACGTGTTTTAATGCTACATAGTGATAAGTTTATGATGTAATAGAAATCAATATACCACATAAGTATGTGAAATGCTGTTAATTTTTTACATGATTGTGGAAAAATGGCATTTCCATCACCAAAGCGGAATACAGCTCCATTGAAACCAAAATAAAAGACAGGTTCCCAAACAGTTTACTGCGATGTGTATTATGCAAATCTTGGTGAATGACAGGAAAAAAGATCAATACTCATTACCGTGCCCATGATTTGAGGAAGACCAAGCAATCTTGTAAATGATTGTTTTCTATGCGGTACCACTAGTAAAGTTTATTTCAGAGAAAAGATAGACTGTAAATTATTTCACTTTATCTTCGCCAGTATTCCATTATCACTAAAACCCAGGTACTTCTGATATCTGAACCAAACCATGATCCCATGATCTCCTTCATGTTTAGCACTCCATTTTAGCCATACAGAATGGCTCAGATTGAATTAAGTTATCCAATCCGACATGTAATCATTTCGAAGGCTATTGGAGAGCTCCTAGCGTCTCGAATTAAACAGTGAGATGGTTGCTATGGCAGCCACATTGGGCGCCAAACTATGAAGCGGTTTAGTGGGTGTTGTTATCCTTCTCATTGTTGTTGTTGTTGTTGTTGTTGTTGTTGTTGTCGATGTCTAGTTGCTGGCCTCACGTTGTGATGCCAATTTGG
This sequence comes from Metallyticus violacea, assembly GCA_030762175.1. Classification (NCBI taxonomy): domain Eukaryota; kingdom Metazoa; phylum Arthropoda; class Insecta; order Mantodea; family Metallyticidae; genus Metallyticus; species Metallyticus violacea. The sequence goes on along the minus strand of CM060838.1, from coordinate 22,095,944 downwards.
AAGTGGTGTTATAGATTGATCATAGCTGGCTTTGGTGTTGTTGCCCACGCTTCAATGAGAACAATTTCTCATATTGAATTCTGCTATGTTGTTGATTCGTATTCAACAGGACTGGGAGAGGGTTTCTACAGTGTAAATGAGCACGCGATGTGACTTAATATCTATTGGTATTTTATTATGTCCAAAATCTTTCGCGTCCTCTAGTATTTTTCCTTAAGATAGACTTAGCTACGCCGATACAAACTTATTTGCCGCGTGTGAAACTTATAGATCAGTACCGCGGCGCGTGAAATTGAAAATCGAATTTGAATTGCTTCTGTGAACTGCGTGTATCTTGCCGCGTGTAGAACTTAGAACTGCCTGTCTAACCACGTCGAGCTTACAACAGCTCCTGAGCAATGAGCAAATATGAACTGAATGCCCAGCGGAGCAACGCCTCCTTCATATTTTAAATTCAAATCAAAAATCGTTGGCTAGGGACCCAAAGGCACGCGCAAGCTTCGCGCCTTTTTTAAAAGAATTAAAACATACATCTATTATTGACTGTTAAAGTGCACCTACGTATCATTCGTTGTTAGTTGAAAGTTTGAAACTTTTGTTGACATTGGTTGGTTTAAACGGCTAGCTGTACAACCACCGGTCGGGCTTAGAGCTTTTTAACGAATTTAAAGTCCTTTAGTTTATTAACCGTGCAATAGCCGTCCTTTTAAAAAGAATAATGGGGCTTCACACAGCGACCCTCTGGTTACTTCCTCTAAATAGAGGTTTTATGACCCTGTTGGCTTTCCTAACCTCCGTAACAAAACACCAAGGAACTTTCTCTTTTGTTTACATATAATTTACTGGTTACAGTTATACCGTATTATATGAATATGTATTATAAACATATACATTCAAGATATGTACATCACTAACAATTATGCATGTAACAGACAATTTATATGTTTGTATTTTAAGCAGGTAAAGTACAGTTTCAATAGTAAAACTATTTCGCTGAAAACGTAAAGGAAATATCAAACGCGTCAATAGACTTTGGAACCATTTTTAAAGTAAATAACGATATTACATTATTAAAGGCAAGCAAGGCCTAATGGAAACTATAAATATCAAACAGAAAATGGAGACTCTTTTTAGATTAGTCTAAATCTGTATTATTGCAAAGTGCAATACTTCGACTTCAGTCCCAATTGGCTCGGCAATGAATGTATGAATAACAAAATTTGAGATATGTTTTAAATTTTATAAATTATGGTGGATTTTAGTTGTCAAATATATGGCGATTTCAAAATGGTCGCGTTTCTACTTGATATACATGGAAAGGGGGGCCTAATGACAACTTCAAGAGGAAAGACTGGCATTTTTTATGCAATTTAGAACTAGGAATGAAGGCTGCTGCATTGTAAACAATGGTTCCCTTTTTTGTATGCCTCTCCCCAGCTCCAAAATCTTTTATGGTGCTCTGTACATCAAACTAAAATTAATTAAAAAATGTGTAAAAGCATTGGTACCTGATAGACTAGAGTTTAGGTATTTACTCTCAAAATTTCGATTACTAAGCACACGTCCCAAGTCAGAGAACGCTTTCCAGATAATCCTTTTTATATATTTTTGACACGAAAATAAAAATTCTGTTTTGAAATCTTTCAGAACGGTTACCTTAAATTTCCTAGCAAACCTAGGGCCCCATACTATGTTAATTACATGCTATTAAAGATGGAATGTTTCTGTTCTCATTTGAATTTTTTCGTGCCGCGTGATAGGTGACTGGTTGAGTGTCGGCATGCTAATCACATGCCCCCTGCAACACTGCCCTTTATCAATAAAATCATAAGACGGAGCTAGAGGATGCAGAGGTTGCTGCGGCAGATCAAGGCCCACCCTGAATGAGAATAAGAGTTATGAAAAATAGCTGGATATATCTACTTCGAGCTTTTCAAAGAAGAGATATCAGCCTTAAATATTCTTAAGGTTGAAATTCAGGTTTCATTCTGAATGTTTAAAGGAAAGTTACAGCTTTTAGAGGACCTTATTTTATCACATCAAACTCGCTTTCGCCAGTGGTGCGCGCGATACGGGCGCCCGGGTGGGCGGACTTCCTGCTGCAGAATTAGCTGTAAGTGAGGAAGTGATAAAGTTAAATACACTTCCACGCCATTTTCACCCCTCTTTAAGCGAATTTTGCGCCCATTAACCATCACAACGGCACTGGCTTTCGCTAATAAAGCAATGAGTACTTTGCAGCTCGGTGCGTTTTAGGATGATAGACGCTTAGTATTTTTACATTTGCATTAACGCACATAGATGGTCGAGTACGTGGTAGAAAAAAAAAATATAAATGCGATCGAAATTTTTTTCACTTATTTTTAAAGAATGTACTATTAAAAGTCACACTCTCCCGTGAGTTGTAATATGTATTACGTATTTCTTTTCATTCACTAGAAGCTCATCAGTGTTTCCACACATAATATAACAATTTTAGTGTTAAGTAGGGCTAGAAAATCTGGTAATAGACCTACAATCATAATTCTGTTTTCAGTATCTATAATCTGAAATATCTAGATGAAACTTGGTTATTATGAAATATCTCCTCTTATGTCATTTTGGATTATTAAGAAAAGAGGAAACAAAATTCATAGAAATTCAGTTCTTAAGAGCAATAACTTTGTCCTCGTAGATCATAAGCCAAGTGAGGAACTAAGAATGAATTTCTCTCGTTTAAAATAAAAACAAAGCAACGAATGCGGCAGAGATGATGTAAATATAAAATGCAAATGTTTAACGATTTCCAAAGTATGTAACAAGATACCAACCAGCAGGAAGAAAAACAAGAAAAACACGGAAATAAAAAGTTGTTATTGTTGAAATTGAATAGATTGCCTTCTATTCATAGCAACAGATGATAATAGTGATGAAAAGTAAAACCTAATAAAACTGTTTTTATATTCTAACACATCATTATAGATAAGAAAGAAAACCCCCGTTTTAAACTTGAAAAAGTGAAGAATTTACTCAGTAGGGAAAATTTATAACCTTTAACTCAAACACTCCTAATGCTATTGCAATTTTTCAAGTTAACTTCCTGCTCTGAATAGATAAAGTCAAGGAAATGAATTTATATTATTATTTTAAAATTTAAAAGCATTAACTATGTTTAGGTAATTCTCATTGCATACGAAAAAAAGATACTTCATAATACAATTCTCTTTTATGTTAGACTTTAGTTATAAATCTTTTCTTGATGATAACGAAATAAAATGTAATAAATACATTTTTATATTCTAACTTATTAATATGAATAAGAAAGAAAATTACTATTTAGAAGTGCAGAATTTAATTGTTTTTTGAAGAAGCCTAATAGTATTGTAACTATACTGGTGAATTCTCTGTCCTGAATAAAACCAATAAATGCATTTATATAAATATAACAGAAATTTAGGCAGCTTTTATTGCATACGAATAAACATAGTGCATACTTTCAAAGGTTTACTCAGCTGGAATTAAAATTTTCTTAGATACATAAGGAACATTAGTTATAAAACTTGTCCAGTCACTCTGTGGTTTACGTCTCGGATGTGACCGCCACGGGTGGCCGAGGTCGTTAAGGCGCGGACTCGTAAGCGGGAGGTCTGGGGTTCGAATCCCACCAGGACCATACTCCCTGATTGAGGTTTTTTCCAGGTTTTCCTCTGGTCCCATAAATGGCAAATGCTGGGGAGGTACCCTACACTTAGACCTGGAACGTTTTCTTCCTTAAAAAAATGCTTACCCAATATTTTTCATCTCAAGTATCATCAGTGTCCACCGCAGTAGTAAAAACCTATTAAAATAAAAACAAAAATTAAACGTTGTTTTCCGAACCTGCCCCTTGCACGGGGGAACACGAAAATGGTTAGACAGTTGACTCCACAGCAACATAATTTTGTACGTAAAACAGGAACCAATTCATCGTGTGCATATATGTAATTTGTTCAGAATTTTCCTGATCAACTGCCCTTTTCCAGAATTGCAGTTCAAGGTATTGTGCACTATTATTAATCCACTGGTTCAGTGCAAAACTTAAAACACGATCGAAAACGTACTACGGTTTTAACAGAGAATCTAAACGACATTTGTGCAAATCTTAACAATTTACCAGCAAAATTATTATGCTAATTATTTCACTCATGAAATAATTGGCACAATTGTGATTTTCGGAATGTAAAGAAAATCATTAACAATAAAATAATAAATATCACGGTGGCCGAATCAATTCGGTCAATTTAGCGATAGAGGACGATAAAGTAAAACGTTTTGAAAACAGGGCTGAAGTGGGAGTGTTTACTGCGGCATAAGCTGACAAGATTTGTAGCTAAAGGCGGTTTATATCTGGGTAAGTGTTTACAATTGTATAGTATATAATAAAAATATACTGCAATAAATAATTTAAATTTCCAAACAAGTGAGGATAAATCTTCGCAAATAAAAAGATGGTGAATGCTCTGGGAATCTTAACAATAATGGTAATCTTGGTAAAAGACGAAAAAGAGTGGTAATAAAGTGTGAGCAAAAAACACTAACATGTATTTATCCGTTTTATCAGTAATTTACCAGTTATCGCTTTATCAAATCTCTGTCTCTTGGTGTCTGCCTCTCTCCCATGGTGCGCTGCTTTCAGTTTGCGTATCTAAGCAGAAAGATCGGGAGCCATTATTTATTGCCTAAAGGTGCTTTAGAATTTCTCAATGTATTCGTACCCGCTCCACCGTGAAAAGCCACTATCCCATACATATTGACCTGAAAGCCTTCAAAGCTTACAGCCTCTACTTCAAGATACAATAATCCAGTTAGTGGCTTTTTTTCTTCTTCTTTTCCTAGCCCATATGAAGGGTGACGGGCGCGGCCATGTTTATTCTATGTCGGTGCAATCTACAACAAGGAATTCCCTTTAACATCTTCGTTTACCGAAATGAATTTGCTGATTGCTTTCTATCCCATTTCAAAAACATAAGCGTCTATGATTCCAAATTTTGGTACATCGCACCAAACAACTACACGAAGATACAGGTGAAGCAGTGGGGGATTAAAATCAGATTAGTAATTTTGTTTGTTTACTGAAGCAAAAAGTGCTTCGTTACTCATCTGTTAACAAATGAAGGAAACTCTCACAGAACGCCATGCGATTGGCTTTGTCACTTTCAATGAGCTCTTGCACAACCATTGTACTAAATCCTTGTGCAAGTTTCTCCTTACACTGCTGCAAGCGAAAGGAAAGACAACAGCGTGCTTTCTGACGGACTGTCCAGAGTTTCGAGTAGAGGTATGTAAAAAAAATTCATACAGCAGTTACAGTTTATGTTTTATAATTTCTACAGTTTCCAGCATAGACATCTGAGATTCTGCATGAAGATTATAAATATCTGTTTATCATAAGTAACATCACGAGAGGATCTGGAAAGCTCAGATCCTCGAGTGATATATATATATATATATATATATATTAACACACACATATATAATTCGTGAAATATATATATATATTCCATTTCAGTGAAATATGTCAAATGGTTTCCAAGAAAAATTTTCTTAAATATTCTTAAATGTATGAAATTAAAAAAAGGAAGACCTGACACCGCTGCGTTTTTAACTATTCATTTTTTTAAACATGGTTAGAATGTATTTCAGATGTGAAATTCTCGAATTACAACCTTGAAAGCATATAGCATATTTGAGTTTAACAAACTCAAGGTGTAACTAAAGGGTTTTCTGGAATGAAATTATTTGGATTTCTTAGTAAGTAAGGCTCTTTTAAAGATATAATTATGATTATGATGATAAATACAAAAATTCCTTGAATGTGAAATATGGGTGGAAAGGGATTTTATCAACGTCTGCTTTTAATAGCTTCTGTCTCGCTATCTAAATGTTTTTAAAAGAGTTACTTACGCTGCGCACGAAACCTTTTCAAAACAGAAGCAATCTCTCAAAATTTTCTAATCCATTATAAAATATTATCATGTTTGGGCTAGGAACAGGACCATGACATGAAATGTTGAGATAGCTACGGAATAACGGCCGCGTAATCACAACAGAATAACCATTCTTGAAACACTATTCCACTACGAACGCACGATGTGTACTACCTCGTTGCTCTATTGTTATTAGAAAGCCATTCTAACGCATGCGCGCATTGCGTCAATGATACTGCGCCCGGCTCCCCGTAATGCATTTATTTATGCTATTATTTTCTCAGCGAAATTTATTTGCGCATAATACATATTGACATACTGTGTACGGCACGTGAAAATAATAAACAAATTTTAAATTATTAATTTAAATTATTATGGATATCTGCTTAATAATTTGTTTACCAATTCGTTTTAAGAGAAAAAAAAAATATGATTTTATGACTGAACATAGCCTTGTGAAAATAACCTTCATTGAGTTATATGGAAGATAAACGTCTGTTAGTGTAATACAGAGATATTAACTTTTGTATACAGCTGAGAACTGGGATATGTATCCCCTAACGTCACCCGATACAGCAGCTAAAATTCTCAAGTGGAATTAAATAAAGAGATGTAATGCCCCTAGTGAAATCACAAGGTAAACAGCTAGCTTTGTTTTTATGTACTTACTACAGGTCCTATTTACCTATTTACACAAATCCTTACCCTTGCGTATTTAAATATATACCACTGTAGCTGATGGAAACACCCATGAACTTTTAAAACACAGAGGCGGATGTTTGTGTACACCCACGCTCTTACATACGAAATACCGGCTTTATTCCAGCATGGCTTTGTGTTACACAATAAGAGATCATTTAATATTATTTTGGCATTGTTAACGTACGAATAAAAGCGAAGTTTTAATAATGTAAATGGCTCAATGATCACAGTTTGTTGAATAATAATGATCTGCTTAGGTTTACCTCACGAACAATATTTAGATGACACCAAATTTTATTTCTAAGCTAATTATCAATCCTCTGCACTCGTAAAACTGATCATTGTCACTTTTATAAAGGAAATGAATTAAAGTTGAAAATTTAAATCTTGACGTATAATATTTACCGACAGAAGTTACAAGGAAATATGTTAAGTCTTTGTGTAATGGCGATTTAATGATGCTGGGAGCTTAATGGGGATAGAGTAAAATTATGAATAATAATTTTTATAACTTCCCTAATATGTTACTTTTGTTTTGTAAGTCATAATTATTTCATTTGCAAAATTTTGTATGTTTTATTCGAAATATTGCTATATTGTGAAAATTAAATTGATTATCTTCCAACATTTTTAAATATAGGCAGTTCTTACAAAAAGAATAGAAAATTCGGTTTTATGCTTGCTTTTGTTTTCTTTTGCCGTTTTATTTATTTATAGTGCGTGTTTAGCTCCAGCCTTGGCACTAAATTTAATTGATTAAAATGGTGAAAATGCTGCAGTAAACAGAGCTGATAAATTCTTAAAAATATAGGTTTGAAATGAGAAGCTTTAAAGAGCAGAAGTCATTCTTGAAAAACCTAAACAATATTTTATATTTCGTGATGGTGGTTATTCTTGCAAAGTATGCATCCTGGGGGGTGTAGAAAAGTATGAAAATGGTAGCATGTCAGAACGCATCAAAAGAAAAGCAAAGTTCTAACTTTTGTATTCCTTTTTAAAACATAAACCTGGGCCATTCATCAGTTTACCTATTCTTTTTATCTGGCGTTCATCTTTTGTATTCTTTTAGTTTGTAAAAGAAGTTCAGAAGTTAATAAAATGGTTAAATAATTTTTTTTTTAAAAAAAGAACTACAATTCCTACTCGTATATAGCACAATGCCTAACCAAATTCTTTGATGATGTAAAGCCAGTCGTTCCGTAAAGAGAGTTTAGAGTTTTCCTCTACCTCAGTTGAAAAATTGTTTCTGAACAGCATACTAATTTCTGCAGTTGACACTTTATAATTATATAAAGGTGTTAAAATAATAATAATAATGTGTTGACAGTATATTTATTATACAAATATTTAGCATTGTTTAACAGCAATACGCTTAGATACTAAAGTTTCAGCAGTATCGGCTACAAATATATATTAAAAATAATAATAGTTAATAATAATAATAATAATAATAATGTGTTAACAGCATTTATTAGATAAATATTTAGCATTGTTTGACAACAATAGGCTTAGATACTGAAATTTCAGCAGTAACGGGTACAAATACATAATAAAGGTAATAATGATAATAATAATAATAATAATAATAATAATGTGTTGACAGTATATTTATTATACAAATATTTAGCATTGTTTAACAGCAATACGCTTAGATACTAAAGTTTCAGCAGTATCGGCTACAAATATATATTAAAAATAATAATAGTTAATAATAATAATAATAATAATAATAATAATAATAATGTGTTAACAGCATTTATTAGATAAATATTTAGCATTGTTTGACAACAATAAGCTTAGATACTGAAATTTCACCAGTAACGGGTACAAATACATAATAAAGGTAATAATGATGATGATAATAATAATAATAATAATAATAATAATAATAATAATAATAATAATAATAATAATAATAATAATAATAATAATAATAATAATAATAATAATGTGTTGACAGCACATTTACTATACAATATTTAGCATTGTTTTATAAGCTCAGATACTAGAATTTCAAAAGCAACAGGAACAAATATATATATTAAAAGTGATGAAGCAGTAATAATGAGATGCCGTCCCCAATTAAGATATAGTGCTATTACTGCTAAGTATATAAGAAAATAAAAGATAAAGCGATATTTTCTGTTTTGAATATTGTTCATTGTTTTTACTAGGAATTTACAGCAAATTGTGCATCAATGAGAAGATCAAAACTTTTTTGCAACCGTGTAAGTGAGTACCAGGGCTAATTTAGTATTAACTTATGCTTAGGAATATTTCGTGACTCGCTGAATTCTTATTTTACCTGGAAGATTAACAGGAAAATCAAACTGGGGGTTTTTGTTTTCTGTAAAACTGCCAAAGTTCATTGCTGAAATGTCTGAGACAGTAATGAGGTATTCAAAAGGTTATATTCAAGCTTAGGAAAGACATTTGTTCTTAATGTAATTAATCTATTCATTATTTAAAAGTATCCTATCAATTAAGTTATAATATATATCTCAATAGAGTGAAAATACTTCGTGATAGAATTTTTAAAAATTAGATAATGTCATGTTTAGAGGGAGAAGCATATCTTCAACTCAAAATTGTGGAATATATAAAAAAAATGTGTACACACTTCAAGCAAATAAAAACTGTGTTAACACAACAAAACTGAATTCACACAAACAGAAAATGTGTACACACTTCAGTCAAAGAAAAAATTGTGTTAACACAACAAAACTGAATTCACACAAACAGAAAATGATGAGCACTATCATCTTAGACTTTTACAGTTACAACAGTTGCTCAAAATGCCCCCCATCGGCATCGATAAACTTCTGAGTACTTTGAACTACTGATTGAGCAACGTTTGCGAAAGTGTCCTCAGCGATTGCAGCACATGCCGTTTCAATTTCTTCCCGAAGTGCTGCCAGTGTAGCTGGTTTTCTACGGTATACGGCACCATGAGTCTCAAATTTGTCTCGAATGTGTGCAATTGTTACTCGCGTTGGCGGTTCTGTTCTGTATACACGTCTCCATTGTCTGTGAACTTCAACAACATTCTCGGTTTTCCAATATCACTTCAGAGTTGCTTTCCGCTGTTCAAACGATAACCTTGGCTTCATTTTGTTGTAGCAATGCTAGTATAACGTAATGTGAGTCACATCTGTTTACAGAACATCATACTACACATTACTGTTGTTTTAGGGTTCAACTTTGAAATATATTAAATAGATGTTAAAGTGTGTATACATTTTTGGCACCCTTGGTATAAGTACACGGAAGAAATTATTTCAAGTCAAAGTTTCAGCACACACAAAGGTACACAACAGTAAGGGGATTCCATTCTGCTGCTAAGTCAGAAAGAGAAATGGTTTGCAAATTCGCTAGAATATTCTTCAACACCACCAAGCGGTGAATTTCTTGGACGCAACATAAAAGAGATCCGATGGAGGATCGCTAAGGAATTTCCAGCTGCACACAAGACTTCTCACAAAGAACGGGGCTGAAAAAGAAGGTTGGGAGAGAAGGAAATGCGGAAGGAAAAGGATTTACTTTCTCTTTCCCTTTAGGGTCGACCTCATCCGGAATGTTTGGCTTTCTGCGGCTTTACACATTATTTAATTAAGTTTTTTAAACCAAACTTGAATAGAGATTCTCTTTCATCCATCATTTACAGGGGAATAACAAAGACGCTACGATTCGGAAAGTTTTCTAAACTAAAGAGATAGAAAAAGTTCATAAAAATAACACTTTAGTCGCAAAAGTATTTGTCCATGATTCATCAACTGGATGAGCACCAAACAATGTTTATAGGCTGCTTATAATCTTCTTGAAACATAAATAAACTATCTGGAACACTAAAAAGCATTACTTTCATCAATCTTGAGCACTTCAGAAGTAATTAGGTAGCTTAAAGAATTAAATTAAACAAAACCATGGAACTAAAAGGAAACTAATGGAAAGAACTCACGGTCCTTTCCTTATATCTCATGCGATTTTTCTTAGTGTGATTGGAAACCGCCCCTTCTCTCCCTCTCTTTATCTCTCAAGACCCGATGCATTTAAATTTGTTACTAGCTGGGACGTTAACTTTTTCACTTTCCTTAGATTTTGCACAACTATCATAATTATAAATAGGGTTGGAGATGATCCCTTACTTGACCTGGAGATGGCCTCTAGAATGCTTTGATGAGGACCTACGAACTCTTGGGTACTCGTAATATTTGTGATATACGAGGGTAGGTCCATAAGTTTCCGACCTTGCCAATAAAGATTATCTCCTTCATAAAAGTCTTATCTGGTGTCATTACCTTATCTGTTTAGTAAACAATTGCAGCTGTAACTTCCGCTCCGCTGTGTTCAGAAATAGTTGCATAAAGAAGCCTATGTGTAGAAGATTGTGACATGTTCAAAATGGAGTATTGAGGAGATGTTATTAAGTTTTTGAAGGACTTACTTCAAATGAAATGAAACAGCGATATTGCACCGTAAAAGAATGGGTCAAACCTTTTTGAATGGGTCGAGAAAGCATTGAAGACGAAGAGCGTGCAGGTCGGTCCTTGGAGGTGCTCACTCCAGAAAACATCGCTCTTGTGGAAGGAGAAATTATGGAAGACCGGCGGCTCAAAGTTACAGAAATAGTAGCAAGGTTGAGCCTTTTTAAAACAACAGTCCTTCGAATTATTCATGAACATTTAAACATGAACAAGGGAGTGCAAGATGTCTAGACTTCTTTCCTCAGTCCAAAAGCGGCAACGTGTCATCTGTTGTCAGGCATTTTTGGAACTCTGCCGTGGGAACGAGAGAGAAGTTCTGTAAACCATTGCCACAGGAGATGAAACTATAGTTTTGTACTATGATCCCTTGTCTAAAAGAGAATCAATGAAGTGGCAGGCGTAAACCTGGCGAAGCATCGCCTCTAAAGGCCAAGGTCATTCAGTCAACCTAGAAGATCATGGCCACAATCTTCTGGGACTGTGAAGGAATACTTTTCATTGACTTCAAGGAGATTCCTCTCCTTGTTCACCTTGTTCACTACAGTAAATGGGGAGTACTATGCTGGCCTACTGCACAGACTACGTGTTTCCATCAAAGAGAGAGGGCGAGGAAAGCTGGGGGGTGGTGTGCGCCTTCTTCACGACAACGCGCCTGTGCACACAGTTACTCTAGCTTAGGAAGCTGTGAAGAAATGTGGCACCAAGGAAATCGACCATCCACCCTACAGCCCATATCTAGCTCCCGGAGATTATTTCCTCTTATCAGAACTCAAGAAGGCCCTTAGAGGAAGGAAATTTAAGTGTGACGAAGAAGTGATGGATGTTGTTTATGCCCATTTTGTAGGCAAGACTTCTATTTTGAGGGGGTGGGGGGTGAAATGTTAATTCAAAGATGTGATTACAATGCAGGGTAACTATATTGAAAAGTAAAATATAGTTTTTGTCTTTATCATACCTTGAAAATGCTTAGGCCGTAAACTTATGGGCCTATCGTTTACTCGTATGTGCCGGAAGTTTATTTGTCCCATAGTTTTCAGTATTCATAAAAGATTTCAGATACTTTGCTGCAGGTGTGTCACCAGAAAGACTCTGGTATCAGCCCGAAAAGTTAATTGTGTTAATCACCTAATGCTTACTTAGCAAAAAAATGCGTTTCCTATTTTATTCCCTCTATAAAATAATCTAATAGAAAACACTGTGAACGAAAAGGTGACCAAATAGTACAGTAATCCGTAATAAATGAGGTAAATAAACAGAATAAACAACAATAAATAACTCGTTACACGTCTGTATTGGTTTGCAGCTTTTTCTTAACAAAAACTGAAATCGCCAACAGTGCAGATACATATATTATAAAAAATGACAAGCAGAGGTTCATTACTATTGCTAAATGCGTAATTAACAGAAAGAAATTAAGAACGACTATGTTCTGTAGTCAATAAACCACGTGTTTAAAACATTTGGGTACATCCAATGCGATACCTAATTATTTAGATTATGAGAAGTAATTTATTTTTGGTAACAGATGGCTTTATACAGAACTGCAAGACGCAGATTAGGTGAAAAGTGCGATAAATTTATTTATTTGCTTCCCCAGCAGCCCTCCTCTTCCCCTCCCCTCCTAGGAACTAACTTGAGTTTTGTCTCCCATTTAAGTTTTGTTTTTTAGGAGAGAGCCCTGATCTCTAAAGTTTATACACAGAATTCTCTACTGAAGTCTGCATACTGATGTGGAAAAAAAAAAAAAAAAAAAAAAAAAAAAAAAAAAAAAAAAAGCTTCCTACCAACCACAAATGCGCACGTTAAACGGTCCTTGTATAAAATGTAAATCCCGTACTGCAAATCTATAGGACCATTAACAGAAACGACTGCCACTGCATGGTACATGGTACTGCAGGACCGCCACTACATTGGTCCTTGCTTCCGTTAAGAAGTCATCAATAGCCCTAAGGTCACCTAAGAACATGTGATTCACGCCGCATGAAATAGTTGCTGATTTGGTTTATTTACGGACGCTCTTTAACATCTCAGGTCATCAGCGTCCATTCAATTCAGGGCGTGAAACAGCCGACAAATTTTGCTCATAGGCCTCTTCTTTCAGGTTTGAGGTTCTTATTCGTGCCGTAAATGTACGACACGGGACCTACGGCTTTGCTTCCCTTCCGAAGGAAGCTATACTTAGGATTTTTACGCGCGAAAAAAATCCATCGATTCTGACCGGGTTTGAACCCGCGATCCTGGGTTTAGAAGGCAAGTATGGCAACCACTACACTACCAGGACCGATGCCTCATGAAATGCATACACAATGTTCAATGTCACTTTCAGAAACTGCTCTACAAAGAAAACACAGGTACGGGTATAGACAAAATACGTTTCCAAACGGAAGTAAAAATGAATTAAATTGAAGCCTGTCCCAATGTTCACTAACAAATCCTTGTACAACAGAAGAACTTTTCTTCACCTTATGAGAGAAATTCAATCAGAGTATTTAGTTTTGGTTTTTGAGCTCTCCAGGTTTAATCGATTGTGATTTTTAATTATGGAACAAAGTGTTTTGCTTGAATCCCCACACATTAGAGGAACTCTATACTAATATTGTATATTAAATAAGAAATAAGCACTCGCGGTATGGAGTATATTTTCACCATCTACTCTTATCGCCACTGGTGGCCGAGGTCGTTAAGGCGCGGACTGGGGTTCCAATCTCGCCAGGACTGTCCTCCCTGGCTGAGGTTTTTTCCAGGTTTCTTCAGCTCTTATAAATGGCAAATGCCGGGGAGGTACCCTAAACTTAGACTTGGAACGTTTCCTTCCTTAAAACATTTCTTTCCCAATTTGCCATTTCATGTATCATCAGTGTCCATCGCCTGTGGTACCTATGTAGCAAAAGCGGGCGTTAAACACTATTAAAAAAAAAATACACTCAAATGTAAGGTCCATTATCCATTTGTGCTTACCTCTCATGCTCGACCGTCTTCCGAAAACCAGACTTCATGCCGCAATCACCATATATATTAATGAGTTTAATGCTAGGATTTTATGATGGACAATTTTTTAAGGTTGATATATTCCTTAAATGCATATAAATGTTTGTTACGAAAAAAATAATTGAATTACTGTAATTTGTTAAGTCATATCTATGCAAATATGACCATTTCTTTCTTTTTTGAATAGAGTTTAACGCCCGTTTTTACTACTGAGGCATCACAGGCGGTGAACACTGATGATACATGAAATGAAGTGATATATTGGGAAAGGTTTTTTTTTTTTTAAGGAAGGAAAGTTCCAGTCATAAGTTTTGGCGGCATTTGCCAGTTATGAGGACTGAGGAAAACCTGGAAAAAACCTCAGTCAGGAAGGACGGTCCTGGCGGGATTCGAACCCCAGACCTCCCGCTCACGAGTCCGCGCCTTAACGATCTCGGCCACCCGTGGTGGTTTAAGCGTTAACATATGTATCTTTATTAATAATATAATGTTAAAGTTAAATATTAAGAACTAGATGCTTCTTCAACTTTCATAATTGCAGTTCCATAATTTTTGTTTACTGTCTTATCAACTAGTATCTAACGCTATTATTAACGCACATATCCGCATTGCAAATCCTGAACAAACACCTATAGCCTATATCAATAAATATTTTTCTATTTCTGTCTTAACAACTGAGAAAATATGCCCCGTTTGTTTCTCGACTAATGTCTTTTAAACAGAGTTTCTCTAGTTATTAAGCTGAAGATTAACACATTAAAACAAGAGGAGTAACTGTTTACTGGGAAAACTTAACAGCCTGTGTATAAATAGAAGAAAAAGTAAGGAGGAAGCTGGTAAAAACTTTTCACGGTTGTAAAGATGAAAGCTTCTTTAAGGATCTCAGTTCTTTTCATCACTGAGCGGAAATGTTATCTCTGTACTAATAACACGGTTTAATCCCGAACACGGTATTTCCCCTACAGACAGATCTTTTGATTTGTCTTTACTTTTGCCAAATCCAAAAGTGTCTTTCAGCATGCCAAATTTATTCCGTAACGCCATACCTCGGTTCGTTTACGAGCTTTCTAGCACTGTTTTGGGCGGTGAACCAGGATATGCGGACCATTTTTAATAGTAAATAAATATTAGTGTAGATTTAAGGCGTTAAGCTCAATTATACCTAATATATGAAGCGTTGGTGAATAAACAATAATTTAATTTTGCATTTAGATAGAAAAGACTAAATAGGAATTGTTGGCATTACATTATCAATGGCGGTGTACCTCTCCCATGTCGTCACTGAATATCCAATAAATGTAGCGATACCTTTAGGGCAATAACATAGAGAGTAGCATTGTGTTATTACATTTTTTGTTACATGCAGTTTCACTCGTCTGAAACCGTCGTTGGAGCCTGTCGCATGATACTTCTCGTAATTCTAATAGAAAGGGGGTCGAAAAGTATGTACAAATATGGAAGCAAATAATCTTGAATGTCTTTGTGCAGCTGCAGGCGTTATCTCCAAAGCTACACATTTGCCTGTGACCAGGACTGAAGACACAATCGTTTACTTAGACGTATTATTTATTTATTTATTTTAATGATGTTTAACGCCCGTTTTTACTACCGAGGCATCATAGGCGGTGGACACTGGTGATACGTGAGATGAAATGTTATATAGGGAAAGGATATTTTTAGGAAAGGAAACGTTCCAGGCCTATGTTTAGGGTCCTCCCCGGCATTTGCTATTTATGAAAACTAAGGAAAACCTGGAAAAAATCAGGGAGGGCGGTCCTGGCGGGACTTGAACCCCAGGCCTCCCGCTTACGAGTCCACATCAACGACCTCGGCCACCGGTGGCAGTTACAGTGCATCATATGTCATAACCGTGAACATGGAGAACGTGGTTGGTAAATCTTATTAGCCGCCAATGCATACCAGGTGAATGTGAGTCCGATTTTCATGCGTGAAAAGACGAGCCTCTACACCCTTTTTATACAGCAGTACAGTTCATACAGCAAATACTAATCAGAGTTAACTGCTCTGATTGCCTGAACCAAATGACAAAACCATTAAAGGTGTAGTAGTAATGATTAGATAGATCTTTTGGGAGCTATTTAAACAAATATATTGTCAATTAAAATGATATTAAGAGCCTTCAAATATATGAAAAACACATACATTTTTATAAAAGGAAATTTTTTGGAAAAGCTTTAATATTAGATAGTTTGGATCTTAGTGCCTTAAACACGACGATCCATGTGTTATCTTGTCACATTCTTTCAAATGAAAAGCGTTAAGTCAGCATTAAAATGCAATGCAGGAACAAGAGTGGTTGCAGCTGACATAGGTTTAAAAAGGAACTGTACCCGTTGCGATATCTTGAGAGTATATTTGTAACTAGCAATAACTAGTTCTAGATCACGTAGAACTCTTGAGATGCTATCTTTTCCTGATGAAGTTTTTTCACTGGCAATGTTGAGGGTTCAAGAGATCTGGCAACTAACTGGAAGGAATTACCTGAAAGAGAATATATAAATACTGCAAAATAAAATGTTGAAGACCTTCAATTATCAGATTTTCTTGCAGTTTCTGATAACTGAACAAATTAGAATCAACTCTTGGAGAATTCATAAAGGGTCAAGTGCCTCTTATGTGTCCAGGAAGCTTCTACAGAAAGTTCAATCAACATTAAGTATTTTTCTGTTCTTCCAGATATTCTGGCTTAGTTGACCATTAATTCATCGCTTCATTGTGTTCTTCTATTTTCTGTCTTTTATTTCAGTTTTTACCTTTCGCGTCCCATATATTCGTTCTTTGCGAGTAGCGTTTTAAATTAACCGAAGCATATACCTTGTTCAATTCAATGGGAGGGGAAAAAATGTTGTATGCTTACTGCCGTGCTTGTTCTTCTTCTTCGTCCTCTTTTTTCTTCTTCCTCTTCTATTGTGCGTCTTTCTTTAATGTTGTATAATTTAGTTCAGTTTAAATTCTCAATTTGCTATGAATATAATTCAGATAAAGAATATAAGTATGAGTTGTTAATTTCGCTTATCTAGTATGTTTAAAACCTGTTTTAACTACTGAGGTACCACAGGTGGTGGACACTGATGGATGATACATGAGATGATAAATTGGGGAAGGTTTTTTTTTTTTATTAAGGAAGGAAGCGTTCCAGGCTAAGTTTAGGGTACTCCCTGACATTTGCCACTGAGGAAACCTGGAAAAAACCTCAGTCAGGGAGGACGATTCTGATGGGAATCAAACCCCAGACCTCCCGCTCGCGAGCCCGCGCCTTAACGTCCTCGGCCACCCATGGCGGTAATTAAGGTTGTGTAATGGTCGATAAATTTTGCTCAGAGGCCTCTTATTTCAAGCTTGAGGTTTTTTAAGTGCCGTAAATCTACGACACGGGACACTATACGTCTTTACTTCCCTTCCGAAGAAAGTGATACCTTCAAGTTTCACGCCCGAAAAAATCTATCGATCCTGGCTGGTATCGAACCCTCGATCTTGGGTCTGCGAGTCAAGTATGGTTACCACTAGACCACTAGGGCATTTCGTACATTTTATAATGCAGCGCAATATCATCATATCCAATTTTAAATATTATCCAACACATGTCTTGTGTGAAAGTTATATCTTATATATAATCATTATCTCTTATAGCGCGGTTATCTAGAAGACCAGGCCACAATTACTCGAATGTTTCGAATCTCTGGGAACTGCGGAATATTCGTGACTGAGTTTGGGCCGTGACCCCGAAATTTTCCCGTTTGTCCCCCTTTTTAAACATAATATCACGTTATTTAAATTAACAATAAGCTTTGTTAATTAATGTATTATTTTATTATATAAATCTCCAATGATAGCTAAATGTACCTAAACGAACACAAGACCTATTCAATGAAATGACATTAATAAGATAAATTGAGATAAAATGTTTTCCACAGTAGTAAGAAATGTACTATAGACCATGGAAATATGATCATCAGTAGCATCATAGAACAACTTGAAAGCTACCGTTAACGTCAAGTAATCATCTCATTTTTTTTTCAAGGCTGCGGTCATGCGTCGGCATTTGTTTAATTAAAACAGCTTAAAACTCTCAGCCTGGGTTTTAGGTCAAATATATGCTTGAAAAACATTAAGACAATATTTTTATATAGAGCCACAGCACCGTAGATAACACACTCAAGGGGAAAGTTGCAAAGGATTTTCAAAAACCAAGCTATTGAGAATAATGCAAATAAATATTCAACAACTTCATTTACTCTAGTAATATGGCCCTTCTGTTTCTTTGTACAGTGGAACCAGAGCAACGAACGCCAGGTTCTCCTGAGGGATATGGACTTCGATGCTTCCGGTGTGTATTCATGTGAGGTATCTACTGAGACGCCCATATACACCAAGCCGTCCAACGATCATGAGATCACTGTTATTCGTAAGTGTAACTTCAGCATGCTAATCACTTTTTTGAATGTTTGTACTGCAGAGGTGGGCGCGCCGAGTCAAATCAGAGGCACAGCAGCGAAGGATTGCAGTGCGTTATCGATCGATGCCATTATGTTAAGAAGATTCTACATTGCTATCCGTCGTTCAGAAATGAGTCAATTTGGGTTTGTCTGGGCGTTCTCCATCCTTATCTTATAGGTCCAGTGTAATTGATATACAAATAAATAAATAATAAAACAATTGCATTTTTATAATATTCATGTCTTCGCCTATATACTGAGGGTACCAAAAAATGTATACACACTTTCACGGTAGATATCTATTTAATATATTTCAAAGTTGGATCGAAAAACAACAGTAATGTGTAGTATGATGTTCTGTAAACAGATGTGACTCACACATATTACGATAGCGTTGCTAAGTGACAGGTAAATCAACAATGAACAAATGAAACCAGGATTATCATATGATGTTCTATAAACAGATGTGACTCACATTACGTTATGCTAGCATTGCTACAACAAAACGGAGTCAATTATCGTTTGAACAGCGGAAAGCAATTTTGAAGTAACCAAGGTACTGAATAGGACGAAGAGGTCCAATTGAGTTTCCACCGCGTTCTTCGGATCTAACTCCGCTGGACTTCTACTTATGGGGAACTCTTAAGGATGTTGTATACCTTAGAAAACCAGTTACACTGGTAGCACTTCGGGAAGAAACTGAAACGGCATATGCTGCAATCGCTTAGGACACTTTCGCAAACGTTGCTCAATCAGTAGTTCAACGTACTCAGAGGTGTATCGACGCCGATGGTGGGCACTTTGGGCAACTGTTGTAACTGTAAAAGTCTAATCATTATTTGTTTGTGTGAATTCAGTTTTATTGTGTTAACGCATTTTTTTTTACTTGAAGTGTGCATATTTTTTGGCACCCTCTGTGTTATAACATAATTATATACTGTACCTGGCTTGTCCTTTTAGCAACACTTTAAATGGTTTTAATAGTACTAATAATATGGAAAATATATGCTGCATTTTAAAAGCGAAATATTATTTTGCAATCAGATTTATACACATCCCAATTTGAATAGTTCATGCATTCGGCTTCAAACATCTCTTATTATAAAATAACAAAGTACATATCAATAGTGGACTTTGCATTAGATACCTATACTCTAAATTTGCATCCCATTATTATTTTTGCCCGCCTCAAACGAGAACAAACGAGAGTGCATTTCTACTGAAATGTACTCTCGTTTGTTCTAGTGAAGATCGGTGTTTAAAGGGCGCAAAACAGCTAAAGTCATTAGCGCCCAGTTTGTTCTAGTGTCTGCCATATGCTTAAAGCTATCTTTTCTGCTAAACATGCCGCGTGTTCCCGTAATAATGACACAAAGGTTCAGTGATGGTGGAGAAGGGAAAAGTGTCGAATGGAGATAGGCAATAGGAAACGCTTTGCCAAAATTATTTTGGGATATACATGAAAGTGGAATAAGATAACTTGTGAATCTTTGTTGGTAGATGTAATAATTTCATTATACCCGCACCATTTTCACAATCAGCGAAAACATTTGCACCAATTGCTCAAAATGATCCTCCAGCTTCGATACAGCTAAGACAACGTCGCAGTAAATTCTTTTGTTGGCAAGTAGCGCTCGGGCTGATTGAGTGTATGCGTCAGATAACGTCACGCCTTCTGCATTGTATTAGTGAAGTTTCTTTACTAACTCCTCATGATGTATTCTTATTACGTTACCGGCTTGCCTACCCGTATATTGTTGTTATACCTCCTACGAAAAACGTCTTTGGCTTATAACTTGCAATTAAGGCGTTCCCGGATCGTTGTCGACTTGTATTATTTACGAACGCTCTTTAACACCTCAAATCATCAGCGTCCATTCAATTCAGGGAGTGAAACGGCCGATAAATTTTCCTCAGAGGCCTCTCTTTCAGGCTTGAGATTCTTTTTCATGCCGTAAATGTACGACATGGAACCCACGGCTTTACTTCTCTTCCGAAGGAAGCCATACGTAGGATTTTTACGCCCGAAAAAATCCATCAATCCTGGCCGGATTTGAACCCGCGAGATTGGGTTTAGTAGGCGAGTATGGTTACCACTACATCACCAGGACCGACTTTCCAGATCGGGTTCTCTATCTCGTGTTAATACATTTTCTCTTCATCATGTCTGGAAGATAGTACAACATATGCAAATTATTTACAATTTTTAATTTTATAGAGACGTTTTTATTTAATTATCGTGTAAAGAAACTATAGGCAGCACAATTTTATCCATGTAGAGGATTATAACGAAATTCAGCATATGTGTAACGCCCCAATAGAGGGCATGTTGCTAGAATTTCTGTTCTAAGAAAGGCTAGAGAGGTCATAGTGGGATAAAACACGGTTTAAACATTCTCAGAGTTGTTGAATAAATTTAACGAATATGATATAATGAACTGTCTTGGAAAATGCCCAAACATGAAGCCAACTAAATCAATGTGGAGTGTGCTAAAATAATGTTGACAATTTTCATCCATTTATAATTGCTTTGTCCATCATCTTCAAAAAAGTGTCTCTCTTGCTCCAAGCAAGCAGTAGTATTGTCACTAATAATAATAATAATAATAATAATAATAATAATAATAATAATAATATAGCAATAAAAATAGCAAAAATAATGATAATAGAAATAATAACAATGATAATATCAATAACAATATTAATATTATAAATAATAATAATAGTATCAATAATAATAGTAGTAATAGTGATACTTATAGTAATAATAATAGCAATAATAATATAAATAATAATGGTAATAATTATATCAATAATGGAAATAATAATGTTAATAATAGTAATAATTTAACAACAATAATGACAGTTTGATACTGAACATTTGCATTATGAACAGGCTGCTCTTGCCCATGCTTTACATGTAGGCACCTAATGCAAGCTTCATTTTGTATAGTTTTCCAGCAATTTGAAAAAGAATAAAACATAATTGGTAATAAAAATAAGAATACAGTGAATGAGAATTCGGTTTTTTTAAGCACAACTTGGCATAAGTCAGACAGAAAAAATTTGAGGACAGCCTGGACTCGAATAACAAACTGGTTTGCCGTGCCAATGCTCTTACTATTTCCTGCCACCACAATCTCCCGTATCTGATTATTTATAACGTGCAGACCTCTAAGATGATCTTGTTTTTTTAAATAGTTTTAACATCTGAGGCATCACAGGCGCCGGACACTTTTTAGATGTGACAAAATGATATATTGGGAAATATATATATTTTAAGGAAGGAAGCGCACCAGTGCTAAGCCAAAGGTTCACTCCGGCATTCACCATTTAAGAGGACAGAGGAAAACCTGGAAAATGCTTTAGTCGGGGAGTTCGGTCTTGACGGGAATCGAACCTCAGACCTCCCACTCAGGTGTCTTAAAAATCTTGACCACCCGTGTAGGTCTATTATCTTGTTACAGATATTTATTTCATTTCAGATGGTAAAGCACTTGCATGGTAAATCGAAGATCGTGGGTGGAGTTGTAAATTTTAAATAATGTAACTTGTAGTTGAAAGTGATATTGTTTAGTGCTTTTTGATTGTCCATACCCTCCTATTGCATGGGACCCTGACATGCGCATTAGATTTTTCATATCTTGTTTCATTTAGAAATAATTTAAGGTATAAGTATATAGCACAGTTCTGCTACCTGTTATTCTGCAAAAGAAGTGTTCCAGAGTTGCAAGTTTCAGTGAAGCAAATTAAAATCTTAATTTAGACGGTACCTCTCAAGTTCCCAAGCGCTACTTAAATTGTGCATAAATTTCGAAGAAACTTTTAGTGATGTTTTAATTTAGTCATGAAAGTTAAGTTTCCTCATGCGCAATGGCCAGAGGGAGGAGCTTTGCACTGAATTTGGTTCACCGCTTCAAAGAATCGCCGCATATTCATGTTTTTCAACTATTCACACTTTGCCAGCAACAGTATTTTTAGCTAAAGCTATTTAATCCTATCCCCCAAGGTTTCGTGACAGTATTACACAATGCTGATGATTAAATATTTAAAAATTGACTGGTGAATATTGTTTCAACCCTAGGGGACATCATAAACGGTTTTAGTAAAATTACATTAATCCTTAAATGAGCATCGATTTTAGTACACAAATAATATGTAAATAAATTACTACATGCATTAGAAAATCTGCGTAAAAGTTGCCATTTGTAGATCAAAGTGGCTTTAGAAATGAATTGTATCTAGCTAATAATATGTTTGGAAAGGAAGAATCACACTTGAATTCAAACCATGGATCTTCGGCCTTCTTTGCCGACACTACCAATTTACCAAGCTACCGTGTCCTTCTCCAACTTCTTTCATCTGATTCCAAAGGACCATCGAGAAGTTGCTCCGCAGTGACTGTGTAGCCTAAATTTAACTAGAGAAGCGAATTCGGGTGACAACACTGACCGCCCGCCGAGCTTATAGTTAATATGTTCACTTAACCACCAATACAAGCATACACTCCTGAAGTCAAACCTTTAGCAATTGTGGGCGGACTACCTGCCAAAACCCGATTTAAAAGGGGGAAGAAATGTCAGAAATGTGAGAGTACAAAATTTCTCCTGTGTGGTGCTCACCACCCGAGTGTGGAAGAACTTATCGATAACCTATTACACACTCTCTAAAGTTTTCCTTACTGTGTGAGATTTGTTCTTTAAGAGGTGACTGGTAATGCTACTAGTACTTTTGGTCTGTTTAACCACCAAGTATATGTAGAGTTAATTTATATATATATATATATATATATATATATATATATATATATATATATATATCTTTCATACTAGCCATGAGTGTAACATTAGCTGGAAAGTAGGAATAGATATTGAAAAATTCGGATCACGAATGGGTTTCAAACCATGGATCTTCGGTCTTCCAAGTCGAGGCTCTAACCTCTGCAAACATCTTAAGGAGGTTTCCGGGATATATAGAGTTAGATAAACGAGATTTGTGGGTTTTTGCTTGGAGAGAAACACGGTAGCTCAAATGGTTAGAGCATCGGCACGGGAGACTCAATTATTTTTTTTTTTTAATTTGGTTCTTTCTTTCCAAAACAAGGCTAGTATGAAAGAAGTGTTTCTATGGATAATATGTTTATTTGAAAGCGGGTGGATTTATTAAAGAAAAATATATTACTTATGGTTAATACATTTAGACCGACTTGGGTGCCCGAAGTCTTTAAGATATGAACTCGCTAACGCGAAATCTGTAGTTCAATTTCCCCCAGGACCGTCCTCCGTGAAACCCTTCCTCTCTTTCTTTTTAATGTTTCTCTCATTCCTTGTCAATAGTACGTACCGGTGAGATACCTGAAACTTAGGCCAGAAACACTTTTTTCCAACAACAAAATGTTTTCCCCAATTTATCATTTCACTACATGTGTCATCTGTGTCCACCGCCTGTGACGCCTAGTAGTGAAAATGGGCTTTAATAGTATTAAAATATGGTGTTAAAATGTAATGGATTTCTTTAATAGTGTTTAACGCCCGTTTTTACTACTGAGGCACCATAGGGGTTGCCACTGATGATGCATGAAATGAAATGGTAAATTGGGAAAGCAGTTTTTAACGAACCTCCCCGGAATTTGGCACTTATGAGTACTGAGGAAAACCCGGAAAAACCCTCAGTAAGGGGGACGATTCTGGTGCGATTCGAACCCCTGACCTCCTGCTCACGAATATGCGCCTTAATGACCTTGGCCACCCATAGCGGTGTACTGGATTCTGAATGGAATTGCAACCTTTAAGAATTGCAGAAGTAAGTCAAAAATTTGACGTATAAATGAACGATAGATATTGCTGATTTGCACAAGTTGTTTGTCTTCTTTCAATAGGTTTATTGCCTTATGCTGCTTGTTATAACTTTTATGTGCATTTCTAATAAATACTCTGGTAGTGCTAGGAAAAGAAGTGGACTTGTTATAGAAGCAGAGGTAAGAGGGAGAGTATTGTGTTCAGGAATTCCGAAAATAGAAATCTCATCTTAGTGAGGTATAATGCTCTGGATTGCAAAAAGTCTTGACCCACAAATAGTAACAGGAAATATTAAACAATAATTGTTTGTTCTCTTATTTAAATATTTTATTTTATTGACATTAAATTAGTTGCACACATGTAAAAACGTTTTGTATTTGCATGTAAATTTGAATTTGGAATAAATAAGGTATTTTAATTATACCAATTAATAATTATAATAAGGCTATAATAGAAACAATAGGTAGAGGACCTGAGAAATAATAAAATATAAAGATATATTCTTACTATGATTACAGAGGCACTGAGGGACAAGGTAGTAAGTATATGCTGAAATAAAAATTAAGGACGGAAAACATTTAAAAGCAAATGGTAACTAGGCGGTTATATAATTTTTTTAATGTTATACTTGACCATTGTCAGAAAAGGCAGATAAAACTTAGAAAATTTAATTTAAAAATTTAACTTTGTAAAATAATTACATAAGTAACTACATAATTGGTGATAAGTTATTATTTTAAATAAATTAATAAATTTACAAAAACTATAATTTAAATTAAATAAAATGCATAATTAAAAAATCTGAACGACAAAAGCTAATATAATTTAAGGAAAGGTGCAAACCAAAAATAAGTCAAATTTAATCTTCTAAGAAATAAAGAATTTCATAGCAATAAGTTTAACATTTATAATAGAATAAAAATAATCATGTCAATATGAAGACAAAGTAGTTAGTCACCGGTTTCCTTGATTTCCATTCCCAAATCTTTGCATAAAAGTATGCAATTTCAACTCCAAAACGTTATCTTTTTGTGGGGCTCTTCTATACAAACTTATTTTTAGTTTTACAGTTCTATTCTTGAACAGGCGGAACAGATTTATAATTCAGTTCTACGGGCGTGTGATGGATGTAGATCGGTCGATATAAGGCACGGCAAAGGATTGCAAGGACCGTCCTCTAGGATTGAAGTTTTTTCCAGGTTTTCCTCAGTCCTCAAATGGCAAATGCCGGGGAGGTACCTAAACTTATCCCTGTTCCCTTTCTTAAAAATATCTTTTCATAATGTAGCTCATGCATTTATCAGTGTCCACTGCCTGTGGTGCCTCAATAGTAAAACCGAGCTTTAAACACCATAAAAAGGGGGTAAAGTAAAGCAAAGGTATTAAGAACTAACGGGAAACAATTTCAAAAAAAAAAAAAATCAAGGTTGTACTTAAAATGCCAGTTGGTACGAAAGTTTCAACATCTTAACTATTAATACTCAAGTTTAATTTATTTACACTAAAAATAATAGGGTATCTAATCCTAGTTTAAACCTTCAATTTAGATGCCTAATTAAAGGATTATCATGATAGGGTAAACAAAATATTTCTTATACTCTTGAGGGGAAACTTTCCAAATATACATTTAAGGTAAATTTCTGAAGCCAAACTTAAGCTTACACCCATCCTAATCTAACCACATTTTCATCAAGTCGAGTTGGCAAAGTACATGCTACTCTTATTTGCCTGTAACATTACTGAGTACGAACCCGCTAACCTGGTGGGTAAATCAGCATAAATGTGTAACATGATGTTTGGCATACAGGTTTTAAGTTAAAACCTTGTGCTGAACGGGTTGATTTCCTACTAACATCTTTGGAGTTGTTTTTGGTGAAGGCATCAGATATTCAATTGTTTTGAATAAACAAATAAGGTACATTGTAAAGCTTAGCGATAAAGAATAATTCTAGTCGAGGCATACAATGAAACAAAGAGAACGGAATATGCTGATAAAATACCAGAAAGAAATGGGAAACGGGATTTTTAATATCATACCAAGATAAAGAAAGATAGGCTGAGAAAACAAGGAAAAATACCAAAAAAAATAGAAAGACATTGCAACCGTATCTGAGGAGATGATGGGCAAGCAACGTAATTTCGTCTGAGTCAGAATCGATAAACCAATGAACTCACGGCATGGGAGCCAAGAGTGGACAATAGGAACACAAAAGCAAAAGTGTGATGAACGCATGAACTGAAAAGGAAATTCGGCAGCTGGTGGTCAAAATGCGCTAAAGTGTAGAAAAAGACAGCAAAAAGATTATATGGAAGGACCTTACCAGTATGGCTGCGAAAAAAAAAATAATTTTTCAAGTTAATTAGGCAAGAACACCTTGCCCTTGTGGGGTTACTGTGGATTAGAAAGTGGTGTTTAGAGAATATGTGTGGTATGACACGATTGAAGAAGAGAACTAAAATGTACAAAGATAATTGGATTACGTGTGTTTTTAATAGTGTTTAACGCCCGCTTGAACTACTGAGGTAACACAGGTGTGGGAAAGGAGGTTTTTTCTATATCTTTTTTTTTCTCCTTTTTTTTTTTAAGGAAGCAAGCGTTCTAAGCCATTGTTTAGTTATAGGTTTAGACAATGATATATAAGAGAGAAAATAAATGTGTACAGTAAGGTTGTAATAAGGCACGCTCCTATTAGTCTACGCTAGGCGTTTTCTGGACTGTGTTTTTTTTAAGCAAAATTGTCTCTCCTTTTTCATTTTTATTCTCTTATATGAAGCATTAGAGGGATTGAGAATATTATAGGTTTGAGAAAATTGTAGAATTCATCCCCTTTCTAGTATATAGGGTAGGAGAAAAATTATTTCCTAAGCAAATATTACAGTACCAAACATGTGAAACCAGGAATGTTGCTAATAACAAATATCAAAGGAAGAAAAACAGAGCAACTGGTCTAAAGTATATGTGATGTTGGTTTGGCTACATTTATTTTATGTTCTGAATGCATAAAGTACCACATATGGTTGTGAATGACTGCATTCCAGGATAAAATCAAATTTCTCGAGGCTTGTACCCCAGAACCCCTTCAGGAAATCTGATACTAATCCTACAATCTGTCATCTTCGATCAAGGGGGGGGGGGTTCTTCTTTATATTTTAACTCAAAACTTTTATTCAGAACTCTTTCAATCTCCCAGCTACAGCTACATCAACCCGGAAGACAGCCGACTTGGAAATCATGTCATCCAGGTGTGACACACATAATTTATTTATCCCCCTGTATTGTTTTACAGCACTGTAGAGGAAAATGCTATGCTTAGGAGAATGCTGCGGTGCTAGTTTTGCGAATTCCCTGTACTCGTAGCATTGCTGATGTTACCAGGGAAACCCCAAACGCAACATTCAAGTTCCTCTAAGGGCTCTAGTGGGTTGGATTCCTGTGGCAGATGGCTCCGCAATTCATGGGAAAAGGGACGTTATTGCTGCATTTAACTGCTCCACGAAGCGCTGCGCTGCTATATTTTCCTCACTAGTGTTTAACTATCCATTCTATAGCACTGTTATTTCCTTCCTTTGCCGTAAACGTTGTCATTCATTATGATAAGGTGTTAGACGTCTAAGTTTCTATTGTGCAAGGAGGAAAGTTAAGTAAAACTGTCTCACAGGTTAACAGGAAAGTTGTCATTACGTTTCTTGTAAAAAAGCACAGCTTTATCTTGTAATAAGCCGCATTATTATATGAGACTTCTTTAAAATGTAAGACAATTTAAGAAGGATGAAATGACTTATGTAGCAGCTATGTGATAGGTACACACTTCACTGAACTATAGGCTTTGCTAACTTAAGAATATCCATGTACATTTTGTCGTCTAATAATAGAAAATGAACATTAAATAGTAAAATAATTTATATGAAATTAATCTGTATATTTTGCATGTATATTGTATAGGTATATAAATAAAGAAAATTGTAATACTCATAAAAAAATCTGTCTACAAAATAAAGTCATGTTTTGTTATTTTTAAAACAACTAAAATAATACCTCAAGGGACAAGAAATATGAAGGGATTTAGTCGGCCCCAGCTGTTTATAGTCTAATTATGAGACCATTTATCTGTGAACCCACATTGGGCGTCAAATATGAAGAGGTTTAGTAAGTTTCGACTGAGTGTCTTAGGTTGGGCTCCAATTTTGAAGCGATTTGTAGTTGACGTCTAATGTTGTGATGTCGATTTTTCTTTTCTGAAATATTTAGCCTGTATTTGCATTTTTTTTTCCACATTTTCTGAAAAATGTTGCCCAAAAATGCAAAGATAGGCTACATTTTGCCGGAATAAGAAAAAAATAGGAAAATATAGGCTACATTTCGGGGAAAGGGCAAAGCTAGACTAAATTAAATATGAAAAGGCAAAGGCAAAGAAAGCCTAAATTTCTAAATTTCCTCGGAAATTTTGCGAAGGAAGGCAAAGATATCTTAAATTTCCTCGGAAATTTTGCAAGTAATTTAGCCTATCCTTCTCTTATTTCGGACAATTTTGGCCTATCTTTGGCTGATCCTTCAGAATATAACCTATCTTTGACGTATATAAAAACATTAAGCCTTTCTTGCCTTATTTCGGCCAAATTTAGCCCATCTTTACAATTTCCTTCAAATTTTGATATATCTTTGGCATATATTGACAAATTATAGTTATACCCTATTCTTGCTTTATTTCGGCCAAACCCTGCCTATCGTTGTCTTATTTAAGCCAAATTTGGCCTATCTTTCCCTTATTTCGGGCAATTGGCCTATCTATGGCTGCTCCTTTCAAATTTTAGCCTATCTTTGCCGTATTTAAACAAACTTAGGGCATTCTTGCCTATTTCGACAAAAATTACCCTATCCTTTGCCTTATTTCGGCAAAATTTAGCCTATCTTTGCCTATTTCGAGCGATTTTTGCCTATCTATGGCGGTTCCTTCAAAATTTAGCCTACCTTTGCCGTATTTAGGATAGGCTAAATTTAACAGAAATACGCCAAAGACAGGCTAAATTTGGGAGAAAAGGCAAAGATAGGCAACAATAGGCTAAATTTCCTCGAGAATTTTGCTATGATTATTTCCGAAGAAACTTAGCCTATCTTTGCCTATCCTAGCCCTTTGCTCCGAAATTTAGCCTGCCTTTGCCTTTTGCTCCTACATTTTGCCTATCTTTGCATTATTTAGTCGTAAATTAGCCTATCCTTATTTCTGGCAATTAGATCTTCTATGGCCTTTCCTTCAAAATTTAGCCTATGTTTGCCTATCCTAGCCTATTGCTCCGAAATTTAGCCAAATTGCACAGGAAAAGGCAAAAATAGGCAAAGATAGGCTAAATTTCCTCGGAAAAAATTCCCGAAAATTTCTTGAGGGAATTTAGCCTATCTTAGCCTATCCTCGCCTTTTGTTCGGAAATTTAGCCTATCTTAGCCTATTCTAGCCTTTTGCTCTGAAATTTAGCCAAATTGCGCAGGAAAAGGCAAAGCATATCAAAGCATATCTTAGCATATCCTAGCCTTTTTCTCCGAAATTTAGCCAAATTGCGCAGGAAAAGTCAAAGATAGGCTAAATTCCCTCTAGAATTTTCGGGATTTTTTCCGAGGACATTTAGCCTATCTTAGCCTTTAGCTCCGACATTTTGCCTATCTTTGCATCATTTAGTCGTAAATTAGCCTATCCTTCCCTTATTTCGGGCAATTTAGGCATTCTATGGCCTTTCCTTCAAAATTTAGCCTATCTTTGCCGTATATAAAAAAATTAGAACATTCTTGCCTTATTTCGGCCAAGTTTAGCCTATCCTTACCTTATTTGGGACAATTTTAGCCAATCCTTTCCTCCTTTCGGGCGATTTTGGCCTATCTATGGCGGTTCCTTCAAATTGAACTTATCTTTGCCGTATTGAAACAAACTTAGGGCATTCTTGCCTTATTTCGGCCAAATATAGCCTCTCTTTTCCTTTTCCTCCAAAATAAAGCCTAAATTGGGTAGGATAAGGCAAAGATAGGCTAAATTTCCGCGAGAATTTAGTGAGGTATTTTTTTCGAGGAAATTTAGCCTATCTTTGCCTATCATAGCCTTTTCTCCAAAATGTAGTGTATATTTATTTGCCTTTTCCTCCAAAAGTTGGTGTATCTTTGCCTAATTTTCCCTTTCCGCAGGTAATTTACCTTATCTTTGTTTCATTGCGGCAAAATTTAGGCTCTCTGTGTCTTATTGTATCTTAAGTTGCCTATCTTTGCCTTTTATTCCGAAATTTATCTAATTGTTGCCACACTTTGCCTTTTTCTCCACAATTTAACAAAACTATACCTCTTTCTTCGAAATTGAGCCTATTAATGCCTTTTTGCGGCAAAAGTCAGCCTATCTTTGCCTTGTTGCGGAAAAATTTAGCCTCTCTTTGTTTTATTGCGGCAAAAATTCCTTATCTTTGCCTTATTTATTTAGCTTGTAGACAAAGATAGGAAATGAATGAATTCATCTTTTATCGTTGAGACAATACTTTCTGAATGAGAAAGTTTACTGACGTGGTGTGAAAGTATGGGGTGGTCTCTGGCCTACTTGGGGTAAATTAAACATTCCCCCAAAATAATAAATAAATGTTTTCTGTTGAATTTTCAAATTCTTTTGTGTCACAGACTTTTATCTTATAGGATTTTGACTGATGCCACAATTGGAAATTTACATAATGGCAATCTCATCTGTTTGCAAGATGGTACTCTACGGGGACGTTCGGAAATTTCAAATGCACGATTACCAAGCAAGTAGTTTGTCAGACGGAAAACGGCGATCTTTTCCTAGCCTTCGTGTTTCTTTAACTCTAACACTATGCAAGGAACGTTTGTATCACAGCAAATGTTGTATTTTTGTCATTACTGCAGTCGATATGGTTCAAATGCGGCGTGCATGAATGAACTACATTAGCGATTTGATATCTGCAGGATAACGAACGATAAACCCTTATCGATCACTTAAATGGTATTTAAAAAAAATAGGCATCGATTTCTTCTATACCTCTGTAGATGTTCATAGTTTTTGCAGTTATTTGTAAAATGTAGCTAATAGTGTTGTACTGTTCATTAAACAGCCCATGTTTGTTACCACGAAATTAGCAACTTTGTTATTTTGTTGGCAGAGACTCAAAGAGAGCCCCCTCAGGTGTCCACGGCCAAGCCAGTATATCAGGTGGGGGAGATACTGGAAGCAAACTGCACGTCTAGTCCGGCGAGGCCCCCGGCTCATATCACTTGGCTAGTCAACGGCAAAGCGGTAAGATTATCAGCATCTTTCTACAGAGTGCTAACGAACTACATGGTAATTTCAGAGGCTGGCATTGTAGCAAGCAATTTGAAACAGGGAATCTGAGGTCTACCTGTTCCATTCAAAGTGTGGCATTAAGTGTGTAAAGGCTCTATAAAGACTAGATATTATGTCCACCATTTGGTTCTTTACTGCAACATTACACAAGCAACCGTTAGTGTTCTGTTTATCGCCAAAACCAAACATGAAAGACGTATTTAAAGTCTGAATATGCTTTGCAGGTCTTTGTTTATATTCATTAATATATAACTAGGCTTTCGTAAAAGCATACCGGTAGATTTTCGTTCTTGTTTTGTAACTGCACAAAAATTAAATGTGAACCAAATCAAATAAAGAAGTTGTATTGATTTATAGAAAGGAGTATAAAATTACTGAGAATCAATTTCCTTAGGTACTTACAGACATACAAAAGTTGGAATATAACAAATTGTATTTCCACGTTCAGTAAACAAATGTTGTACCTTCCCTCCACTGCAAGTCAGAGATGATCATAAAATGCAACCTAATTTCTGTCCTCTAAACCACCTTACCATCAATTTTTGCTATGACTTTCATTATACTTCCAATTAATAATAAAAGAATTTGAGTATTGTGTCTGGATCCATTTACTAATTGAAACCATATATTAACATTACATAAAACATGATGCACAACCAATTACATCTGCAGATAAAAAAAAACTCTTATTCATTAATATTTTCACAAAAAGAATTCATTTATTTTTTTTCTTTCATGACTTAATAATTACTCTTTAATTTACTGATTAATCATTCTCCTCTTCAAATATGTAATTCCAAATGTATCGTGTTTTTTTTTTTCTTCCTCGTTTTCCTTTAGACCTACGATATTTTAATGGGTTTTTTTATGCTATAAACACTTTGTTGGCTAATGAAAAACAAATTAGTAACAACAACAACAACAACAACAACAAAATAGTTTACCTCCTAAAGCCTGGAGGTAGATATAAGCCTTCATTTATCTCGTCTACAGCTTTATAGCTAAGATTGCCCTTCTGCAATGATCAGAGGGAAACCGAAACTAGTTGACTCTTCTTGGGGAGTTATTTGAGCAATTGGATGCAGGGCAGCACACCACAATCTGTTACAATATCAGCGAAAATAAGGAGGATCTACCGTTTGACCAGCAGCCTGGAATCAAAATGCCGGACGATTATACCCACTATTTGTAGTGCCTTATAAATAGCCAGTACGTCACAAATGAAGATTCTATTCAATATTATAACCACACAATAATGGATGGATTTATAGCACGCTTCTTTGACATATTCCTGGCGCCAAGTAAAGCGAATCATTGTTATCGAGTTCAAATCTCATTAATTACTTTTATTTACTTATAACATATTCCGCAGTACGCAAAGTTTGGAAATTTTTAACTACAACCTACCATTTTATCCTTGGGTACACAGTCAGATAGATACAATCTCCAGGCTAAGCTACTAAATCGATAAATCAGTAAACCGTTGTTTTCAATGTAATTCTTTCATATGACTAGTTCGAGATTTTAGAGGAAAAGTACTCATGATGAGCTATTGACGAGATTTCCTTGCTCATGAAACAGGGTTGAAGACATTCTAAAGAAAATGTTTACCCCGTTTTCTTTTAATGCTCACTTATCAACATATAATTTTAACTTCTTTATCATCAAATAATTCCGCCAATTTTCCTCGTGGATCATAGATGATCTATCTTAAAATACTTGTCTAAGACCTTTTTACAATATCTGAAATTACGGCGGCGCACTCCTTTAACACCAGCTATACTATAGTGAAAAAAAACAAACATTAGCGAAGGACAACATATCCTACTAATTTGTTGTGTGTTTCTCAAATTAAATAATAAAATAGCCTCTTTTTTACATAGATATTCGTCTATCTACAAAAAAATGGAAATTCACTCACGGTAAATTTTATGAAATGTCATTAAAACAAAATAACATTTCTAAATTAAATTCTTCTCGCTTTATCAAAAGCAATCGTTTTAAACATGATATCTGAGGCTGGAACACTGGCCTGAAGAAAATAGTAATATATATATACACAACATAAAATGCACAAAGGCGTGCCATATTTAAACTAAGAAACACATAAAGGTACTATAAATCACTCTTCAATGCACTGTAAGACAACATGGAACACTGTTGAGGTCACTGGAGGCACTGTAGAACACTGCAGAAGTTACTACACTTCGAGCCTGCTCTTGATAGCGTAGCTGGAGAACAAGGACTAAGTCTAGCAATACACACGGCTTGTGTGCCTTACAGTCTGCTGAGTTGGTGGGCAAAGAAATCAACTTAGAAAAAATGAAATTTCTGGTTGCTGGTGGGAAAAAAAATTAAAGAGATATGTTTAAGCCTGGAGGGGTGCGTGCCTTGTGAGAAACAATTGCCCCCATCTCTCTGTCTCTGAGAGTACTGGTAAGAGAAGTAGGAAGTGCGGCATTTGTTTCTCAACCTAGTCCTGGGTCTTTCCCTGCAACAGAACGAAATGTAAACCTTGTGCTATAATAACGCCTAGTTCATCCTTCTTCAGTCCGACACTTAAGTCAGAATTCAAGAATTCAAAATTCTTAGCAAAATATTTTTGCTAATTGTGCCAGCCTCCACTAACGTGATATACATGCTCAAATGTAAAGTTTGTCATGCTTCCTACATTGGTTTAACCTTCACCGCAGTTTCACTCAGAATGAATAATCACAGACGCTCTGTCAAAACCTGTTCTGCTTTACCTGTGGCTCAACATGCCAACCTTCAACCACTCTGTTTTCGATACTTGTTTCTCTTTAATACTCGTAGGTGCCGTTCTTTCCGTACTGAAAATGAGAGTTGATGTTCTGATTCTAAAAAAATCGAAATTTCTTAAACAAAAAGTCTCGAGCACCAAAAAAGATATTAAATATTTACTAACTGAAGAAAGGGGTGTTACACATACTTATTACTAAGAAAAGGGATACAAGAGTTTTTTCTCTTCATGCACCTATCGAGCTTGACTGTAGTTCCTTTCCATGGGAATTTTTGGATCAGTATTGACAACTTCTTGCTGTTGCCTATTTACAAATTATTGCATCTTCTCTCGTAGTTCAATCAGAGAACTTCTTCGTGAACCTCCCAGCCTTAATGCCGAAAAAGATTGGAACCCTTGTAATGCCTCATTGTGTAATAGATTTCTTTTCTGGCACATGCGGCCACAGATGTTTTGAGGCAGCAAATCATGTTTATTTCCCCGACAAGTTACGAAAAGCATATATTATTTTCGGTGCTAAGGCATGAGTTTCCTTTAGTGTATTCTCCATAAACAGCAATGCCTTTTATTGCCTAAGACATGTAGCAATATGAAAAACGATCATTTTGACATTTGCATGGCCACCTACGTTCGAGACTGAGTATTTTTCTGCTTCCTTCATAGTACATCTTCTATCAGTTACCGTTGGCCTTCCACCTGCAAGATTTAAAAGAGCAATTATAGTTGTATTTTTATTTCATTGGCGCACAAAAATGTTTTGTATACGAAAATAAAAAAGTTTATTAAAAAGTGACCCTTTTTCCTGAAGGTAAATATGAAACTTCCATGTTTTTATACTAAAATGCTTTCGTCAGCCAGCTTTAATAAAGCAACAATAAAAATGAAACAAAACATTTTCAGTTATGTAATATTCATGACAATTTCTTCCTTCAAGGAACTTGATGTAATAGCTTGAATCAGCACATTTGGGAATCATTCCCGACATTTTTAAAAAAAAATCATGCAAAAAATAAACTCAGTCGTCTTTATGTCTAACTGAAACACTTCTTTTGAATCACGCAGAATCAATAAAGCAAAGCCACTCGCATTTAAAATTGCCTGTTTTTAAATATCAGTTTCCATAGTTCAGTTCTACTTTCACACTTTGTGGAGAAAATTAAGCTGTAAGTTAAAATGAATTTCGGGAAACATTTCAGCTTCTATAATAAACCAGAAACTAAAGGAATGTCATTATGTGAAACAGTTAATTTGTAGAATCTGCAACAGTATACATTTCCCAAGCACAGGAGCCAACTTGTGAAGCTGTTAAGATTAAATTAGACATGTTGCTACCAAAAAAACCCTGCTATAGTACTGTGCTTAAAGCGAAAAGTTATATTACGTTAAGAAATTGACAACTCCCATTTGAATCTAATGAACCCACATATTTTTGCATTATCATTTTGTCCATTAACATAATACACCGATTATTTTCGGCCTTGGAAAATATTTTTGCAGAAAACAAAGTGCGACTATTGAAAAATCTTGAGAAATTGCTACCCCTTATTTCGTAAACAGTAAAATGATAATATACAAAGAGTGTCAAAAAATGTAAACACACTTCAAGCAAAGAAAAAAACTATGTTAACATAACAAAACTGAATTCACACAAACAGAAAATTATGGGCACTTATCATCTTAGACTTTTACAACATTTGCTCAAAATACCCACCATCGGCGTCGGTACACCTCTGAGTACGTTGAACTACTGATTAAACAGCGTTTGCAAAAGTGTCCTCAGCGATTACAGCACATAACGTTTCAATTTCTTCCCGAAGTGCTGTCAGTGTAGCTGTCTGCCCAAATCTGCCCTTGTGAATATCGCATACGGTACTATGAGTCTCAAATTTTTCTCGAATGCGTGCACCTGTCACGAAGTAATGCTATCATAATGTACGTGAGTCACAACTGTTTATAGAACATCACACTACCCCATTACTGCTGTTTTTCGGTTCAACTTTGAAATATATTAAACAGATATCTACTGTGAAAGTGTGTATACATTTTTTGGCACCCTCGGTATATAAATCATATATTTTTTTGTAAAACAACATTGAAAAAACAAAACAAATTAATAATGAAGGATAATTTTAATAAATTAATTAATAACTCACCTTAGTAAAAAAAAGGCCTGTTGAATGTTTATGCATATTTTAGGCCTCATTTTTGAATAAAAATTCAAACCTTTGTTTTTACAAATTTAAGTTTGTCGAATAGAGAAAAATAATTCAATGGACCAAAAAATATATTACATATAATTTATTTTGGTGTTAAATAAAATTCTATTACAAGCGAAGATAATGATAGAGAATGATTGGGGACTGGATGGTGGAGTAACAACAGCCCAAGCAGGAAATGCTCTCCACTTTCTAAACTTGTATACCTATAGTTCCCAATCCTCATGGCTATGGCCGTTAGGAACTTTACTCTGACTATCTCATGTGGAAGATTGCATCTTGGAGTCCCACCTTGAATATGAATTATTTTTTCTTATACATACAGAAATCTATAGAATTTAAATTGTAATTTAAATTTTATTGAAAAATGTAAGTGCAATAAATAAACAAAATCTGGAGTATTATGTCCTGATGTAGAAACAAGATATCAGGTTGTAAGTATTGCAGAATAAAATTAAAAAAAATAAAAAATAAAAATATATATACATATAGTTAAAAGCGAAATAATTATGTAAAATTTGGTCAATTATGTTACGTTATATAACAAATAAGCAATTATTATATTGGTGAGAAGGTTATATGTTCTTTCAATTCCCCCCCCCTCAAAAGAGTACTCCTTTTTTAATTATTCCAAAATTTGAGTTATGTTCATATACATAAATGCATACTCGTATATAAAGAATTGTTATTCCTTTCTTTGTGTTTACCATTAGAACGGACGGTTTTCGCGTAAATTAAATTTAAAACGTACTAATTTGAAGCCACCGTAAGGATAAAATGCCAAAAGTCCTCAATATTTCATGCAAATAGCTTCTTTTGTGTTCTTGAATCATTATTACTAAGATAACTAGTGCAGTGTGTGTGTGTTTCTGTGTTCCGTTTATCGATATTTAGTGACTGAGAGTGTGTCGCGTATCGTAGTGTAGATTAAACTTTGACGACGTTTATAAACTGATGAACTTCCTTAATATATAGGACAGAATTTAACATTATATCAATGTGGAAAGACAAAGAAAAAATATGAACATCAGTAATAACAATAATGTATAAAACAGTCTTCTGATCACAAACTTTGTTATAGGCATTTTTATTCCTTTACGTGTGCTTAGTGATTCACTTCTATATACAAGCTAGGAGCCATGAATTTCAGGTATGCAGTTTTTGCTATATGAGCCCAACCATGACAACTCAAAAAGGAAGAAGTTTTTTCAGATGTATAAAATGTAGCATCCTACATACTTGCCCCTGAATATTATAGCTGTGGAAGATTTTTAATTTTTTTTTTTTAATTTTAATTCTGCAATACTTACATCCTGATATCTTGGTTCTACATCAGGACGTAATACTCCAGATTTCATTTATTTATTCCTCTTATAAATACAATACAATTTAAATTACAATTAAATTTTACAGATTTTAAAATCTACACTACTAACACTATGACTAAACAAAATTAAAACTTCAAAAACAAAACCGGTACTGGAATCCAGCACTACGGCTATTTACTATGACTTATAATAACATCTACAATCGCTACTGGTACCCAGTAGCAATTGTTACATTTAAACTTTATTAATTTACAATTATTATCCAATTTACTCTATGCGTCTTCATTTCTGCTAACGCTCGGTATCCGGGCTGCTCCCCACTGGAATTCCTGGCAACGGAACCTGGACATCAGTGGAGTTGCTGCCGGTCTCAAGGAACAGCTATACTGGACCATGGTGTGTTGACAGTGTAGTTTCCTTCGCTTCTATCCTTCTCTTGACCTCTGTCTACTTCTTCTCTCAACTGCTTCGTTTCCGCCCGAAAACTGCCATTATTCCTTTCTTCTGTCAGTTCTGCTCTCTTCTTCTTATTCAAATTGGGTGTTATCTTCTTTATCATCTTTTTCTTCAACTAATTCTAGTTGTAAATATCTTTCTTGCCTTTCCCTGTGCTGTGGAAGATATGAAAGTCTAGTTTGTTTTAATCGACAATATATCTGCTTAAATGTTGATTAACTCACAACCAGAAACGTAAGGAAATTCACTTCGCCACTCAAATTTACAATCTTAATCATTATTTCCGACACGAGCCTCCCTAATCTACAGGAATCATCGGGAAGTTTTGTAATTAGGGCAAAAAGATTAACATTTTAGTTGGAGAAGACGTGATATGCAAAGTTGGCAGTATTCCTTGGTAGAACCCTAACTCAGGCAAAGTTGGCTGCAAATGCAAAGTGTTAATAAGTTCTCTTAACGGAAACTGGCTCCGAGAGTGCAGAACTTTGTCGGAGATAACAATTCCTCACGCAGCGTAGATGCTTCCTGTTATTGGAAGCAGCTACATCATGGACTTTCTTTCCTATAAAACGACTTTCTGTTTAGGGAACAGTTAAACTTACTCGATTTAAAAACAGATCCGAGAGAGTTTCGAATGTGGCGCATTAAAACGCAACTACTGCAATGTCAATAGAGATGCACTACTACAAGGACGGTCCTATACCTCAATAAGGACAACTCGACACCCCCACATTGATGCCTGAACAAGTTTTAGCCTTGGAAGTACATTGATAGGAAACCCTCCCAAGATATGACTGGAGAAAGGCAACTTACAAAAGGGGAAAATAATGATTTACGACTGTGTAATAATTTATTAAAAATAATAAATATAATACTCACATTATAGATGTCACTTTGAAAACTGAAAATTGTGAGAGGTTTAAGTCAGTAATATATAATTTAAAAATAATAAAGCCTAGAAATATTGCCACAACAATTTAATAAATTATTATTGGGTGCATGCTTTCCAAAAATCTATTTGGGTTACGAATAAAATACTTTTAATACTACCCAAAGTGTGCAAACAATTTTAACAATTTGGCTTTTAAAATTCTTTTTCTCTGCTCATTTAAAAGAATTACTACTGAGGTAAGCGTTACGCCAATATGCCAAAGCGCAACTCCAAACACTACAATTAAATGATTTAAATTTTGTGCTGCCTTTGCGCTCGTTTGTTTATTTCACCTCCGTTTGTTTACTCCTTTCTAATCTTCATGAATTGTGACGTATGCATTGTCTCGTGTTCGAAACGTTCGCCTATTGGCTGACACGTCTTTTCTGCTAACGAACGTGAAAGGCGGCTTACTTGCCTACGCACTGAGTAGACACGCTCTTTCTGGCATTCTCTGAGAGGTATCTTTCTAGTTCTCTTCCTCAGCAAACGCAGTGAAGACGCTCTGGCTTTTGTGTGGAGTATCAAGGTATTAGGTATAAATCAGGAATCAAATTTATAAGAGTTGTTTTAATTTTTTTGTTTTTATAATGTAACTGGTTGGTTAATGTTTTATATGTTTTATCAGGGCATCAGGACATTATGTGATGTATTTAAAGTGATTTGCCTTAGTAAAGAATTTTCATAATGATATTAATTATTTAAATTCAATGTATTATCTTGTGCAATTGCTAAATATTATCGCTTTAGACATAATATAGCCTGACTGTTTTGGTACTTGATCTAAAATCTTTCTTTCAAACTTTGGTTGTATTAATCATTATGTAAGTTAATAAAATTCACAGCTTCAGTACGTTTGATTCATCATACCAAGAACTATTACGTTGCATTTCACAATTATTATTGTCCAGTATTTAATATAATTACGTGTGAGTAACGATAATAGTTAATCCTTAATAAATTGTAGTTAAGGTGTATTTTGAATTTTTTAAAGCAATCTGTTTCTCCCCTACTATTAATTTCCTTTCCAGAGTACCTCTCGACTTTCTACACAGTTTGCCAAAGCACTGAATGCAAACTCAGGGAATTCTTGGAGGCAGGAGGAGGCCACTTTGATCAGTATTTGCAATGTGTTGTATAATTCATCATTTGGTAGTATTCACTGATTTGTTAACAATAAAAAATTTTAGATTTATTTAATATAGGGAAGCTCTTTAACATATTTGGTTCATTAGCATCCTATTCTATTCAGGGTGTAACGATAGATCAATTTTGCTCAGTGGCCTCTTCAGTGACGGGAGTTAATAATAAAGTATGTTACTCCTGAACAGGGAATTTTAAGATCCATATTTGTGAGAATTTGTTAATGTTTTAATATTATAAAAACGTCTCTAAGAAAGTATACATCAAATTATATACACTTGTAGAAATTGGTTTTGAAAGTATATAACATTGAAAGAGTGGAGATTTTGTAGAGAGAAATGCCCTCTATTCGGAACTTGTACAACTCTCAGGTGTGCCGTGGTAGCTCCCAGGGTTATGCTTTTGAAAGGCTGAAAGAATCTGTCTTTTAATTCATGAGTTTCCATGAGTTTAAGAAAATAAAATACCTCCACGGGTGGCCAAGGTTGTTAAGGTGCGGACTCGTGAGTGGGAAAGCTGTGATTTCAAACCCAGGACCGCCCTCTATGATTGAGATTTTTTCCAAGTTTTTCTCAGTCCTCATAAATGGCAAATGTGGGGAGGTACCCTAAACTTAGTACTGGAACACTTTCTTCCTTTAAAAAAAAAACCCCTTTCCCAATTTCTCATTTCATTTCATGTATCATCAGTGTCCACCGCCTTTGGTGCCTCAGTAGTAAAAACGGGCGTTAAACAATAACCAAAAAATAAATAAATAAACAATTTTGTTACCAAAGCAACACAAAAAGAAACAAATAATTCTGTATATGACAATGCTTTTCAGAGACTTCCTAGTTGCCACTGAAACCATGACCATAAATTCCAAAATGTTCCATGGCTAGTGAGGATTCAAGCTTTCTTGCAAAAAGACAATTTTTCCTTTCTGTAATCTGGGAATCAGAAAGAAGTATAAATATCCACATATAGCCCTTCTACTCATACACTTATAGCAATTCATTATATACCTTTTGAAGCTCAAATGAGACACTTAACATTTCTTTCGTCCCTGCAATATCCGCGTATTCACTCCCTCACCATCGTGAAAGCTCGCTTCATGCTTGGAAAGTAATTTCGTTAAAAGCGTTTCTTCCATCGTGTTTCATATCATGTTTACAAATGGGAAACGTGCTTGCAAATCCACGCTGGATAAAGTCTTCTCTTAACTTTTATGGATATTACACAGAAACAGATGCATACTTTTCAATTTGTGACTGTAACCACCAGCAAATTGCTTAAAAATGTAATGTGTTGCTTTAAACATACACTGAAAATGTAACAAGGAGATAGTTACTAATAGCGGGTTTCGCAATACTCATTGTTTATTTTTCCAAAACAATAAAAAAAACTCCTGTGGTGTTGGCAAAGCAAATTACATTTTTAAAAACGTTTACTTTTCCAACTACAAACTAGCCATACTCCAAATGAATGCATTTATCTACAGGATGTTCACAGAAATACTCCATGATTATAAAT
Organism: Metallyticus violacea; assembly: GCA_030762175.1. Classification (NCBI taxonomy): domain Eukaryota; kingdom Metazoa; phylum Arthropoda; class Insecta; order Mantodea; family Metallyticidae; genus Metallyticus; species Metallyticus violacea. The sequence continues at coordinate 22,053,898 of CM060838.1, read as the reverse complement.
ATGTGCAGTATTGCTATCATAGTATATTCACGCGAAATTAGTGAAATTAGAAAGATAAACTCAAATCATTATCTTCTAAGATGGACTCAATAGAAATGTTCACAGAAAGTAAGTAGTTTTTAGGGGTCATCAGGTTATACTTTATGCATTAATTGCAGTTGTAACGAGTACGTAAGTGTCGTAGATTTACGACAAGTAAAAGAACCTCAAATCTGAAAGAACAGGCCTCTGAGCAAAATATATGAACCTTTTCACGCCCTGAATATAATGGAACGCTAATGGCCAAAGACGTTAAAGAGCGTCGTGCAATGAAATAAACCTAACCTAACGAGTACTTTGAATCTTGGACACGGTAGATTGGGTGTTTACTGCAGGCTAGCTCTGTGCACACACTTATGACTACATACTAACGTCTCCTGCACAGTTTCCATTGTGGTGGTGTCCCCCCCCCCCCCCCCAAACGGCCTTGCCTTTGATCACATATGCATTTCTTCCTCACAATATCTGTATATCACCTCACAATCGTTTTGTCAATAGGTGCCTGCCGCCTGAAGGCACGCTGTTTTACACTGTGTCTTATGGTATTCCAAAAACTCTCCTGTGGGGTCGCCATTATTCACTAAATAGCTACAGAATGTCAACCGAATTGAATTATAAACATTAATACAATTTGCTTCAATGCAATAAATGACGATCAAAAGAGTGGCAACCAATACAGAGGGTTGTTTATTATTATTATTATTATTATTATTATTATTATTATTATTATTATTATTACCACCATCATTAATTTCGTCGGCAATATTTCAAAGAGCAAGCAGTTCTTTGAGCATCCTTCTAATGACATCGGTATACATTTTGCAACTTAACTTGAACAGATTTCATTTTAGCATATTCAGTTGGACAGCATTTATGAAAAGAATAAATAAATAAATAATACTAGGCCATTCATGTAGTTAACATTATTAATAATGACTATAGTCCCCGACATTTAAAGGATCTTGTCTGATCATTACCTTAATCATTAACAATAATGTTCAGGGATTAAATTTTGTTCCCTTTTTTATTTATTTGTTTATTTATTTATTTATTTATTTTACTGATCTCTCAGGATTTCTATATCCTTGAGGCACATAAGCTGGCAGTATTTTTACTTCACTGATTTAATTTACATATTGTGAAACCAATTGTAGCGATATTCCTCTTGCCTTTCTTTGTTATTTACCTTAAATCCTGCCATATATTCTAGCAATTTCATTTCTGCCAATGAACACTCCGAGTCATTGATAAATTTTGGAATCTACACCATTTTATAAAATATTAAAATGATTTCTCTTTCTACAATTCCAGTCAATGTTTGTTTAGGAACCAGTAGTATATATTAAACTTTTAATAGCAAGATGTGTATAATCTCCAGGCTAACGCAATTTATATAGATAATAAAATTATAATGATGAAACGTTGTATGTTATCTGTGGATATGTTTAGTAATATCCGTTTCATGATTTTATATGTATAAAGAGGAAACATTGATTTCTAATGAGTCTGAAGCTAAGTATAAATTATTTTCAAATGTTTGCATGTTTTCTTTTCTTTCCCCAAAAATTTATTTCACTACTATATTATGATCATACCATTACAGATGCACATCATTACAATATTAACAAAAATAAGTGGTAAATTTTTCATAGTGATGACTTATACAGATCCTAAATATATAGGAAACTTATGCAAAAAAAATGTAATTTTTCAATAATTGCAGTCAATTTTTTTTTTACAGAAAAACGAACTTTTTGAGGGACACACCAGCTAAAACCCTCCAAAATTGTAAAATAACAAAGGATGATGTTATAGAAACAAATGTAACAACAACAATTTATGAAATACAACTTTTTCTATATTTCGAGACAGAAATTTACTTTCAGAGAAAATAGTTCCTGAGATATAGAACGACAAGTATATCAAAATAAACAGAAATTTCCAAACATTAAAATGGTACAAAAACAAAATATTACCTGAAATTTGAAAATTATTTATGGAAAAAACTATGTAGGCATCTCATGGAGCGGTGAAGAACAAAAACAGTAGCATTTTCAGAAAATGTATTGGTATTTACTTCGAGAAATAGTCAAAGAAAATGAAATAACGAATATTATGTACAAACTATTCGATATTAAAGGTTACACCAGACAGCAAACATTGAATTGGTATATACAAGTATAGAAAAGGAAATCTATATAAAAATGGAAATATATATTATAATGAATACAGATAAAATATAGGAAATAGCAAGTAAACTTTATTACGGGAGTATAAAAATGTATTTATTTATAAATAAATTTTAACCAAACAGATCATAAAATATTTTAAGTGACTTTTGTAAACATCTGTTAGCAAACTACATTTTCATTTAAGCCTAGAGACATAGAATTATAAATCTCAATCAGCCAATGATATTTTACTCATGCATATAATGTGTTTTACATTGCAACATAAACTAAAACGAAATCGTAAATGCGTTCCGGGCTTCGGGCCCATTTGCGTCATCGTCTCACTGGACCTTCATTGTTTTGACGGACGTTAAACTGTAACAAAAAATAAAACCCTATGGGATATCTACATTTTATTTTCGGCGCCAATTGCAACGCTCATGTGTTGATCGTTTCTACCAGGCCCAGTACTTTTTTGTACGATCTGCTGACATTTTAAATGGCTATTATTGCAGTCAGCAGGAGGATTTTAATAGCATCAAAATATTTTTGAGCAACCTGTACTTGTAGTTAACAAAAGCTCGTCATTTATTTTACCCGGACTAGCCCATAATACACTCTACCCCAGGATAAAAAATAGAATAACTATGATTGCTTACGTCATTCACATCTCGATAACAGTTTGGTTTTACGAAAATGGTTAGCACTAATAAGTTTAATAAATGCGTGGGAATGAACATGTGTTTATTTGCAGGTAAAAGCTTGAAAACTAACAAATGCCTTTTTCGGGGAATACAAATGTAAATATCCTCATTAACATTCGGCAACGTTGTGGCATTTGTTTAATTTTATAGCATACTGTATGTATCAATTCGAAGTTCTTAAATATTCACCATCAGCATGGTGTCATGTTTGAAACTTGCAGCCATGTCGGTTTGTAATAAATTTCCTCTTCCACGATTGTAATACTTGTCAATTACTCTTTAGTTTATTTTATTTGATAATCTCCCTATTCATATTCTTGTAATGTAATTATTTTCATTATTTCATTTTTGATTTTCTCTTTTCTGTTTTTCTTTGATTTTACTGCTATGGTTTCACTACTTGTACGGCCTACACGGCATAAAACATATTAACTTAATTATATATACATTTCACCTAAGATGTCAGTCTAGATAAATACGATATACACAAACCCAGTTAAATATGTCAAACTAAATAAATAATTAACTTAATTTTACACATATTGACCTAATTAAATACGTTTCACCTAACTAAAAGCTTGGCATCTAGTTACATACACATCAACTATTAAGTACGACAAACCAATTAAATATATGTCAACATAATTTTACACATATTAATTCAATTATAATTAGTAGTTTACCCAATCTTGATATTTAGGCCTAAAATCTCCCAGCTTGAATTATAACGCGAACAAATTAAGCGAAGCTAGTCAATTAAATACAATAGGTAGTTCACGTAGTTATTGTTTATTTCAAGTATTTGGTAAAAAAAACGTAAATTTTAACACTAATTACTTCATAGCTACTTATATCAATGAAATATTTCTACACATGCAATTTTAGGTTGTTTTTAAATATTGTCAGAGAAGGACATCCCTCAAAAACAAATGCAAGTAATTAACTCTACCTTTAGGGTTATTTATAAAAGAGAATTTACCTACATTCGTTCTCTGTTGCCTACAGTTGATTTTAAAATTATGATTGTTTCTACCACAGTATGTTGGTTTTCCTAATGTAGCTGTGATATCCTTCCATGCATTTTGTTCTCTATACGCTTTGTATAATGATATCCTAGCTTTTTACATCTTTCTGCTGGTAATACACATCATAATGTTTTCATATTTTCCTCCCCATGTTCTTTTTTACCATTTACGAATTTTGTTGCTCTACGCTGGATTTTTTTCCTAGGATATTTATTTTATATATCCTATATAGATTCTTGCTAACTGCTCCATACCGCATAAGGGTCGAATTAATGATAAATAAACCATTTCCTTCCATCTTAAGACTGGCTTTTTTTAGTATTCTGATAAAGTGTACCTCCCTCTATACTTTCCTCACAACACTATCAATTTGTTCAAGATTAGAATTTAAGTAAAGGCCTAAGTATTTACAGCCACTTTTCTGGGGAATTTATATTTCATTGAGTTTATAATTAAGATTATTTTTTCCTCGGTCTTTACAAAATGTTATTGTCTTACTCTTAGAACCATTTATTTACATCTACGTTTAATCGCCCAATTGGAAATAGATCGCTTTGAAAAATCTTCATATCGGAATTGATGACCTGAGCTGTTAAAGAGCGTCCGTAATTAAATCAAATTAAATTAAATCAAATAAAAAATAATAAAAATAATAGTAACTCAAAGAAACATAGATTTCTGTAAACTATGGAATTCTTGAGTTTATATGAAGCCCTGTTTTCCCTTGGTCGTGGCAGCAAAGTTCTAGAAATAAATACTCTCCTAGAATATAAACAACGTTAAGTAATTTCATAATCCCTGAAATGACGTTTTTTCTAGGACGATTATATTAAGAAAAGTGTCCATTTGCGTTTCTTTTTAAGTTGAATGAGTCAGGCGTGTTTAAAGCGACATAGCGTTCGAGGTTGCACATAAAAGGAAAAAAAATTTAAAAATTACGGCCTAGAAAGCGAGCAGCTATGAGGGTTGATTGGTAAATGTTTTATTCATGACTGAAATTTCTGCAAAGTAGCTCCTACATTGTGGAACTCAAGAGTTTTGCCCAACACCTCGTTCTTCTTTTATTATTAGAGCAGAAAATAAACCCACCTAAGTTTTATAACCTGCGAAGTTACTTTTCAAAACTGCGGTTAAATTTCTTCTTCACTGAAAAACTTTGTAATGAATTTCCCTAACATTTTCTTCTCTTTTCTTTCTTTTTCCTTCTTGTTTTTCTACGTTGTCAAATATTAAGATACCAAATTCCAGACATTTGACGTAGATTTTTTTTTTTCTGTTTTCCTGTAATTTTGCTGATAAAATGGTATCCAGTGCCAAATATATACTCTGGCAAGTTTCCAATTTCTAGTTCTCTTTCGCCGAGTGTGCAATTCGTGATGCCTTAATGTGGAAAGACGATAATCAACCAGTCATTCCTATGAAAATCTAATAAATGAAAACAATTTTTTTAATCGTGTTCAACGCCTGTTTTACTACTGAGGCCTCATAGGCGGTGGACACTGGTGATACATGAGATGAAATGATAAATTGGGAAAGGATTTTTAAGAAAGTTTAGGGTACCTCTCCGGCATTTGCCATCTATGAGGACTGAGGAAAGCCTGGAAAAACCTCAGTAAAGGAGGACGGTCCTGGTGCGATTCAAACTCCAGACCTCTCGCTGACGAGTCCGCATCTTAACGATCTCGGGTACCCATGGCGATAATCTGAAACTGTCAATATATAAAATATTGAGAATGACACTTATGCAAGTGAAGCAAGAATAACAAAAACCATGGTAAACAATAAATTTTAATACATGTTATAAATTTTCATTATTTGTTATTAGATTTTTTTTTTTTTTATTTATTCATGGACGCTCTTTAACATCTCAGGTCATCAGCGTCCCATTCAATTCAGGGCGTGAAACGACCGACAAATTTTGCTCAGAGGCCTCTCTTTCAGGCTTGAGGTTCTTTTTCGTGCCGTAAATGTACGACACGGGACCCACGGCTTTACTTCCCTTCCGAAGGAAGCCATACTTAGGATTTTTACGCCCGAAAAAATCCATCGATCCTGGCCGGGTTCGAACCCGCGTTTTGGGCGTAGGAGGCAAGTATGGCAACCACTACACCACCAGGACCGACTTGTTATTAGATAAAAGATATAAATAATAAAATAAATAAATTTCGAAATTTTACAACGTAATGACGATTCCAATATCGATATGCTGTGTGAAAAATAATATTTAAAAATGATGAAAATATTAGTTAAGATCGATGCCAGGTTATAGACTGAAAGATGTCAGGAGTAATGAAGAAATATAAAATAATCTACATATTAAATAACAAAATAGGAGATAGAGCTCCAATTAATTTCATCAGAGAAACATGATAGATCCGTTATGATCCGAAACCGGATATTTACTAGCAGCCTGAACCTTCTTAGATAACGGTGTTATTTAAGAAACGGTAATATAGCCAACATAATTTTCTCTCTTATTGTATACCAACAGATGTTCAAATTAATTTTTGGAGCAAATTCAAAAGTTCATTCCATAAAAAATAAAACAGGCAGAACTAAAATGCAAAATAATTAAAACGTGCCAAGGATGGAAATATATATGCTTTACGTGGTGTATCTGAAAAGTTCGGGTATGGAGTCATATCTGAATGCAACAGGGCGCGTGCGCATGGTTCTTCAGAAAACGTGGGGATAAGCATACCTAGCGTTGATTACTTGCGACTGGTAGTGTAAACTCACTGAGGCCAATAGAACGTAGAACGTAGTCACAGCAATGCACAATGGAGCAACGTGTAAACATCAAGTTCTGCCTCAAATTGGAGAAAACGGCGACAGAGATGCATGAAATGGGGGTGCAAGTTTACGGGAGGAAAACCGTGAATAGAAAATGTATCTACTAGTGATTCAAACCCTTTCACGGAGGGAAGGAAGCGACTAACTATGAGGAACGTTGGAGTAGGCCATGGAAAAAGCGCAACGATTGTTGGCACAAGATCGGCAACTGACTTTACGATTGATGTTGAGGAATTGAACACGGCGCACACCATACAGTTCCATTAAGCTGTGACACTACCTGACAATGACTACGTCCTACTGGCTGCAGCGGGTTCATATGTATAGTCGCTTCTTTCCATGTCTCTGAAGTACACGCGCATGCTTGCGCATATGCGCCATATTGCCATTCAGATATAGCGCAATTCACCGAAATTTTTATACGCATCACGTATATAAATATAACTGCGCTAATCTAAAAGACCTTCCAGTTCTAAAAACGAAATACTTTCTGAACATTGGCGTAATTTTGTAAACTTTACACAACAATACGCAAAATCTCTGTAAACTTATATTGCCCTCGATGAAATAAATTAATTATGTGATTAATACAATTTGTAACTGGTTCAAAGCTAACAAAATATAATTGAATATAGTTAATACAAGCATAAATAATTTATAAAATAACTCACCTGATCTAACACTAAATATCAAAATTCTAGGGTTTCAATTTGACAAATACTTAAATTGGAAAGCATATTTTGGCAAAACTAAAATCAGCAGCCTATGCGCTTCGCTCTTTATATCATATTAGACCTGAATTATTCTCAAAACATAATATTATGCATACTTCTTGTCGATTATGTTATATCCCGAGGAAGCTGGGTTGAAATCAAATGTGATTTTATACTGCAAAAGAAGAAGCAACATAAATAATATTCGAAAGCAACTCCTATATGCATTCATGAGTAATGTTGTTATGTTTAAAATAATTTATGAAATTCCGTGTATATTTTTTGGGAGGAGGGGTTTAAGGTGAGTACATTATCTGTACAATTCCTTCCTTTCTTGAAATCTGCTTGTTATTCGAGTATAATGTCGTTCACTGTTTTATTTTTGTATATCTTTTAACTTTAATATAGGTTTCATATGCAGTGCAGTGCAAACAAACTCGTCTCTATTTAATGGGATATGTTTTATCTACCTTTTTAAATGTTGCTACTACAGCGACGTTATTTAAGTTATGCGCCTCCTGTGCACGATTGCCCACTGGGGAAGTGAAGCTAATGCAATCGAAAAAATGAGATACGAATATCCGCGCTTTAAGGTAGTGTTTTTATTTTAACATTTATATCCTTACCGAAAGTATAAATGGTGGTGTATTTAAACAGGTAATAAAAGCAACATTTCTGGCATATGCCTGTATGTCATAACTTTTCTCCGTCGGAACAGGGCGATTCTGAACACGCTTATTGTCTGGTATCTTTGTAACAGGTGAACAGTTTCTCTGCCTAGGGCATGGTTCCCAGGATATTTTCTTGTTTTCTCTGCAAGAATTAGTTTTTACCTATGTATCGTACATAAAAGCTCATTCCTCAAAAGTATATATATATGGTGGCATAACAATTGAAGAATATTTGCACATAATTTATACACCAAGTACCTAATAAAACATGAACGCACAACAACTCTCTGACAAAGCTTACATTAAACTAACTAAAAAGTGCTATCTGCACATGCATTGCACAGCCTTGACGACTGACTTTTCCCAGTACTTATCCACGCTCTGCAAGCCCGTAACTCAAATAACCTCACTGTATTTTCCATTTTTTTCAGGGATAACTTTTCGTTTCCTACATATAAAAAACAGTACATGATGTTTCTGAAAATTTCTTTAAGCAAATTTAAGTAATTCATGCTTATATGCTTAATTCCGGGAGCTTTAAATGTTCTGTTGCTTTTTATTGCTTCTCTCAACTATTTCTAAAAAATTTACTGCTGTGTTATAGCTTCCCCTTCCCATTCTCCCATTTTCTTCTAAAGTTCATAAATTCTTGGAGTAATTCATTAACGATTTTTTTGTAGTTACTTATAGGATAGTTTCATCTCTAATATTTCGATTTTAAATTTCTTATGAAGTTCGTGTATCAGTAGCATAAAAATTAAAAGAATAAACCGGGGAAACAAGAAATGAAGAAATAATGCAAAAAATATACACCTCACAGTAAGACAAAATAGGGCGTGTAGGTTAATGTGAAGAAAACCAAATAAAGGCAAAGAAATTGTGTGTAAGGGGTTTCTAGATCCCTCCAGTCACTTAGGCAAACCTGAAACTTAGGGTTCAGGTAGGTATTGTGCCTCACATCAGCAACATTGAGATTACCGCAAAGGATGCAATTAGCTCTTCCATTGTTTCACGTTAGTTACTCAGGTGTTAGAAACTTGCGTTATGCAAATCTCGTCCCTAACGAGGTCGCATGGGAAAGAGTCTTAGAGATGAAACTTAGCTCTAACGTAAGCACACATTAAACTTTTACACTCAACAAACCGCGCAGAGAATTAATGTCTGCATCTGATTACACCTAAGGTTTTAATGCAAAAGTTTTCCTAATATGCTAACAGGGAAAATTATTTTGAGTCTACTGACTTTAAAACGCAAATAATTATATTTTTATTAAAATAAAGATCGTTGTTGTATGCAGTGTGGCGGCGATTTACCACTAATACCTTTAAAATAGATATTATACTTTTTTATTATTTCGCAGTTTAAAAAAGGTTGATAACATGACAATTAAAATTATATAAGTAAATAAATAATTTAAAAAATTGAAAAGCATAACACATTAATACGTCACAAGAGTTTGGGGTTCAAATTTTGATCAGTTAGGGATGAACACCCACAGCACTACAAACATTCAAGTGCTTATTTAGGTCTTCGGCAAAATACCTAAACATCATTAAGAAAGTTTGTCTTTCAAAGAAAACCTTAAATATCTTCTCATTGGCGCTACAGCCCACGGTGACCTGCCGCGGCGACCTGTGCTTGAGGGCATATGATCAGCAATGCCAGCACCCCCAACTGATGGAGAGGTCGCTTCCCTAGATAGAAGAACGCCACCTCTCCATCAGGCAGCTTCCCAATTGTCCTCACGAGGCGGGGTGGACCCCGTTCCACACCTCCCTAACTTAGATAAGCAGGTACCGAGAATCAAACCGGGGCCTCCCGGCCAGCAGTCAGCAACGCTAGCCTAGGGGACTGTAAACCTTAAATAGAATTTCTGAAATTCTAAATATATTGCGTAAAATAGAATCTCCTCAAGATTTATTAATAAGCGTATGAGTAAATTAATAGTGAAAGCTATTCACCCATTTGGATTAATATTTGTACTTTTGTACAACTGCAAAAAGCAATAATATGAAGTAGAACCTTTTTACTTACCAGGTACTAGGGGCGCGCTACAAAGAATAATTAAGAGATGGTCTCAATAACGAAAAGCTGATATTAAATCATTGCTGGAGCTATTCGTCAAAACATGTTATATTAAAAATTAGAGTATTTGCTAATTCAAAAATATAGTGTAAGTATTGTTTACTGTTGCTTTGACTGCAGGGTTCTCTCGCGACTTCTGTAGATTGGACATGAATTCTGTACCTCGTAGTTACGAATAGAATGAAATGAATTAATGATGGCGCAATGAGTTCGGAGTCCTTGACGCCTTAAAACTATCTGGCATTCACCTAATCAGAGTAAGAACACGAGTCTGCGCCTTAACGACCTCGGGCACCTATTCTATATGAATTCATTTATTAGTATATATTGTCGCTGAATTTACTTTTATTTTTAAAACAAACAGCCTTCAGCAATGAAATAAAAGTTGCAGACTCAGAAAAAAAGTAGAGCTAAAGAAAGAGATAATGAGGTGATTCAAACAGCCAAATATTACTGCAATAATAATAATAATAATAATAATAATAATAATAATATGTTGAATGTGACACATGTTTGAAATTACATTACCTGTATAACTAAGTACTTAAATAGAGAACTTGAATAAATAGAGGAAAATTTTCCTAGAAGGGACTCAAGAAGTCTAAAGCCCTAGGTTTCAGTCATTATAATAGATGCAGCCAATAGGCAGATAGCAGCATTAACTCCGTAACCACAACTCCATGTGGTTACACTGCTTTAGGAGTGGGAAACTGGCTAAACTCGTTTCCGGTTACATTTCCTACCTCACTTATACATACACCGCGTGTCAGTTTGCATCTTAAATTCAATGTTACAAAATCCATCAATTTCTAATCTCTACTCTGAAAATCCTGTCTGATGAATAACCTCTCTTGACATTCGAAAAAAATGTCCAATTACTTTATTAACCAAATATATAATATTTGTAGTTGCCCAGCATTTATGTCGCTAGACCCCTATCAACTTTTTTCTTTTTTTTTCTCTCTCTTTTTTTTTTCCAATTTGGTTCCTCCGTTTTTCTCTGTCATTTTAATAATTTTCCTCCACACTTGTCTCTTGTATCAACTTTTGAATTTCTTGATGCCAAATTACATATTTTTCTCTATATTCTTCAACCCATTGGTTGCTATTCCAACACTCTTTGTTATAGCCTTTCTTTTGTTACTCTTTTTATATAGTGATATCAAAACAAAACATAATCGCGTAGTGAATTTTTTACGTTTATTCTGTTAACGTCATCAGTCAATTATGTTCCTTCTGAAATAATTCGATAATGTCCTCAAAAAATTCATTTACATTGCCATAAACCTGGACCCTATTGTAGTTGTCATCATATTTAAATATAATTTATTTATTTTTTAAAAAATCTGGCTATCCTATAAAACTTCAATTAATTTAAATATTATTGAATTTCCTACATTTATTCTTCACTTAATTTTACTATCTTATAATCTATCTCTTACCATCTTTAATCTAAATACATTTTATAGTGCTTGATTATTCCTTTCTCGTGATCTAAATTTAAATTATCACCGAATTGCTTTGTTTTTTCTATAATAATATCAAAACCACTTATCTATACTCTTATGAGTATGTCTGTCAAATTTAATATCCTCACAACCCTGAGATACACTAAACTAAATTGTATAAAATAATTACCATCTAAAAATTTCTACACAAAAATAATTTAGAGTACAAATAATATGCACAAAATAATGGAACAGATTTCAAAATTTAACTATTTGAAATATATTTCTTCAAATTAAAAAAGAATGATACAGAAAATAAATTTAAAAAATACAGAGAGCTAAATATTTTGAACATAAAATCTACAAGAAAATAATGGTAAAATATTACAATGTAACGTTAATTCCACTGTTGCTATGTAATTCTGAAATTTGGACCCTGACAAAACAAAATTAAAGAAAGTTAGGTAGCTCAAATTATTATTAAGGCCGTTAGTAGGAAACTAATTATTTAGATCGTTGGATAAGGTACTAGCAAAAAAGACAGCGTGATAAATATCACAAAAACTACACAAAGTAGATTAATAACATAAACATTTACATAGAATGAACTATTCTCGCATTCCAAGTATTATTTACAAATGTGAGCCTAGTGGGAGAAGAATAAATAAATATAATAATAAAGTAAAACTTAATTCTAATATTTTAAAATTAATTTGGCCTCTTCAAGAAAAGTCTGTGCTGATATCCGGTACCTACATCCACAGGTTGGGGATGGAATTCTTCTTCGATGGAGATACCCGAATCTCTAAAAATACTAAAACAAGTGTAAGCACATCACACTAGAACTTTGCCATTTATCTTGATAATACGGCAAACCAAACTTTATAGAAATTTGTAATTATTTTTATAAAGTTTTACAGAAAATGATTTGAAACTATATTTATTTGTAGTGAGTTTTAATTCATTTATTTAATTAATGTTGCTCAAATTTGTTTATTTTTATTTTGTAACAATAAAAAATACTTTTGTTAATTAATTTGTTTCAGCGTTTGACTATAAATGAACTAACCTGTACTTTTTATTTATTTTTATGAATTTCCAGAAAAGTGCAATTAATGTCACTTAAACGCTATTACCGATTATATCCAGATCCTTGACCACAGTAGTCCAGAGAGGGACTTGACCGCACGACTGCTAAGTCCTGTATCACCGTCTTGCACCATCACTGAGCGCATCTCACTCCACCTGTCGCTATCTGGCGGCTTAGTGATCCAAGGATTACTTCCTCTCCATCAGGCAGCTCCTCAATTGCCATCATGAGGCTGGGTGCACCCCATTTCAGAACTCCCTAACTTTAATCATTCTGTTTTTCGTTAATGCATTTGTAAAGTATGGCGCTGTGGTACAGAATACCTCTAAGATTCATGAGAGCCAGAAAACTCATAAAATATTTAAATACATTTCTTTCCCTAAATACTTCTGTCATCAATAATGAAAGAGCCACTTTGAAAGCAATTCTACCTTTCTTGTTCTGCTGGTGGAGTTAATAGTGTAAAACATGTCAATAGTATTAAAAAAACGTGGTCGATATATAATGTGCTTTATTCTTATCTAGAGGAAATACTTAGAATGGAATAAAGCGATAACCGGCTTGGGGAGTTACAATAGAAACTCAAACATATTGATATTTCCATCTAGCTAAAGGATTCTTTGGGGTATTTAAAATGTGACATAACACAGCGTGTTCTTTTTACATTGCTAAATAATATAGGTTAAGAACAAAACTTTATTTATGTTTCTGATGTTAAAGCAATTGATTTTGTAGCAGTTTCATTAAACCGTAATACGTTAATTAGTAGTTTAACGTTCCATCATTATGCATGTTCATTATTAATAGAACACTAAACAACACGAAAGGACATACACAACATTAAACCAGCACTTTTCATCAGAAACGAGTGAAAAGAAAATGCTTTAAAATGTGTGTATTGTTCCTTGGGATGGAAATATTGTATGCACCATTTTTATTAGAAAATATCAAAACACTTTTTTACCCTCATAGTGAGTTGAAGAGAAAGTGTTTTAATAGCGAACTTTGAATGCTCTTTTCATCCCTGAATCATCGCTATTTCTTTCTCCCCTTTAGCATGCCTATAATGTTACAGATCTCGCTCAGCAGTTTTAATTTAATCACGCTTTAATGCGCCTCTCGTCGAATATTGTTCAACCTTTAATTAGCTTAACAATTTTAAAAAGCATCTTCAATACAGCTCACGTTCCTGACACACAAGGTTAAAATATTACAGCTTTCCATATTTATCATTTTCGACACTTTTAGAAAATGATGTACATAGCAACATAATCTAGAAGCATAATGAAATTTTAAAATAAAACACGAATATTGCGGATATGAAGAAAAGGGGGGAAAAAATCATCGCGAGTTCTTTTTTTTTTTTTCCTTCTATCCTTCCAGTTGTCCTGTTACACTCTTGTGTTTGTCATGTTATTAATTCCTTCCAGCCTTTTTTACTTTGATATTCCTCTTATTTTCTTCCCAAACTCAATGTAAAATATTCTTTGAGAATATATTGTTTAGTTTTTACGATTTATAATGGTATAATGTAATATTGTTTTAATATTATACTTAAGAAACGAGTAAAGTTAGTTTTGTAAGTTTTATGAAAGCAGTAAACGAACAGCATTATAAACGAGTTTAATATGCCATTTTTGTGTACCAGAATTATAAAATATTATCAAAACATTAGAATTAATATTAATGTCAAATTTCTAATAAATTACTAAGTTTAATGCTCTTTTTTAAATTACATCATTGTATCGATATAGATCATTAAGTTTCTTCATCTATTCTTATTATTGTTAGCGATCCACAGACAAAAATAGTAAAGAAAAAGTATGGATTAGCAATGGGATAACTTACAGATGGGAATTTTGAAATTAATATTAAAAAAATTGAAAAGGGTAGTAAGGAGCTTTAGAGAAAATTTGGTAACTGTGTGGGGAACATAAGAGAGAAGTGGTGGAAGAAAAGGATTAAATTAAAGGAAGAGGATAGTTATGAGATAATATAGAAAGGGGTAGATAGAGGAAAGTAGCATCTATTAATGTACAGTGTTAAGATCCTAAAATAACAAGTACTCCAAGAACAGCGGAAATTTTTGTAAAAGTTAATGTAATAAAATTATGCAGAAATAAAACATACATTATTCATTATTTTAGCGAAGGTGGATTTACCATAATAAATTTTAGCTCAAGTTAAAAAGTCCAATTGTCACTATAACTGAAAAGATCTTATAATTTTATCAGAAGGAAATCGACAAACTCATTAATTGATGAACAAGGAAGATATTAAGTATATTTTAGAATAGGTCAGTGTTAGCAAACTGCACTAATTCATTTGGTAACTAATTTTAACTTGTTTGCTTACTTCCACACTCCTTGGGAGGGTATGAAAATATTTTATCAATTCTGTAATTATGTAATCTGAATGAAAATGAACGATTGATTGTTTTCAGAAATACATAAATTGTATTCTTAAATGAAGATTACAGACGAAATTTTGACTTTTTTGACATATTAAAAAAGTAATTTATATGTACATATAGTTGTTATATGTAGCCTAGAAGTAGTTTTATAAATATTTAAAAATCGCATAAATTTAGAAAAGCCTGATGTTGACACCATCTATTTCAAATTTAAATAGCTTTCGACCAAATTGAACCAAAATTTCTGGTTTTTATCATTCGTTGAAAAATATTTTGCCTTTGCTGTTTATTATTCTGACATAAATAGTCTGAATATATTCGTGATTACGACGCAGGGATTTATTATGTCCCGATTTGGAGCTATGGGTGAGATTTTAACAATTTTTATCTCAGTTTTCTCACAACTAACTCTCCTGCAGGTGTGATTCAATAGAGAAATAAATAGTGCATTTTTCCTTGAAGTGTTCAGTAATATTTTTTAGACATTACAATGAACCTATTAAAGAATAATTATTAAGAAAAATGTCATAACTTAGTAATTATGGATTTTTTGTAAAAATTTTATTTTTTTTTTCCAAATAAAAAATGAATTATTGTTTCAATGTTTATATTCTATAAAGTTTGATTCAGTACATTCATAAAATGTATAAAAATAGGCTGTTTAGATTTCAATGCTGTAGTCTTAATAATATTGTCACTGTAGAAGCATTAATTTGTCTAATTTAACACTGGGAAGATAGGACCTTCATACTCTCCCTAATATTATCCTAAAGTAACATTTAGTTAATAACAACATTTTAGCAATGAAAACAATTTAATGGCCTAATTATTTACATGATAATTTTATGCAATTATTGTCATAATGTAGCATTTTGTTTATGATTTTGATCAACAATAAAACTGTTTATAATTCTAGTATACAACGAAATTAATTTTAAACAAATTTTTTTTAATTTAGAGCATCGAACTGATTTTCTAAGAAAAAATTCATTTCTATTGAATGTGATTTATCTTAATTTTAGTTTTAATCTGGCATATCGCTGCATTATTTTGCATCCCAATATGTTAAAAATATTTGGATATTTCGAGACTATCGAAAATAGCCTAACTATTGTTTTTCCGCTACGAATATTAGATTTCTTTATTCATTGTTTTGGGTCTTTTTCAAATAATACAAATTGTCTTAGGAAATTAATGTACACCTATAAATTGCAAACGTTATGCTATCCATACAGCTTAACTGAACTTGGCACTTAGATCGCTAGGAAAGGCAGAACACATAATTACTTAAATGGAGAAGCATGATATATTCAAACGTGTCCATAAACATTGCCTTTTTAACTTGAGCTAAATTTTCTTACTGTAAATCCATCTTCACTAACAATGAATGAATAAATGAATGTTTTATTTCTGCATAATTTCTTACATTAACCTTTTCAAATTTTACAAATGTTCTTGGAGTGCTTGTTATTTTAGGATCTATACATTTAACACTATGTGTTCCTTTAACTTAATCCCTTGCACCTACAGTTAAACTTGTATAGAAAGAATTTACACTTTACACGTTTGAAGATCTACGTACTCTGCTTAATTAAAATTTCAATATTATGTTGCCAAATTTCAATATTATATTGCCATTTTCTATTCAACACATTATAAGTTCAGTTTTCTTTTACATAAATATTAATCCTGAAAGTTTAAAATAATAGAAAATGTTTTTTATTATGCTAAAAATGAAATATATTAAGTAATATTAAATAACTAAGATATATATATAAATGAATATTAATACATAACTTCCACTGTGTGCGGTAAAATTGTAAAAGTAAGTACGTTTAGTTGTCTTCAAAATTACAGAAATTAATACATTGGACTGTGTTGAATGTTTTTAAAGCAGACGTATGCATTTATCAAGATATTTTTCATGGCTTCTTGGTAAAGCAGCTGCTCTTTGTGAGGTATCACCACTGAAAGACTCAACGAGGCTCTTGAGGTGAGAGGAAAATCCCAGTGAACTTCATCGTCAAACATAAGTACGATGTAGTGGTAACCGTGCATAGAAGCATCCATGAGTGCGCAGACCGTGTCAGTCTGCAAGCGCGGTGCAGCCTAGCTTTCAGAACACATATGTTGTAGGTGTGAAACTAAAATAAAACACCTAAACACCGCAATACGTGTTTCAGCGATTATGTTGTATTAAAACAAAATTGACTCTGTTTTTACCTCCAAAACTGCATTGTGAAAATTCTGGAATTCTATAGTTACCTGTCCAAATTCAAGACATTACGCTTGTTTCATGAGAAATGCTAAAACACAGTAGTGGAAACTGTGTATTCATTCACTGGTCGTTTTATCATTAGTTATGGTAGCCATACTTACATTCTAAACCCAGTATCGCGGGTTCAAACCCGGCCAGGATAGATGAAATTTTTCGGGCGTAAAAAAACATGGCTTCCTCGGAAGGGAAGTAAAGCCGTGGGTCCCGTGTCGTACATTTACGGCACGAAAAAGAACCTCAAGGGTGAAAGAAGAGGCCTCTGAGCAAAATCTGTCGGCCGTTTCACGCCCTGAATTGAATGGGACGCTGATGATCTGAAATGTTAAAGAGCGTCCGTAAATAAATCAAATAAACAAAACAACATCATTAGTTATACACCTTGCACGCTCATTCTGTGTTTTATGTCAAAGCTATTAAATGTGTAACAGCAATTGTATCTTTTCTTCATTCCCCTTCTAAACGGAATACAATCTTACCCATTGACACTCTCCCTCTGCACTCTGATTGATATTATCATGTTTCGCTCCTATTTTGTTTTCATTGTTAACATTTCTGGAATTAATTCAGCTAGAATGTTCCAACATCTGACTTCTCTGTTAAAACTGTGTTTTGCATGTATTTCTTATTTTTTACTGAACCAGTAAATTCAAATTTGTGTACATTATCGTGAATTGTAGTTGTAGAAGGAGATACTTGATCAGGAAACGCCTGAATATTCCGCAAGCAAACGATTACTTGATTGGTATTTAAAATAGCGTTTACACAAAAGGCGTTGCTGTAGAGTTAACCGTCTAACCATCTTATAAACAGGTGTATATTACTGTGAAATAGGTTTAGAAAGAGACATTAAGCGTGTTGAAGAACAGGCGCCTTCGGCTACTGTGCGCCTAGCAGTCCAGATATGAAACGCCGCGTGAGCGGACAAGTTTTATAACTGAAGTTATATATCAAAACATTACTGAAAAGTTGCTGATCATAGATAATCTTGTTATTGTTTTAGGCTTATAAATTCAATATATTTTGGCATGTTACAATTTTTTTAAGAGAAAGTAGTATTTTCTTTGGAGAAATATCTTAATTTCTGCTTCCTTTATCCGCAGCTTATAAGATTAAATACTTTAGCACACAAAACATATTTTTAAAGATTAGTGTAATTAATATATAAGCAGAAATAAACCATAAAATTAGTTGCAAAAATGCTATATTTTAACTTCAAGATTTAACACTCAGTAGAATAGTAGGTTGAATTTAAGTAGTAGGTTGAATTTAAGATATAAAGGAACAATTTTTATTAGTTAACTTTTTGTCTTAACTATTCCCCTACATACCCTTCGTTAACTCATTACAGTAAAATAGTTTTTCATAGCTAGAGCATAGTAAAATGATTTCATAGCGCTCTCACTCTCAAGGTCTGATGATGAGCTAGTTAAGTATGTAAATAACATTATGTGAGCTGCCGAAATGGGACACAGTGCAAAGCATTTGTTTTTGCCACTTATTCTACATTTATTAATTTTTTTCTTCTCGCGGAAACCATTATCAACGTCTTTTTATATCTTTTCTTATTGTTTTTCTTCCTACCCTTAATTTGTCCGCTGCTCTTGTCATTTCTGTTTTTTCTTTCTGCTTTTGATATTCTTCCTTCATTGGTTGAGTATGTATAAGCTTACTTCAATAGTCCATCAGAATGGCCCATGCACAAAATGTGTATGTGTCAAATTTCCGAATAATCTGAAATACGATTGTTTTGAAAACAAAAAATTATGAATTTTATTAACTTTACGAGCCAAAAGGCTTCAAACTCAATTTCTTTGTCATCGGATAGCACGTTGTTATGCTCACGAGACGTTAAATATGGATTGCATTGAATCAACGTGTTTCATGTAATCGCAAAACAAACGAACAACAAAATCTGTGTGAACGAAACGATTTTCAGATGTTTGGTTAAGTTCTGTGAGAAGGGTAAGAGCCATTTCACTTTACCAGACCGAGTTTCATTTGTCTTTTTTTATTATGTGTGCTAGTATGACTATACGAGTATGCCCTTTTTTCTCATATTCCCCTCTTTTGAAGTAAACATATGTTTTGCTTGATGAAGGAAATGTACAGAACTTTCTTGTTTTTCTTTGGCTTCTTCGGAGTGCCTTCTCTATCCTCTCTGCGTCTCATAAATTATCTTACAAATACACTGCTTTCGTTGCTGTTATATGTATAATTCCATAGGTTGTTCTTAGTGTTTCTTTTCTTCTTTCTTCCTTCTTATGTCTTTTTAACACGCTTTTTTATTATTTGCTCTGTTTATTCTTTGTACTTGCTCGTACCATCTTAATTGATTATTATATTATTGATTTCTCCTTATTTTTTCACTGTAACATCTTTCATAGCAAAGAAAGTCTAAAAAGACGATGGATAAATAAGTTTTCATGAAATGATTGCGTAAAAGTGTTTCGACTTCACAACGCTTCAAGTTACCTTGCATTTACCTTTTCAGAGTAAGCAAATACTCTGGAGAAAAATCTAATATCCAGATAAATGTCCGTATGGGATTCGAACCTAGGAACTCAAATTTGCAGGTAGACATGCTAACCACGCAGGCTTTATTTTATTTTATTTTTATTCTGGTTTACTGACGTTAAAATACACATCTGTTGTTAAACGTTTAGTTTTTTTGTTTTGTTACTTTGAGAAATTTATTTCGTAATATATTACCATTTGAACCGATTTTTGAATTTATATTTATTAATCTTGTTACTTATTTCTTTACAAAATTTTATCTCTGCTTTTATTTGTTGCTTTATGTTTATTCTTACTTATCCTTTAATTAGTTTTTATCATATACTTCACATCTTTCTAATCTTTTGTCATTTTGATTTTTAGTATTTAACAGTTCCTTTCTTAAATTTCATTGTCAATTGAAATAAATAAAAGCAAATACTGCTCTACAGCACTGTTAATAAGGTAATATATTTAAAGGAAGATTAAAAAGTTGCATTAAAACTGAAAGTTCTCCATTGTTTGATTTGTGTTTTTAATGAGCTTAAATACATTTTGCATTGCAGTTAGACATTTAAAAAAAAAATATTTATTGCAACTTCCTTATTCGCTACGCGAAAAGATGGAAGTTATTTTAGGGCATACTTTCTTATAAAATCTTATTTTACTTATTGTTTCAACTCGTAAGAGGTCCATGTATTACAGTTTTTTTACCCCAATCATTAAAATGTGCAGTCTTGTGTAAAAATACTTCAGTGACACCGAATTTAACTTTTTTATGCAAAGAATATTTTTAAAATGCTATTTTTATTTATCATCAATGTTATTACAATTAAATATATAATAACGTAAAATATTAAATTAATTCTTTTAAACAAAAACATATTAATTTCAGGTAGCTTATGTTAATATAATGTATTCAAAGGAAATTTTTGTTATAAGAATATCTATCACAGAGAAGCTTAAATTTCCTCAGTATTTTATTATAATAGCAATGGTAAAAAAAGGGGTGATTCAATAAAAGACCCAGGTACATCGTCTTATAGCATCTTTTGTCTCCCCTTCTATTCACCCAGAAGACTTGTGCCTTTTATATGTATGTACACCTATATAGTGTTTTAACGCACTGAGTCACCATAGGCGGTGACACTGATGATACATGAGATGAAATGATAAACTGGGAAAGGATTTCGTCTTATGAAAGGGAGCATTCCAGGCCTAAATTTAGGGCACCTCCCCGGAATTTGCCATTTACGAGAACTGGGGGAAACCTAGAAAAAACCTCAGGGAGGACGATCCTTGTGAGAATCGAACCCCAGACATCCTGCTCACGAGTCCGCGTCTTAACGAACTCTGCCACCCTTGGCGGTGTGTGCCTTTCCCTACTTGTTAGGAGACAATTGCCCTTAAGGGACACAATAGGCTATCTTTGTCTTTATCATTCAAAATGGTGCGCCATAATTGCAAAGGAAAAAGAAAAAATAAAGGCCTTCATTAAGTTTGCTCTTACTTGCAGTAGGTTACTTTCGAGTAACAGAGAAGAATAGAAGGTTACATTATATACAGGAAATACAACATACCTATTAGGGTATTATGGTATTATTTATTAAATAAAAATAAACAAATACGTAAAAAGGAAAATAATACTTTTGTACTAGTTATAAAAACCAAAACCTAAAATGATTTATTTAAAACCAATGCTAAATCAAAATTTCATATGTATGTAGTGTAAAATTCAAATTATATGTTCTTAATTGTAATATTTTTTTTCCTTACAAACAATATAAACATATAATTATATTTTCTTATTTATTTTTAATAATTATTTTCATTTAATAAACAGCACTGTAATATCCTAATATATATTTTATGTTCTCTGTATAACAATCTCTATCGTTCTCTCTCTATTTTTATATTACACAAAAACAACAGAATGAAGTAACAACAAGCATAGTCTACGCCTCACAGTAGAGAGGAGCGGGACTAGTATGCAGGGAATCTGGCACTACAAAGCTCGCTGGACCCGGTGACAGAGTGATTACAGCGGGCGAAAAAGAGTTTCTGTCATCACTGGCACCCTCCCAATAGGAATAACAAAAATGCACGAAAGAAGGTTAGAACAAGGGTAAAGGATATCAGCAGGTAGAAAATTGAGGCAGAATGTAACACGAAGTCTATTCCAGCCTATCGAATGAAATTAGATTAACCTGGGGTAAAGAGGTGTATATGCTTGTTCTAGGGAGAAAGGCAAGATCAGGAAGGTCTTGGTTTAGACTGGGAGGTTGGAAAGCACAAAAAATAAAAGATAGTTCCGGTAGAATAATCTAACGATTTTGTGGAAGGGATGAGCAATGGGTGCATACTTTCACCGAATGTTCCCACTGGAAACATGTAAGAAAACCGCTATTTCCAGAAAACAATTAGAGATCGACTGATAATCTGTTGCATATCATACTAATTAGTTGAAGTATGCGAATCTAGAAGTAATTTATTTTCTGGTTAGAACGCAATAACTAGTGTAATTATAAATAAATATGTTTCCATTCATATATTTGTAAATATTTTTCTTCCCATTTTAATATTTATTAATTTATTATTAATAATGGAATACTTGTATTATTATTTGTACCTCTATCCAATTGTGTCATACTTAAGCATGTACGGTCTACGATCCATGCATAAAATATATTTGTAACGTGTATGTAGAATTGTATAACAATAAAAATACACCACCACCACCACCACCACCACCACCACCACCACCACCACCACCACTGCTAGTGCCACTGCTAAAAAGTTATCTTATGAACCCCCTACATCTTTGGATATTATGAACAGTATAATTACAGCTTTGCTGAAGATAACATAATATATATTTCTGTTGGAAATATATACAAAATATATATATATATATATATATATATATATATATATATATATATATAAATTAACAGTAATTATGATAGAAGAAAAGGATAAAACACTGAGAAAAAGTCACACTTGAGATCCCTATATTTCGGACTAGTGGAGTCCTTCTATGGCAAGAAGACAGATTTATCAAAATTATTTTGGCATGTTCTAAATATATTACTACTGTTAATAGTATCTTGATGAGTGCGAATAAATTATTATATTCTCTCAATCAGAAACATCTTCTTAATCTATCGCGGTTATATTTACAATATTTAAGAGCAGACATTCCTGTTCAGTTTACCGCGTCTTTCTTCCAAAACTTTTCCCCGCCGCTCGTAGCGTCAGCTCCTGACTTGACTTCTATTTTCAATCTACCTCGTCCATCTAAATTTTACTCCGGTACTGCATACCAGCATTCCAATAGCAAATGTACCCCTTGTACTTCCCCTACTATTAATAGTGCGGTTGTTAATTTATCTTCTATTTCACTTTCTGATGCTGATACATTGCTTCTGCAAAAAGGATTATCTTTTGCCCCAACTTCCAAATTTAATCGCCTTAAATTTGTTTCCAATGGCGTTAAGTTTTGCCGTAATTTAAGATGGCGTTACTATTGGCATACTAAATCTTCTCAGCCTACTTCAAATGTTACTCCTTGCCTTCTCAAGTTTCGTCCTCCCTCCAAACTTGAACCTCCTTCTTTACCTTCTAGTCATTCTTTAGAAATGTTTATTAACCGATTTTTAACTTCGATTAGTGATTCCAAATTTCTAGATAAGATCACCCCGAAAGATAACCTAACTTTGCGTGAGAAATCAGCACTTAAAAGGTTATCTAATAATCCTGATATTATTATTCTTCTAGCCGATAAAAGGTCCTCAGTAGTAGTAGGTCACTTGTCTTCTTGCCATAGAAGGACTCCACGAATACGAAATATAGCGTTCTCAAGTGTGGCTTTTTCTTTGAGTTTTATCTTTTTCTGCTATGATATTTACTGTTAATTTGTTACATTGTTGATAGTGTTGCTTTAATTTTATTTTTATTTTTTATTTTTCTTATATATTATATAGTAATATATATATTACAAAGTTATGACAAATATTAGTATAATTGAAAGTAATATAGCAAATAATAGCATGAAAATAATTGGAGTAATGGCACATAGCATATTTAGTAACTTTAGTAGT
This sequence comes from Metallyticus violacea, assembly GCA_030762175.1. Classification (NCBI taxonomy): domain Eukaryota; kingdom Metazoa; phylum Arthropoda; class Insecta; order Mantodea; family Metallyticidae; genus Metallyticus; species Metallyticus violacea. The sequence goes on along the minus strand of CM060838.1, from coordinate 22,029,875 downwards.
TTAATTCAGAAGTAAAATGTTTTGAAACAGCCTTAATGTCAGCTGAGATTCTGGGTCTCTACATCACAACGCCTTATATGCAACAGAGGAAGATAGAGCTTGTTTTGAACAAACCTGTAAGATGAGAGCAAGTGTGAAAGATGCTAATTTCTAACTTGAATGTAAATGAACTTAAACCGACTGCTGTTGCGTTTACTCCAGTCTTCCAGGTGAACTGTTGGAGACCCCGCCGCGCTATGACTTAATATGAAGATATTCTTCACTCTCTTTGATTTCCTTTCTAAGTACAAACTTCTGCACTGTGGCTCCCATGATTGGGGAAGTGCCGGTGACAAAAGATAAACCCTCCAGAAGGCTGGGCTTTATTTCCGTTGGAGTTTAATTGACAAGGTAAATACTGACCTGGAGCAGCTCTATCGACCCGCTGAAAAACAAGCCTCTTATTGCAGAACTTCAGTCCCACTTGAGCTTACGTGACAGGGTTACCCAGTTCAATCCCCACAAGGGTTTCGCTGTTACAACCAAAATGGTGAAAATTGTTCTGACGTTTTTGTGTCAGGTTGGTATAAAGCAACAATATAAGAAGTAAAGTAAGTTCGCTTAATGCTGGTCTGGAATAAGTTCTGGTTTTCACGTTTAAAGCTTAACAAAGTACTGAGACCTCACACTGCATACTCAAGCGAACTTAAAGTTGTAAATAATCCTTTTTGGCTTGATTTGTCCATAAAAGGAGTCCTTATGGGCCAAGAATAACCAGCAGTTATTACACTAGTGTTTTTTCAGTTATATAAAAGTTTATCCTCAAGGTGTTCTGCGGATCATAGTTCAAAAACTGAAATTTAAGCCTTTTAAACTGAAAAATAAAAGGAATATAGTTAATCATAACATTTGATTTGCATTCAAAAAGTATTGTATACATAAGTTATTCTTATAATAAGAAACAAACAATTGTAATCAGTTTCGACCTGATATTTGATACGCTCTATTCGATTATACATTATTCGATATATATAAAATATAATTTTTCTTAATTAATTTTAACATTCCAGAAAATTACCACTAATATTCTGCATGGTTACTAGACTGATATACAGGGGTTTTAGAATGTTTATAAGTATTGATGACTTTAATTTATATCATTTAATATTTCGTCTTTAAATTGACATCTATAACTTTGAGAAATTTAGATTTCAGTTAATAAGCAGAAATTGTACATAATATACTTTTTACTTTGAATTAACTTTTTTCAATATACTTTTCTTTTTCTTTTTCTCCCTCCCCTCCCGTTCCCCTTATTATTTCTTATCTGTTTCCACGCAACGTTACCTTTTATTCAATATTTATTACATTTTATCCCCTTTACTTGTCTTCTGCCTTTGAAGGAGAACACGCGGTTAAAAATATTGCGATATTTGTGTTACTGTTAAGTTATATATATATATATAAATTAACATATATTATATATATAATATTAATGAAAAATAAAATAAAGAAACACTATTAACAATGTAACAAATTAACACTAATAATAAAAGTAGATAAAGATAAAACACAGAGAAAGAGTCGCACTTGAAATTGCTATATTTCGAACTACTGGAGTCCTTCTATGGCAAGAAGACAAGTGAAGGTGATAAAAGTAAATATTGAGTATCGAAGGTAACGTTATGCATGGAAACAGATGAAACTAGAAATGAGAGTGTGGGAAGATAACTAATATGTAAGATTTAAACCAGGTGGTATACGCGCTTTATGTAAAAATATAGTAGTTCGAAATATAGCAATTTCAAGTGTGACTCCTTCTCAGTGTTTTATCTTTATCTACTTTTATTATTAGTGTTAATTTGTTACATTGTTAATAGTGTTTTTTATTTTTATTTTTCATATATATATAATTCATAAAAAAACACTCAGAATGCAATATAAAAAAGTTGACATAAAATTTCACTCTAAAAACCGTAGAATTGAACACTAAAATCACAGTATATTTCGAGCTTGGCTCTTGGTTACGTGCTGAGAATGAACTGACTAGGTTGAGAATGCACGTGACCAAGAGCCAAGCTCGAAATATAGTGTGATTTTAGTGTTCAATTCTACGGTTTTTAGTGTGAAATTTTATGTCAACTTTTTTTATATTGCATTCTCGGTGTTTTTTATGAATTTTATGCTTTTTAGAAGTTTTTATTATTCCATTAATATATAATTTATTTACAGAATTTTTTGAGCAAAATTCCTTGTAGAAAAGAAACGTGTAGTACTAGAGGCTTATGGAATAAACATCAAGTATGTCTGTTACAGGTTGATGAAAGTCTACTTCGACTTTTTCCTCATAGAGATCGAGAACGGCTCACTGCTCAGCTGAGCCTGGAAGTGGCTGAGATGCACTTGGGTCCCGAAGGAAACATGGAACTGACCTGCCTCGCTACAATACCCGCCTTTCTTGGCCCCGATCACAGAGAGTATGCTGACCGAAAAACAAGTTCTGTTATTGGTAAGGGGTCCTTACTTCAAACACAGCAATTCTGTTTTTGTGATAATGCAAGTAGATTAATTTAATTTACTCTTATTCGAAAAGTTACGAAATATACCTAATCGATTTTGGGCTATCTAAATCTACTACTTTTCCATTCATGGATAGGAGCTTGATGTTTCACATCAAGAGAGTATTTCGTCTTCCAGCCAATGGATGGCCGAAGCTTCTGTTTTCTTTTCGTCTATAATTCAAGTCAGTGAAAAACCATTAAGTCTATCATTTAAGTTAATATACGTAAAGTCTCTGTGATATTTACATTTCGCTGTTTATCGAACAAGCTCATTCCCATTACTAACGTAGAGACCTCGCCTAAACCGCTTCGATTCTTTTACTATCGAACCTATTTATTATCCAATTTTCACTACCTAAGTGAGCAAGGGAATTGCCATCTTCTTGTAAAACTCTCTCTTCTTATTTTACCTTCTAGTATACGTCGAGCGGTACCACACATTCAATACTTTTTATATTAATATCTTCACTCCCGCAATGAGAAACACTATATCCTAAATAATACAAAATCAATCTGTTCTACAGTCTGTCCATTTATAACAATTTTACTTCTTAGGTGGTGTTTTTCCAAAAAAAAAAAAAAAATGCTTTAGTTTATCTTTTGTTGTATAAATATTCACACAATACTGGGCAACGGTTTCATTTAATTTGCCGACTGTCATTTGCAGTTGGTCTCCACTCTTCCCAAACAAACCGAGGTGGTTAAGGCGCGGACTTGTGAGCGGGAGGAAAGGGGTTTAAATCCCACCAGGACCGTCCTCTCTGACTGAGGTTTTCCTCAGTCCTCATAAATAGCAAATGCCGGGGAAGTACTCTATATTTAGACCTGGAACCTTTCCTTTCCTTTTCTTTAAAGAACGTATTCATTCCCATTTTATAATGCCCTCTCATGTATCATCAGTGTCCACTGTGATGCTTCAGTAGTAAAAATGGGTGTTAAACACTAATCAAATATAAAAAAAAAATCGCCAAACAAGACTTGTTCATCTACAAATAAAACAGTGTTAAAAATAACATTTTTTACTTATTATCTACTTAAACTATCTTGTGATAATGTAAGCATTAAAAAGTGTAGGAGTTAAATCCATAGTTAAAACTTAAAAAGCATTATCTGTTAACCGTAAAAAAGCATCAGGCGCTTGATTGTGCTATTACTTTTAAAAGTATATATCAAAAAGTTTAAAAATATAAATTGTATACAGGGTGTAACCAAAAATGTGAGGAATAGATAAGGTTTAAAAACAAGCAAAAAGTGCATATTAATATAGGACTAATTATAAATTCAATAATACAGTGTTTAAAAAAATTTCCTACATCAAAATGTTTAGTTAAACCATCTTGCCATAATGTAAATATTAAAAAGTACTGGAGATAAGGGACATCCTTGTTTAGCTAAATGATTAAAACTTAGAAAGTTATCTATTAACCATGAAAAAATATTGAGTGCTTGATTATGCTATTATTTTTAAAAGCATACAGAAAAGAGTTATAAAAATATAAATTTTATACAGAGTGTAACAAAACATGTGAGAAATTCCTGAGGAATTGATAAGGGCTTAAAAACAATCATAAGGTAGCTTTGAATGTGGAAAATCCAGCACAGCTTGAGTAGAGAAGAACAATACATATTGCTTGTTCATCGATACACTACAAACAATGGCTGTAATTGGCCATATATTAATATGCACTACCACTACCACTACCAATACCACTACCACTACCACTACTACTATTACTACTGCTAGTCTTACTATTACACTACTACTAATATTACTACTACCACATCTACTACTCCTTCTAGTGCTATTGCAACTACTATAGCAATGATATAATCCTGACTATAACATTCATTGAATGTATTCCGGTGTCACCTGATACTCATGGCTGTAATATTCATTGCAGTTGAGGTGGTGATACCAGACAGCTCCGGTTCAGTGGATCCATGCTGGATGATGCTTCCACTCTTCTGTTTGATTCTTCTGAGCTGGAGTCGGCGGTGAAGACCCGCGCTAAGGATTTACATCACACTTTGCTCCGGACCCAAACCTACCAATAACATCATGTCTGTCACACCTGTGTTTGTGGCAATTACATGTTGGGGATGACTGACGCTTATAGTAGGACAAAAGCGGTGTTTGGCTCTTTGATACAAGAGCTAGTGTTTATCAGAGGAGGAGCATTTTCGGCTTTTTAGAAATCACCAGGCTCTCTTCTGCCTATACCATTATTTTGAATTCATCAATACATAAAAGGCAGTAGAAGTCAAAATGTTAACAATATTTGATAATTATAGAATTATTTTAATTCAACAGCGCCATAAAAAAGCTTGTACTTTTGGTATCTTAAAAATTTAACTTTTATTTACTCTGTTCAGTGAGAATTTCTAAACTATTGAAATATTTTCACGAAAATTCCCTCTCTACCAAAAATAAGAAAGCCACTTTGTACGATTAAAGTGCATTGGTTATCAAAAAGGGTGAGGAAAGCATTTACTTGTTAACCATACTATATTCCTCGGTTTTACAAACTTTTTAAGTCAAAAATTTTGTTAATTTAAATTATCAAAACTGTGATTTAAAATCCTGTTCGAAATACACGTGCAAAAGTGATAGATGAATATTTCGTGAGGTAATAATTAAAAAATTATTAAAGAAAAAATATTTACTAACAATTCTAGTGACTTCAGTAGTAACAGTGAGATGCAGTGTTGTGCCAGAGTGGAAGATGACATCTACATGCAAATAACTGGAAGTATTGCTTTTGTGGTCCAGTAAGGATACATTGCAAATACTTATTTTGATAGCTTACCGTTAATCTTCCTTCAGTATCGTTTCACAGAGAATTACAGTGCAGCCAAGATTACCTTATGCAAGAAATCCCTAAAAAAGTGTACACCTGGGAGAAAAAAGTAAGTGAGGAAACACACCAGAACACAAAATTATCATTGCACCGCGTGGCTTTCCTATTTGAATAAAGGTAGAACTACTTCTATTTATGTTACTTATAAAATATCTTAAGTAATAGTAAAATACTGAATCCCTGGTGTATTCTCTCGTTGTTATTTAGTTTGTTTTATACACTAGATAACAATACCTTCAAAAAGAATTGTACTTGATAAAACAATTGTCAGCATCTTGTTAAATGTTATGAACGCTACAAAATATAGCGAAAGACGTTTGAAATATCAGAAAGAATGTCTGAACCAAATGTATTATATTTCTTTTGAATAAATAAGTAAATACCCCAGACACATGGTGTGACAAACAATGTTAGTAGAGTTTTTATATATGAGAATGCTGAGAAGATGTATGGACAATTATTAAAAAGGGAGGAAAGCAACACTAACTAAAGCCAGCAAGAAATTATTAAACATCCTGCTGAGCATATGTTGAAGTCTGTTGTGAGAAGCGAAAGTAAAAGATTATGTATGCATGTGAGAGGTGCAAGTGTAAGTGTGCTCAAGTTAACTTGCAACTGTAGTAACATCATTGATGTCCTCCCAGACCAATCACACCAACTTGCCATTGCTTTTTGTTATGTTACGTATACATAAAAGTTGACGTTGTTTTATATATGTTACTGAGTATAATAAAGATAAAGAATATCTCGTGCCCTGTGTACCATTAGCTTGATCAGTTAGCTATACCCTTCCAAAGAAACAATCTGCACTTTTCTGAGTTAATGGACACTTTTTATCTAGTGCTTTTATCGCCTGTTATTAGTGCAAATATATTTTATATAAGTTAGCCCTATTTACACTTACAGCAATAAATTTATCTTTTTAATTAAAATATTGTTAAACTTAGTTATAATTCAATTTTTTAGTTAATTTTGATACACTTATGTGAGTATTAATTCTCCAGTTTTAGCTCTTCTAATTTTACGAAAATTTAAAAACGTATAAGACACATATTAATTAAACTTAAAATTATAATTCAATTTGTTTAATTAATACTGATACATTTATGTGAAAATTAATTCTCCAGGTTTAACTTTTTTGCCTTTTTAACTTTACGTGAACTTAAAAACATATTAATTATGATAATAAATTCTATTTTTTGTAGAACCTATTTCCAACTTTATAAACGCTTATGGATATTCTTTCAGTGTCGTTTCGAGCCATATTTATACGTTAATGCAATGCAGATGTATATGATCATCATAAGCAGTGAACCATACTGGTTTCTAATAACAAATATATATAAAGCATATACCGAGTGAGGTATTTATACTGTTGGGACCATTTTCCTCCGAAACGAAAGGGTTGTTGAGTAGTATTTAACGCCCGCTTTTACTACAGAGGCAACACAGGCGGTGGACCCTGATGATACATGAGATGAAATAGCAAATTGGGAAAGGATTATTTTTTTTAAAGGAAGGAAACGTTTTAGGGTTAAGTTTAGGGTACCTCCCCGGAATTTTCCATTTATGAGGATTGAGGAAAACCTGGAAAAAAACCTCAGTCAGGAAGGTATTCGAACCTCAGGCGTCCTGTTCACGAGTCCGCGCCTTAACGACCTCGGCCACCCATGGCGGTGAAACGAAGGGGAAAATTAAAAAATGCTTCAGACAAAATTTGAAGTCTCTTAGGGGAACCTAAGATAGTGACCTTAATTCGTCTTTGAAATGCCATTCTCAATTTCATTTCAAGGTCAAATGAATTGTTTCAATGGAAAGGTGTTTTTTTTTTTCTTTCCTCTCCATGAAATGGAAAGAGTATTCAATTTTCAGTAATAAAAGTTCTAGTGCATCTATCAGCTAAGGGTGATAGAAGATGAGATATTGGACAAATAAAACAGCAAATGTTTTTCCCTTTACTGGCATTAATTTCGTATGCACGTTTCTGAAAATCATCCCATGAAGTGCTTGATGTGATATGGATGGTATTTGTGACATTTAATCTCCCTCCTTTGAGAGATTCCTGAATTACATTCCAGTGAGGATTAGCGGCAACTGCAGCTAATACAGCGACTTCCGAATGTTCTCCACTAGCACTTATCATTCGATTGTGTTTTCTTGTTCCGATACCTCCTGTTTCGGAGAATAAGTTTGTAAGTCGTTGACAATTTCTAGCAGATGACTGCCTCCTTTCAGGAGTTGATCTCCGTATAAGTTGCAAGCTGCTCTAGCGTTCTTATGAGCTTTGCCATAAATGTAAACCATCTCATTGATCGTGCATCGAACATCACGATTGAAAAACGAAGTGGAATTGGTTAAGAATAACATCCTTTGAGTACCGATGTCAACAAATGAGCATCTACTTATAAACAAACGAGTTTCCTTCATAGCAATAACAAAACAAAAGATGGAGAAATAAAAAACATTTACTGTCATTTGTCCAATATCACATCAAGTATAACACCTTGCTGATAGATGTACTAGAGCTTTTATACTGAAAATTAAATTCTCTTTCCGTTTCCGGGAAAAAAAAAAACAATTTGGCCTTGAAATGACATTTCAAGCACGAGTTAAGGTCACTGTAATTTATTCCCCTAAGAGTACTTCAAATTTTGTCTGAAGCATTTTATTTATTTTTTTTTTTTTAGTTTTATTTTCCCATTCATTTCGGAGTAAAATGGTCGCAACACTATAAATGCCTCACCTTGTATACATAGACTGCAAGTAATTTCATTTTTATTTTGGTAATTGCATAGTAGGTCTTTCTTCAACACTGGAGCTGTTTTCGTGGAATTATCTGACTGAAAAATTATAGTTTCTAATATTTTAAATTCCTTGTTTTCTTACAGCAGACCTCGGTGAAAGCTTTCAGACGTATAAAACTAGAGCTATTATGTCTTCCCTTATATAAGAAGGGTTTAGAAATCAATGCCTATTTATCTCTAAAATTAGTACAAAAGTTGGCCCAAATTTTAATATTTTACGTTCCTTAACAATAACTGTTCGTTTAGTCAACAGATGGCAGAAATATGTCGTTTTAGAAAGCGACTAACATTAACCAGAAGTTAAAACAACAAGTTGCATTAGCTTTGTCAATGAGAAAGACGAAACGCCAATTCACATTCATAAACAGCTGAAGAATGGACAACAGTTGATGTCAGCTCTTAGATTTAATTGAACGTCGTAGGATTATCCTCATTGGTTGATGAAATCCTACCGGCAGCTTAATCACCGCATCTACTCCGTTAAACACCCGACTACTGACTGTTGCGTAAAAACCCATGAATTAATTGTGTTTAATTCTTTCTATCGGGAAAAGCAACTGGAAGTCATTACTGAAAGGACGTTTGTTTAAGCCCGTGCATTAGTTATATATTGATAAGTAAGAATTGGATCACATAAAATGTAAATTTTATTTGTGATTTGACAAATAAAGGAAGGCATTATTTTAGAACTCCTCCCGTGTTTTGTGAGAAGTATTATTGTTCATAAAGACCGTCTTAACAACCAACAGATTTCTGTTTAATATAACGTTAGAGCGTGTTAAATGTTTTAATAACGAAATATGAAGTCTAACAATGTATGGAAAAGGGGTTAATAATAAAACACTAACACTCTGATTCACAGTATGCAATTTTGAGTTATAACAGAAATAAATACTAGTTTGCCTGAACATGCAGCAACCATGTAGAATAAAGAAAATACTAAAAGATAAAACAATAATACTCAAATTAGATTATTTATAATGATTCCTTTAAAAAAAGAAAAACGCTCATATTTTTATGCCAGAATTATAAAGTGTTCATTGTTGATCAAAATCGTTAACAAAATGCTACATTATGACACTAGTTGCATAAAATTGCCATAGTAACAACGACGTCATTAAATTGTTCACATTGCCAAATTGCCGTTATCAATTTATTTCTATGACCCATAAGTTAGTTACGTGAAGTTTATTTCTTCGACAGTAAGAAAAGCTTAGAAAATTTCAACTTAATAAAACATAAGTTACTAAGAGGGCACAAAAGGAAATACATTTAATTGCGTTCTATTTCAGTATCCAGTCTTTATAGCAATTCAACCAGCGCCACTGCAGTTTGAAATATTCCAAATGACGAATGTTTTAATATTCAGCATAGCACTGTTGACTTGCACATTTCGTATCTTAATTAATAACTTTTGTAACTAATATTGATGAAACCAAGATGTCATTATAATCTATGTAAAAATATATTATTATTCTTAGTAACATATATATCCCGACGTCCACAAACACTCTAGTCAATTAGAACACAGTTTTGCGAAAAACTCAAATCGTCCCCCCCCCCTTTTATTGCACCTTTAAAACGCGCATTTTATTACTAAAGGTAGCAAATATATAATTATATTCTAGGGGTCTGCAGATCAACAACCATATCTATGTTTTAACAACGTTATACGTAGGCTTTGGAATAACATGTAAAGGTTTCTTATCCTGATAATTTCACTGTTCATGTGTTTCAATCTCATCTGTTTGATCTCTTTACGGACAGCCGAATCGCTCCGCTATTGGCCACAGTGATGTATGGCATTTGCTTTCTTGGGACGGCAATTTTTCCATACTTTCTAGTTTTTATTTCTTCTTAATGGCCTCATTACCGTTTCTTGCTATTATTAGTGGGTCGTTTCTCATTTCGGAGTTACGAAATGTAGTTCCAACCTACATTGCATTAGTAAATATGTGCTCAATAAACTGTTCTTTTTGTGCATTATTAAATAAATTAATAATTGTTCACACTAATATAAATTATTAGTACATATAATCAGAACACGCAGTAATATTTACTTCATTGTTTGATTACTTCGCTACCGACCCCTAGCTAAAAAAGATACATATTTACACCCCGTATACAATGTATAGGATAATTTATCTTTATTCCATACAGTTAAGCTCATTTCCAATATAATATTAGAGGCATTCAAGACGATCGCACAGATCTTTGGGTTTCGTTTTGTTGTGAATGTAAAAAATGATATTTGTAATGCATTCGGATTTTCATGTGGCATCTTATTAACAATAAATTGTCTTTATTTATTAAATAAGTAAATAGTTCTATTTGCCTTTAAACTATCAAAAAATAAGAAAGAATATAATTCAGTGTCCAGTTATATAATGATAAAGGAATTATGAGTTTGAAATGATGTTTCGATTTATGTAACATATTTGAAATAACGGATTAAAATTCCTTTGTGTATAAAATCTGCCTTAAAGTTGAATTAATGTATTTCATAATTGGGAATTACATATCTCTTATTATATTTAACATGTTCATAAAAAGTGTTTGTTTCTGTCCTCTAAAAATATAATATTTACTACAGTTGAATAAACGTTGTTGCTATTGTAATCCTTTCTGGCGGCTCTTCTTATGTGTTCGGACTGAATTATAGTTTTAAATCGACTAATATTATCATTAGATGTTGACACCTACATATAAATAAAATAAAATATGTTAATAAATGTCATGTTTTCTGATATTCATTTTTGCTGCTTAATTCTTGTTCTTCGCACTATCATTACTTTCTCTTTGAAAATCTTTTTAAGGTTGTATATTTCAATTTAAAAATTATACGCAGGGCAGGTTACCTCCGGTTTTCCTGTTTTCACGCCAATACTACCTTAATCATCCTGCATGAGGTGAGTTGAAAGTGGGCTACACCACCACCCTGCATGAAACTTCGTTACTGGTTCAAGTGAGTTGATGTTAGCATCATTATCATCGTTTAAAAACATGTTGAAATTTCTGCTCAAGGATTGCAGTTGTACAGCGCGACGTACTTAATTGTACACTTTGTGACTCTGTTCCTGTATTATAATATAATAATCATCGTCATTGTTAACGTTTTCCAATAGGGTGGGACATTGAAGATGAAGCTAGTCGAAACTGCCTTCTCCACAAACCTGTTTGACCCACTTTGACCCACAGTACCCTGAGAGATGTATTCGTGCGTGAGTGTTTGATACGAACCAAACCAGTGCATTGATTACATTGTAATCCATTCTGGTGATTTGTTAAAACTAGACTTACTTTATGTTTTAGTTATTCAATAAATTTAATTTGTACTGATTAATGATCTATTCATATAGCTGTTATGCTGCATTAACGCGTGTACCAACTGTGGTTTACTAAAGCTTATTTTATATTTAATACAAGGTTAGAGATGTAAGATTATTTTACAAATTTACAGGATTTATTCCAGGCTATTGTTAGGAGATGCGAGGTCGTGTTTTTCTAGCTAATAAACCTAGCTAACACGTGTTTTACAGCAATTATTATTTTCCGTTAGAATTTCCTTTTAGGATAAAATTTCTCTCCTGGAGATGACATTTGAGGTCTACAAGTTATGTAGACACAGAGAAGGAGAGTTGTGACTAGGAAACCGGTAGCTCAGTTTAGAGCATCGACAAGATAAGCAGTATTTCTAACCCCATCTATCACCTCGAATGTTTGCGATTTAATTCATCTTTCAAGCCTGTATTTAATATTCATCTTTCTTTATCCTAGTCTGTTCTGCTCTTAAAACGAGGTGCATAAACTTTTTCGAACGATGTCACGCTGAAATTACTGAAAATTTAATTTAAGAAGTGCAAACAGTTGAAATGTTAACATAGTCTGTAAGCTCCTGTAGATTTTCTAATTTATTTTTCCTCAGTTCATTAGAAAACCTTTAAAAGTTTAAAAAAAATATTAGCTTCCGTTTGAATAAGAAACAGTTGCAATTTATTATTATTTCTAAGATATCGTTTAAAGGAAGAATTTAAACTGTTCTAGAATTATATGTTAAAAATGTTTTGATGAAATGATTATATATAATGTTGCAAAAAAACTGAAATCTTTAAAAATGTATGTATTATGTATAAAATATATGACATTTATTGAACGTTGTAAGTTAAACGTCTTTTGTATACAAGTGCTAGGTGTGTGTGTGTGTATGTATTTATGTTAGGAATATGTGTTAATAAGAGAGAAAGAGAGCTTGATTGTGAACTAGATATATGAAGAACACACAATATGTCTGGCTTGTTCTAGAACTGCAGTGTTTGCTTAACTAAATAGTTTCTGTGAGACATAATGTAAGAACCGACTATCTCCCACTATTTATTTTATAAGCTATGGTGTACTATTATTTCCACTTCGTCGTAAGGTTGATGCACGATCATATTAATGAGGTTAAAAGGTAAAGTTATGACACAACAATTGAAACTATCGCTCGACAATCCCGTACTGTAATCATTTTCTACATTTTCAGCAAATAATATTTCAGATATGTACACATAAACAATGACCACATAACCTGCAATGATAATATCGTACCCTAAAAGCATAGTAGCTTATATTACATTATTTTTTTCTGTGATTATATTCTGCACTTAATTTGTTCGTACAGAAGTTGCTAAATTCATTGATAATTTCCTCTAAATGAAGTGCATCAGTCTTGAATCATCATTTAATCACTATTTTTGCTCTGTAAAGGATTTCACAGTGATAATTGAAATGTGTTTCTGTGTCAATCTAATTGTGATACTGTTGTACTACTGAATACATAAAAGTAATCTAATTATATTGAAACATGGGCATGTTTAGTTAACATAAAATAATTATTGTCTCTCAGCAGAGGTAAGGTAATATATTTTAATGTTCGTCACTTAAATTACTCTGGCTTGTAGCCTAGATTCTGAGCGGCATTGCAGGATCCATAGGCTTCGTCCAACCACGTAGCTTTAAATTATGCTCAATATAGGGTGCGAATTTCTCAGTGTAATAACATCTAGACAAATCTTTTAACATATATCTTTATACCTACAGTGATAGGCGTTTTCAAACAGAAGTAATCCTATATAGTGTAGCGAAGACTCTGGGGATATTTTTCGAAGTAGTTTCCAATACTATCATCTCGGTTAGATCACTATACATAGAAATTAGAACACCAATAGAGGACTGATTATTCTTCAGGTTTAAAACCAACTGGCTGATGAAATTCTGAGCTTAACTACGAGTATTTTTTACTTCTGTTTATAATATTCTGATGCTGCGCACAATAAAAGAAATATAATATTTCTTTAAAATCAAGAAATATCTCACAACACCTATTATATTGATTATTTATTAGCTTAAAATCATAATTTTATCTAAATTTATTAATAAAATCGACTAAATTGAATTGAAGAATTGAAATTTGATTCTAAATATCAGATTCTATGGGATTAAATAAAAACGTTGCCAATATATGTTCTCTATAAATATTTACCTGCTGTGCTGCAACCTAAAAGTAGAATTAAGAGAAGCTATTGGTATTACTAATTTTGATAGTTAGTTGCTTTTAAATCTGAACAGAACATCTCGTTTTTTTAACTCGTATAAGAATTTATTACAATATTCTACTGCCCATTTTAATATCTTAATTATTTTTCTGAAACTTCAAATAGTTAATAATTTTAGTAGTATATAATTTTAAAATATGTAACCCGTATTGTTGTAAAGTATTTGTGAAAGAAAGCAAACTTATTCAAAGAATATGCTATTAATTTGCTTTTTAAACTTATTTTTGAAATTGTACAGCTAACCCGAGCAAAGAGGATTGCAGTGTTTCATAAAATTCTGCGGTTTTACCACAGTACTAGTCTATCGGCAATATGGTAAACTATTTTCAGATTACATTTATGCTTTCCAAACTTAAATAGCACCAAAATTAGCAACTTTAAACATTTCCTGTATATTGCCCTAGATTCAACAGTTTTTAAGATTTATTTTTAATTCCTAATGTTTTAATTTGTTAATTTTATAATGAAACGCAATATTGTAGACATTTTTGCATAACTTGTGCAATATTATATTGTTCAATAAATGTTTCATTTAATTTAGCGCTTCAGGATTTGCCAAAAACAAATTTATTGGTAAACTGGAGGTAAAAGGTCGGTTTATCATTATTTAGCTACTGATTGGAAAGACATTTTTGCTTACAACGGTTTAGTTAGACGGTGAAATAGGTATAGCCAATAACTTGTTCTTCTGTGTTCAGATTTGAAAGTATTATTTTTACTGATAATGGTAAACAAATGGCATTTTCTTTTGAGTCATAATTTATTTTAGTGTAGTTTGCTGTCCCTTTATTAACTATTTGGTGAATGTATGTTACTGAATAAGAATAAGTAATGCAAGGGACACAAAATATTTATTAATATTAAAAAACAGTAAGAGATGTGAATATAAATATATTTACATAATCTTATCATTTCCTTGTTTCTATTGGAAATAGTTTTAATTTATTTACGCTCGCATATTGTGAATATCGTTCAACTCAGATAAAGCAGCCATATTGTACATCTCCAACTCTTGACTACTTTAGAGCATTGGTGTTGTCAATATAAAACGTGTAGTTTTACCCATAGCAAATAGCTTGCTTATCATCTTAAATTTCTAAGGAACAGAAAAAAACTAAACGTTAACAAGGTCAGAATCTCAAGCAATTTACACAAAGTCATACTGTAATAACAATAATTAAAAAAGAGGAAAAAGAAATGACTTTTTCAGGCACTAATGTCTTCCTGTATATGCTACTCATGTCTATTATAAATGTGGGGCAAAGTTGAATTTATTTTGATAATATAAATGTGCTCTAATTATCTGTAAATCTTATAAGTCTGTGTTTTCCAAGTCACTGTGTGGTAGATTGTGAGCTGTGAGGACTGCAGAACATAATAAAACTCTTTTTGTTCATCTAAATGGGCATATCATTCCTATAAGCAGAAATGTGTCTCCTAACTTTTCCTGTAATGTCACAACATCCTTTAATGAATAGAATGCTTATTGAAGTGCCTATCTCCTGGCATAGTTATGAGGCCGTTTATAGGCAAACTGTAAGTAAATGTGACACAAATTAGTGATGGAAAAGACGATTAACAATAGGCATCATGCTAGTTCATTTTCATTGTATGCAAGGAGAAAGGTTTTATCACTAAAAAGTTCTGAGCATCAACATTGGAATGGACTGCACCAACTGAAGACTAGTTATTTCTGAATAAATGAGCAAGTGGTCGTACTTGCACCGAAAATGAAATGCGCTCCGACTAAGGTTGTACGATTGAAAAAGTAATGACTTTATAATGAAATAACTGTAAATAATAGTATGCAAAAATGCTAGATAGTTTATCTCTTAAGAACACTTAATCACGGATAAAGCTATTAATTATTCCCCGCCAAATATCGAGCTTTTCGAGACAACAAATGGAATGATAACTCAAATGAATACGGAGTTCTTAGCGTCTAAAGTTACAAAGTATTATTTTTTAGAGTATTTTTTTAAAATTTGAATTTAAATTTACTTCCAACAAACAAATAATATTACAATAAAATTACATATTTCCATTTTTACAATCCAATGTAACTGTTAATTTATTAATTTATTAATTTTGAACGCTAGTCCGCATTATTTTGTTATCAACCTTTCTGTAATATCCAATAACCAGACTACAACTCTAACCATATTATCTATACAAATCGCACAACGCTAACCACATTATTTGTACTGCTAATAAATAACAACTAATCATTAAATTCTCTTTAAAATCAGGCTACCAACTTTATACATATTCTTAATAGATAACAACTGAATCAGTCAGCTAATTTTGCCAAACTAACCTCACCAATTACTTTTTTGCTAAGTTGCCTGTTTCTGCACACAACTCCAGGTTATAGTGAATTGGTGACCATTATAGTCTGTAACATCCTTTTAAGATTACATTTCTTTTTATATTTACTTCCTTCATCCTCTGTGTCATTCTTATTAGAAAGAAATTAGTAGTAGAAAGAAAATTTGATCGAAACACACCAGCAAACATTTACAAAATATTACTCACCTATGCATCACAGTTCACCAAGCTCATCCCTGTTGCCTACAAGATGATTAAATCTCTTCTTCCTTCTAAAATACATTTCTAATTTATCAAACATGGCGTTCCATTTACGATTAAATGGTTACAAATTCGCACTCGATGAACTTCCGCCTCTACTCTTAGGAGATGCATTTCTAGTTTCCAAATTTCAAGATGAACATTAAATTTTTCAATTCCAGTTTCCGGAACAAGCATCTATGATGTTTATTGTCACCTACTCTTACCAGTTTTCACTAGCTGCCCGGGCTTCACTTTTATAACGGTCACGCTTGCGTTATCTGAATTCACCCTCAACGCTGTGAATTCTTTCATTTCTTTTCATCTTTTCTCCGATTCGAATTCACCCTGTCGACTTTGTTTTCGCCTTAAAATTCGCAGCGTGTCCAGGACTGAAGGGAGGGCGCGTTTGTCTAACCTGCTTAAAAAGAACCCGTTTTCACAGAGTCTCTTTTCTCCTTTTTTTGCTCTGTGAGAGACTCCGTCGCACAGATAATACGTACGACATTTCAGAATACCTAATCCCTGCAGCTACATCTTTACTCTGTGCTCCCTGTTTGCCAAGTGTCACAACACAAGAGGTAAGCTTTATATGCGAGCTACTCCAGAAACATGTAACGCTGATTCCATTGTCCGTAATAAAGAAACGAAAATATTAATTTTCTTTCGTTATTTTTATAAAATCTATATTTTAGTACACAAAAGCAGTACTCTATCCTGGTGAAATTTATCCAAATTGCTTATTAAATAAATACGGTTTAAAGTGACACATAAGAATTTGGTGGATATAAAATATTCACAATGTGTGCAGAATCAAATAGAGGCCTTTAATTTTCTTTCCTTTTGACTTTGTATTTGATGGTTCGGTTACGCGTTTTTACAGATTTTTATCACGCACTTTCATGAGACCCGCGTCTCAAAATCTTAAGTCCTGTTTGTCTTATTTATTTAGGGCTAAGACCATTAGGCCTTCTCTTCCACTCTACCAATCTAATAATAACACTGGGCAACAATGAAAATGTTTCGGGCTTAAAAATAGTGAATTTACATGTATTTCCATCTGCTGAATTCAAAAATGACCATAAAAATGATAGATTGGCTCTTGTTTTGAAGATAAAGTGACATTTCATTTTTTAGAGTGTAGATTTTAAATTTGGGGGAATTTTTTTTGGGAGTTGGCACACCTGTCAAATAACAAAACACAAATGCTCTTCAGCTGTTTGTAAGTCATAAACATAGATACTGTTGCTGTGACTGTGAATTATATGTAGTTTTTTCTAAACTTAATGCAAAATTTCTGGTTCGCGAGTGCTTTTTTAGTGTAAAATTTGTAAAAATGCCACAAAAATGTGTAAATATCGTGAATAACTTTTGTTATATTTGTGGTGAAATAATATTTTCCTCACAGAAACGCAATCTGACGCCTCTTGTAAAGATTGTCAAGCCTCTTGTGGACCCAAAAGACGTTCTTCTTCCACCCCTGCATATCAAGCTGGGTTTGATGAAAAACTTTGTCAAAGCTATGAACCGAGAAGGACGGGCCTTTAAGTACATCGGAGAGAAATTTTCGAAATTAAGTGATGCAAAAGTTAAGGAAGGCATTTTTGTCGGACCACAAATAAGAGAACTTGTAAAGGATCCTGCATTTGACCAAGTTTTGGAGGGGAAAGAAAAGGAAGCTTGGGAAGCCTTCAAGGGTGTTGTTCATGGATTTTTAGGCAACAAAAGATATGATAACTACAAGCATTTGGTGACAGTGCTCCTGTAAAAATACCGTAACCTTGGATGCAACATGTCCCTTAAGATCCATTTTCTCCACTCCCACCTAGACTTTTTCCCTCCTAGTTGTGGAGCTGTTAGTGATGAACATGGGGAGAGATTCCATCAGGACATTTCTGTTATGGAACAAAGATATTAGGGCCGTTGGAATGAAGTAATGCTTGCGGATTACTGTTGGTCTTTGTATAGGGATTCTGAGGAACTCCATCACAAGAGGCAAGCTAAAAGACGACGAAGTCATTAGGCCACCACATGATTCTCTTCAGACACGACTATCTGCGAAGTATTTTTCCAGCAATTTAGAACTCTTAGCATGTAATTACCAGTTAAAAAAATCAAATGCACTTTCATTGTTGTTAGCATGTATGTAATTAAAATGTATCCTTTTCTCTCAATCCGTTAATATGTAATACTTCCACCCTGTGTATATCATAGAAACTAGAGCTAATAAAATTTTTTATTGTCATATTTGTTTTTCTCAACCCAAAATTAGTAGGAATTGCCTCATGAAATGCTCGAAACATTCAAAAATTATTTTTTTGTTGCCCAGTGTAATTACATGAAGTTACAGCGACAATATTACAATCACAACACTGACAATACTGGTACACATATAAACCAATGTAAAACATGATGCATAATTAATAAGTATATGCTAATACATAAATATTGATAATGAAAAATGAAAAATATTAACTTAAGAAGAAGAAAAAATAAGAAAATAAAAGAACAGCGATATACAACAAGCACCAGCAATAACAATAACATATATCAACCTACGTAAATCTGAAAGTGGAAATAAAGATACAAGCAAAACATAAAATTAAAAACCCTAATAATAATATGAAGGAGATAAGAAAAGTTATGATGGTAATAAAAATAATAGAATGAATAAGGGCAAAAGAAATAAATACATGCATTGTAACAAAAGGTAATAGAATATTTCTAATAATATTAAACAATTTCTTATGAAATGCTCCTGAAATTTGGCAGTCCCTGACATCCCGTGGCATTTCAAAGACGGGCAGTGGTTACGGTGAATGATGACTAAAGTGATATTTGGTGCAATTGTAATAATAGTACGTGCTGGGATTCAGAACGCGTGTTAAGATTATGAGAGGAAGATATCTAGAGGTATTATCACATGTTATCTCTTAACCCCCTTTTATCCATCTTCATTTAATGCACGATTCCCTTGTGGAGACTATACCGTGAGGAAAGAAAGGCCTTTATGGCCTAGAGAACAGAGAAGTTTCTGACCTGCTGAGCTTCTATATATGCAACATCATCTCCAGCTGCAATCTCTGTTCCCTGTGTCGGATCAAGTACCAGCTATCGCGAATCGTCCTCCCGGGACCTTCCAGATAAGTGACAATTAGACCATGGACGCAGATCTGATTCCCATGTCAAACTAGATAGTCTGAAACCAGTACAATTACGATTAAAATGCATAAGGCACTTTCTTTTGACATATTACAAATAAATATACAGGAGGTTTCAGAAATACTTTTACAAACTTTGGTTACGGTTTCCTCACACACAAAAAAGTACATACAAACATGTCCATAAATTATTAGTTATAAATAAAATATTCCGTTTAAACATACATCAATTGTTCTCAACTGCTAGAGGAGCGGTCCTGTGGGAAAAAATCACCCAGTACGAACATGTGGGTTACTGCTTATGAACTTAATCATGTATGACTACAATTTCTAAAACGGTTGCTACAAGTAGGGAGGGGTACAGCAAATTGCGGGATTCTTAAAGAGTTTGGCATTTCTAATGAAAGCGTGAATTTAAAAATAAGAACAATTAAATATTGGTTAAGGATAATACCCTCTTCTTCGAGCAGTTTGTCTAAGGGAGGAAATAAGGGTAGAGTGGGATAAGGGATGAGCATCAAAAATAAAGAAAGGCTTGGACAAATCTGGATTTAGGTATATTTGGTTAAGGAGAGAGGACATTACACGAAATAGATGGAAAATAGTTAGCAGACATTTGCGAGATATAGATAGACAAAATATTTTGTTTCAATGCGCAGAAAAAGTATCGCTTAACCTGCAGGCTCAAATACATCTGGTGTGGGGGAGCGGGGACTATTTAGATATATGTGGCAGAGAAGAAAGAAGTGGTCTCGCATTGTTCAGAATTAGGCGGGCTTGGAAAGGAAACAAAACAGTTAATGCTCTCGGGGAAAGAATGTGTCCATTGTACGGAGAAAGCGATACCTGGAGGCATATTTTGGCAGAAGGCAGAAAAACGGAGATTTTAAGAAATGAACATTAATCACCGCAATTTCTGAATTCCAATAGAAGTTTGAACATTTGCCGGGAAGTGTTGGTGCATGCGAGATACTCACATAATTTGAGAATATTTCTAGAGAAGACCCGACAAGATTAATGGCTATAGAGAAGAGCGGGGTGCGCAGTTTGGAGAAGGGATGTGAGTAAATGAAATGGGGCTCAAGAGTAAGGGTTTCATTAATAGAAAACGTGTATATATCGAAGTATTTGTATATTTATATGTCTGCATGTAGATTTGTATGTATGTTGCATGTACGTATGTATGAGTATGGCCCTTTTGATTGCTATAAGACCCTTTTGATTGACATTAGCATGTACGACCGTAAAGCCCATGCGACAGTTGCATTTATTTGAGTGTATTCTAAAACGTACAATAAAATGTCCTTTACCACTATTGCTTATGCCTTACAATCGGTAGAGAGTATTGTTTGTTTTCTGTCTAATGAACACGGGAGTTCTCTCAAAGGGTCTGAAAGTACAAGCTCTGCATATAATGATATCTCGTGAACTACTTCGCATAGATTCGTGCAAAAACCCTTTGACATTATAATAACAACTAATTTAATTATCTTGAAGGCAATTTATAATGTAATTTTATGCTATAAATGCATTTTTTAATATTTTTGGAATCACTGTATGGACTACATTGATGCACTTGCTGTAACTTCAATTGGATGAAAACAGCATATCAATAACACCTCTCGTTTCAAAAATATTCATCGTGGTTGTTTTATATGACTCACTCTGTATATAATGGTAAGCATATATTTTGTATGTAGGGTTACAACAACATCAACCGGAGTTCTTCAAATGTCCTAAAAACACTATTGGGATATAATATACGGTTTTAACTTCTTTTTCTATTTTTTTTGGAGGGGGGAGTTCAATTCTTCACTTTATGTGTGTGTGATCTATATTAATATCATGCTCTCAAGGAACAAATACTGCCAGGGTTGGCCGAGGTCGTTAAGGCTCGTGAGCGGGAGGTCTGGAGTTCAAATCCGGCCAGGACCGTCCTCCCTGACTGAGTTTTTTTCTCATAAATGGCAAATGCCGGGGTGGTACCCTAAACTTAGGCCTGGAACGTTTTCTACCTTAAAAAAAATCCTTTCCCAATATATCATTTAATCTCTTATATCATCAGTGTCCACCGCCTGTGGTGCCTCAGTAGTAAAAACGGGCGTTAAACACCATTAAAAAGAACGTATCAAATGTAAATCGATTGTCCTCTTTTTTTTTTTTTTTTTTTTTTTTTTTTTTTGAATGATTTATTTATGGACGTTCTTTAACACGATTGTCCTCGTTTAGTATATTAAAGTTTGTACTTTACAAATATTCCATAAGATTCTCTCCCCTTTTATTGATTTTACAGTTTTCCTAAACACTTTCATTAGCTTCCCTAAGCTAAAATAAGTTACTTTCTATCATTGTAACACTCTTCACAATCTGTTTCAAAACATGAGAAAGTTCTTCATCTTCTTAGGCTGAATCTGATCACAGCTCTTTCAAGCTGAACGTGTTGCATAGAGGTTTCTAGTATAGTTTTGTCGTAGGAAAATATTTATTACATTAATCCAGTTCGTTACAAACACATACATATCGGTTATAAGCCACAGCAACTTAAAACTCTCTTGATGCACAAGTTTGTTGCGAACAAAGCTAGATGTCACGATCTTTACTTTTTACAATATCTAAGTTACCATATTAATTCTGCTTCATTATGTAACAGCCAAAATGAGATGTTCTATTTACCAGAACGATGACAAAAATGTACTAAAAACAAAATATTATAGAAAAATAGGCAAATAATTCGGAAAAATTTAGATTATATCTGTAATCTGTGAAAAAAAAAACAAACAAAGAAAACATAAACGCCAAAGGCTACAGAAATTTTAGTAAATTAAAATTGGTGCATCATGGTGCAAAGCTTAATTATTTCCGCAGGTGTGTTTAGCAGCAGCGGCAAGATCAGTTGGAAATCCATACAGTTTGCACAGATGGTTCGTAATATTGACATTTCTTCCGACTGGTCTTCATCTTGTTTGTGCACCTGCTTTATTATCCAACATCTGTCTTCGCTATTTTCCTAGTGCACATAACGTGGATAATGCAAAGAGTTACAAATGATGCATTCTTTACTAGTTGTTCATAACATAAATATATTTCTATACTGTAACACTGCAATAGGAAAAATTACTTTAGCTATTTCCATTTTTGTTGAGGTAGTTAATTAAATGGGGTGTTCAAATCGAGACTAAGTAATAAATAGCCAGAGAATTTTGATAGTTAAATAGTTGAGAGCAACCATGTGGGGAACATTTTAGTTGAATAAAACATTAATGACATTGGGTCACGGTCTTCTCTAAAACAAGTGCGTTTTCTTAAATCAATGAAACAAGAACATTAAACCAAAACAAGTTGGACCTAGGTAACAAAAGATGTAATTATTTCCTAAGTAGAAGTTATTGCAGTCTTTCGTCCTTGTTCAATAAAATTAAAGTAATGTAGTGTGTGTATGTGTGTCAATGCTATTAAGACTTTGGGTTCGAGTTCTCATTTATTCGCCAGAACAATAAAATAATAAATAAATTACTCAGTTTATCAATTACAAGCTATAAATTTTGTAATTACTTTTTTTTTTTACAAAATTTGGTACTTGTTTTGATTTTCTTTCATTTTCTTCGTTCTCTTCCCGATTCTCTTTTTTCTCCTCTTATATATTTGTTTTAATTGTTATTGTTCATTTTATGACTTCTTGCTTCTTTAGTCTATTCTCCTATCGATTTTTTCTTCTTTTCTTCTTTGTTAAAATGACCGTCTATATTTTTTCTTTCTTTTGTTTTCTTTAGTAGTAATTATTATTTGTAATAGTTTTTGTATTTATCTCGTCTTTGTTCCCTTTGTTCTTATTTGTGTTTTTTTTCCCCTTAAAATTTAATTTCTATATTGTCATTTTCTTTACTTGCCCAATCGGCCTACTTTTCATGTTCATTGTCTTTATCTTCTTCTACTTTTGTCCTTTTTTCAGGAAGAACTTAGCAATAATTGGCGATAAATCAGAACATCCAGATTTCGAGTGAAAATGTAGAATGTTTTTGTTTTTGTTTTCAGCGCTAAACGTCAGCTGACTGTTCCCAGTTCCCATGGCAACGTCTCGCGCAAGTGTTTAAGAATAACTTCAACTAAAATAACTATACGCTCTGAAATGTGCATACTACCTTGGAAAACGCTTTTTCCTAAACATTCTACAAATTGCCTGACCTGAATCTGTTGTCATTTTTATTTAGTTCTGTCTCGCAGTTAATAAAGAGGAGATCAGGAACAGCACGAACAGAAGATTAAAGAGGATTAGCGACAGAGAGGAGAGATTGAAATGCCCGGGACGAAAGACGGAGGCTTGTGATGGAAACAAAACGTAATCCCTTGCGTCTTAAATTGAAAAAAAAGGGAGTGGGTTACTCCAGCTAATGAACAACAGATCCTGTCCATTAAACAGCTGCCATATTCGAGATAAATGTTACAAACATTCATCGGTGTGTTTCGTGTCAAACAATGAACACTACATACATAAGCAGGAAGAAATCTACAAAATGCTTCTTCTCCTTTACTTTATTTTTTTAATACTGAATTGTTTGTATTTGCATTCCGTTACATAATATTTATAGCTCCAATCCTCTCCAGAAAAGTGATTAGCGTAACATGACACACACTCATTGACACAATTTATTGTTCAATTCGCATGGAATCCATAAGCAATTACTTAAACCTCATCATTCATCCCAACCAATAGCCGAGCATGAGCTAATTTTGCTTTTTAAGATCAGTTGATTATAGAAAAGTACTGTAAGACAAATTTATCCATTATTACTACTCCATTTAATAGTATAGAATCTTTAACTATAAAGGACACACTTGTTATGATTTATTTAAAATAAATATTACACTCCTAAAAATGCAGAAATATTATTTAAATTTTGAGCTTATATATTTAGTTTCAATTACTGTAGAAAATATTTGTGGAGTTAAATTTGTTATATTTCATGTGAATAGAAAACCGTTTTCATATGTATTGGTTTTAAGCTTTACTGCAAGTGGTATTGCTACATGTTTTATCAGGTAAAGAATGCAATCTTTCTATTTTTGGAATGCTTCTGGTTTTCTTTTTACCTTCTTTGGTGCCTATGGTCTGTTTATGGATTCTGAAGGTGTATTTATGATCCTTATAGATAAACTACCCTTCCAAAATAAAATACATAGTGAGTACATCCAAAGTGTGTTACTAATTTAGACTTTAATAATAATAATAATAATAATAATAATAATAATAATAATAATAATAATAATAGACTTACGTAATTGCATGAACAGAAGTAGAGGAATCTAGCGCGGAACAAACTGGACATTATGGACTTGCATTTACAGTGTTTTTCAAATAAAAAGCGATTTGGCTCTCAGCGAATAGGATGTATTTGTACAGCGTTGTCGGATTGTACTCCCATCCTCTTGTTGTTTATAGTTCTCTCATCCCCATACTGCAGTTTATGTACTTGTGACACTAATTTCTGTAATTAATAAATATCAATGTAATTTTTACAATAAATGGGTCACAACAAAGTTTAGCATGTATTTTACTATACTCAATATAGAAGTAGATAATGAATAACAAGTGTTAAGATTTTATGCGCTGGGCCTTGATGCATTCATAAGAAATATAATTTTGATGGGAGAGACGAAAAATATGAAATATCATACATGTGCACCACAGCATAATGATTTTAACAAGACATGTCTAGTATATTAAACAATAATATTGAACAAGCGGCATGTCAAGACTTAAGTCGAGTATTTCGAAGTGAATCCATCAAAATAGGACCCGTTACTGCCAAACTCACATTTATAGCTACCTCAAGTGTATAGACGTTTGATATTTAAAACAGCTACAGTATCATTGGGAAATTTTCTAAGAAAAGATATAACGGTGAATCGGATACATTGTAATGCATATATTAACACCAGGTGGTGTAGGAATGTTTAAAAAAATATTATGAAATAAATTACTTAAAATGGGCATGTTTATTTTCATTTATATTCAACTTGGTTTTTATTGCCCCCAACATAAACGGAAAACATCTCATTTAAAAAAAAAAGGTTTTAAATAGCATATAGCTAGGAAACCACATCTTAAAGACTTCTTACCACGGTCCAGCATAGTTTCTGCAGTTGCATTAACAGAGTTACACAGTATAATCAAATTATAATTTAGTTTCAATTAATCATAACTTTCAAAATCACCAGAAATGAAATTTCGAAATCACTATATTTTCCACTAGCAACTAGACGCAAAATTTCATCAATATATTGCAATAGAATTAATGTATATTTGTTGAGAAAATCTTAAGGGAACCACAATAACGAGGCCGACACGTTATTTTCTTAAACTGAATTAGCCCCACGGGTGACGATGTGTTAGATAATGCGCTGCTGTAACAAGTGAATAAAAACATATCAAATTTTAGTAGTACCATTAGACGTGATTCACACAGGCAGTTACTGTAATGGTCATGCAAAGAAATCTTTCAATGATTATAGGGTAGAAATTAAAAACATGTACTATGTATTTATACTTCTGCTCACGTATTATCCATAAAATTTAAAAGATTTTCGTGATAAACCGTTTGTAGCAAAGTGGGAAAGGAGTTATTTAGTAGTGTTTAACACCCTTTTTTACTACTGAGGCACCACAGG
Organism: Metallyticus violacea; assembly: GCA_030762175.1. Classification (NCBI taxonomy): domain Eukaryota; kingdom Metazoa; phylum Arthropoda; class Insecta; order Mantodea; family Metallyticidae; genus Metallyticus; species Metallyticus violacea. Next base: position 22,003,684 of record CM060838.1, on the reverse strand, counting down.
CGGTTAACACTGATGATACATGATATATTGGGAAAGCATTTTTTTTTTCAAGGAAGGAAACGTTCAGGGCCTAAGTTTAGGGTACCTCTCAGGCATTTTCCATTTATGAGGACTGAGGAAAACCTGGAAAAAACCTCAGTCAGGGAGGACGGTCCGTGCGGGATTCGAACCCCAGACCTCCCGCTCACGAGTCCGCGCCTTAACGACCTCGGCCACTCGTGGCGGTATGGACAAGGAGTAGACATCATTTTGTACATAGAAAAGATTTAAGTCGCAAATTGTATGCACTCAAGAGATCTTCACATCGTCAATGTGACTAACAAATCACCGCCCCATGGTATGCAGTATGCAGTCGTGTGTTTTTGAGGTGCAGTGTGCTAGCGGAATATTTTTCATGTTTAGTCGATGTAGACATCCATGGATTAAATGCATATGAATTCTTTTGCCCATGTACTTGTATTACAGTTTCTCATCCTTTTGTGCTATATATTTGTAATGCATTTGCAAAATGCTACATGACTTAGTTCGTTGATTTTTAGTCAGAACTTCCTGGCAACTGTTCTCGACATAATGTTGTTAAAATATTATTTAGGTCACTCAGTCACAATCGGGGATTCTCCTTGTTCTCCACATGCACTGTCACCAGATAAATGAAAGAGCTAACAAAGCATCTTGCTGAGATACTGATGCTGCTTTCCACTAATCTACAGTATTTGTTTAATCAGGTTCGTACAATGTTGTCATTCTGTATCCTCGCAGCCAATTTGCAATCCTTGGCAGAGAATAATGGGATTGAAATGTACGCAATCTCAGCATTTTGTAATTTATTTCAAATACTCTCCTATCAAGGCAGGATACATTTCTAAATATTCACGACACGGGACCCACGGCTTTACTTCCCTTCCGAAAGAAGCCATACTCAGAATTTTTACGCCCGATAAAATCCATCGATTCTGACCGGGATTGAACCCGCGATCTTGTGTTTAGGAGGCAAGTATGGTTACCACTACACCACCAGGACCGACTAAGAATTTGTCATGCGCTTATACTACGATGGTATTGTTATATATATATTAGTTAATACTTGCATTTAGCCCCAGGCGTTATATTTTAGAACAAAATAAATAATCAGTTATTTAACTTTTCTATTCTGTTGGGCATAATTGAGTTTATAACTGAGGTAGGCTGTAAAGCCGGGGCTTTGTTTATCTGGAGACACATTTAAATGTAAGGCATGTAGCCGTGAGGTGTGCAGATTGTTAACAGAGCAGAGTTTGTTAGTAGGATAGGAACATCTGCTACTCCAGACACGTTCCTTTAGGAAGGGCCTACACTACATAAAAAATGCCTTTTCTTTGCCATTTACTTCCTATTTATTTATTTTCTGTTTTTTCTCTTATCCCTTTTGGTTCTTTGCATCCTTTGCCTTTTCTTTTCTTCCCTTTCCCTTTGGCCTGCAATGTACCTCTTTAATCACTTTTCTTTATCTTCATTTTTTTCTTCCTATATTCCTCGTTTATTTTTTCCCTAAAAGATTTTATTTCCTCTTATGTACGTCTAGTTATATTTTTATTTTTATTTTTTATCCTTTATTCCGTTTCCTTCATTTTGCATCCTTATTACCTTCCTTTTCTACCCATCTCCGTTTTGTGCTTCGAACACAAGGAACACGTTACAAAAAAAATCCTCGCACAATATAAAAGCTATTTCTGTACATTTCACCATATATATTTTAAAAACTTAACTTAGCTTACAAACTCCGAGGTGCGGTTAATTAGTTTCCGGCCTGGCAAAGAAGGTCATTGCTACTCCTGTCTTATTTTCACACGTTTCACGAATGTAAACATCTTATGTTTTCCTTTCCGTGCACGCCATTTATTTTCTTAGAGAAGCTTAATAAAGTCAGACGAGTTGCGTAACGCAGCACGATTTTGAAAATTGAGCAGTATGAACTAAAGAAAGAATTTCACTCAGTGCATTGACGGTGTGTATGAGGGAAGTTTCCTCTTCCTATTCCACACGAAGAAGTGGTCAAAATTATTTCGCTTGAGTAGAGAGAGACTTGAAGATGAACCACGTGGGTTTAGGCGTGGAAAAACTCCCCCTTGCCAAGGAGGAAGTTCTTAGTGGCAGGCTCTGAAGACAAAAGGGTTTTCTAATCAGTTATGTCGAATTTGAAACAACTGATTGCGTGAGTCTTCAAAGTTTACGCGGAAATAATAAATGCGTCTATTTCAGTCTGAGATTTTCGAATAATTTAAACTTCCTACAAATAATTCCGTCCCTCAAAAAGTATTTTAATATATTATCATGTTTTACAGAACATGCGTTACAGAAACCGATGAGAATGTAATTAATATGTTGTTTAAATAACTTTCTCAATTTTTCTGTTTTTTTTTATCTCCAGTCTTTCTATTAATACAATAAATGCGTTGTGGTTTTGTTTTGAAATAACGAAGTATGCAAAACTTTGGGTTTGTGAGATTTTCAAATAGTTACATTCTGAATATATATCATACTTATAAAGTTATTTCAATATGCAATCAATTAATTTGCATCATATATTTTGCCATTATACGAATAAATTTTAAATATAACTTTTTGCTATAACACTGGCATTTAATTTCATAGACTCTTTCTAAATATTTTGCATACATAATGCGCTTCGATAGTGGCAATGTATTCTTGCATATTTTACAAAATCTGGAAAACCAATTCTTTTTATTTATTAATATGCCCTCGATTCTCAAAAGGGCACATCGAACAATAGCCATGCACATAAATTCGATATTTTTGTCATATTTTGTTAAAACAACAATTTTAATTAATATTGCCACAATTGGCATATTTTAAAGTGATAGTTCAAAAGTTTCTAAATAACAAGCAGCAGATACCAAGAATTTTGGTGCGCTTCTAAACTCCAAGCCGGCCCCACAATAAAATCGGCAAGTCCCTAAATTTCTGCATAAGGTTTGGCGATGGTATGTTTGAGCTATAAATTTGTTTAAAAACCACGTCCAAGACAACGAAATATGCTGAATTACAATTTTAAGTAGATATTTTCGAAAGTGCTGTTACATTAATTAATTTCTAGCGTGTTATTTACTTTTTGTAAATATGGAAAAATCAAACTCCCTGTACTACATTACCTCAATTCTGAATTTGATCAATAATAACACTTACATATATAATTAGGAGTAACTTATTCCAACAATATCTAACTTAGCATAATTAACGTGAAAGCTAACACATAGGTGTTATTTTAAAGTTAGTTGTTATTTTGTAGTGACAAAATACGGTGTGTTACATGATCTATTTTTTTAATTATATATGAGTGAAGTTTGGAATTATTTTCAATTTTATCATGTGAATGATAACCGTGTCATTTGCAAAAAGAGTTTTTCTTCAGATGGAAAATCTCACAAAAGTACCAGCCTCTCACCCCAATTCACAAAATTGAACACCTCAGTGAGTAAGGAAAGCCAGATCGATTCTAATATATTACTCTCAAAAATACCGATAAATTTATCATTTTATTTATAAAAACATTAATCTTATTGAGTATTAAGACTAAAGCATGCACATGTATTAACTGCCAAAAATATTGGTATCGATCCATCTGTAATACTATTTTAAATAAATTCTTTCTATGGCAACCAAATTTATAAGTGTCACCTGATGCTATAATACAACTTTTGCAACAAAAACGTATCTCAGGCAGGCCCGGCAAATGAAGCACTGTGTAAGAGATTTTCAGGTGCTCAACAGCTACTGCTATTTCACCTGCCGTGGCGTGAAACGAAGCAAAAATCAGGTACAGTATTTCAAAAGACTTTCACTTGTCCCCTGATGTGACACCGATAGAGCACGCATAGGTCTCTGCCACTTGAGCTCTTCTTTGTAAAGAATAACTTTACACAAGCACTTATCACCACGTTAGCACTCCATTGTTTTACTCTCATTTAACTTATTTTTAACCAAGTACCTTGGCTAAATCGCTTACACGTGTTGACATTTCCTACTAAGATCTAGATTGTTGTAATTTAAATTGTTTCTGTACTTGACTGCTATACGTTTCAGTTATTAAGGAAAATTTCCAATCTCAAAAATTTTGGTATAAGAATTAATTTAATGAGCAAAATGTAAAGGACGTATAATCGAGGGAAAAGTAAGTTCGAACTCTGAAACGCTGAAAAAAAAAAACAATAATTCAATGATAGTATAATTCTTATTTTATTTAAATATAAAGGTTTGTGTGTACTCTTGTTAAACACCGAGACAAAAATGCTTTTAAAGCATTTGGTGGTTAGCATGTAGGTTTAAAATATAAGATAATAATTCAGCCCTTATAGGACAGGATATTTTACAAAGACAGAGAATATGTTTAGTTATTAATCAAAAACGGAATATAACAATATCTATAGGCAAGCAAAAAGAAGATAAAGAAATTAAAACAGCGTAACATGAACCACACTGCACAAGTCATGACTGATATAGAAAACAAACGATTGTAATAAATTACATGGAGACGTTAATATTTTCATGAATCTCAATATACTCACTGACCAATCACCACTACTTCACTATTTCCACTACCATCACCAGCACTAATAATACAATTAGTATCACTGCCAGTTCTACCACTGCCATCACTTCCACTGCAACGAAACCTATCACCATCATCACTACCATCCTGCTACTACTACTGCATATTTTTATCCGCATTCTATTGCCGTTTTCTCGTATATGCAGTGTTAAATACGATCTTTTTATTTTTAATATATAAAACAATTTTCAAATTGGTATATTCTTGCATTAATATTTACCTCATACATTCTCTCTACCCAAATCAAATTATGTAACTGTTTTTCTCCAGCATTTTCCAAATGCATAACATTTATTTAAACAAAGTGAGATCTTGTCTACTTGCAATATCAACTTGAACTGATAAACTAAAGTGTACTTAGAAACCGCATTAGGAATGATAGAATTCGAAATCCCCAACAAATTTCTCTATTTAATATTTAATTTATGTAATATGTATTTTTTGGGTAACTGACCAATTGCCACAACCCCCAAGCTCGGTTTTATTCTTGCCCTTGTCGAACGAACATCAAGATTTGAATAACTCGGTTACTATCAGCCAGGAAAGCTAAACTTAAGTATTTTAATGACATAGTTACACTTTTTTATATAAAAATCCGAGATATTTACATCATAAATTGGTTCGTGTGTATATTATATTTGAAAACTTGAAAGTATAAATCTGTCCCTTAGCTAAGATCTTTAATTTTATTTTATTTTAAGTACATAGTCTATAATTTAATATTTATCAAAATAACAAAAATGACTATCTTAAAATACGTTTTAAAAGAATGTGTTAATGGTCCCAAATCTCTTTTGACGATACAATAGGGAAAACCTTTGTTCTATACATTTCCATTTTCGCACCATTTTTAACTTATTTTCTTAAATATTTTTGGTTCCATAACATTTTCCTGCATTTTCAAATAGTTTCAAGAGGTGGTTTCAGTCTGAATTCTCTAGTCTTATTGTGTTGAATAAGACTGGCCACCTTATTCCTAGGTGAAATTTAAAAAAAATGTTTTATTTGTGTATTTATTCGCTTTATTCTAGAGTGAAAATGTATCTTCTTCTTTCCTAGCACTTTTAAAATTAATGAAAATAAGGTAACAAGAAGTCTACTCTTCTAGGGTATTAAATAATCCTCCACATAGTTCTTCTTAACGGTTGCATGAAACAACCTATACTATGCAGAACTGTTTAATTCATCGGCAATGCCTACTGTGTGCATTTCTTGCTAAGCATACTCTAATTTATGTTCTGCATGACTGTTTCACATGTCAAGTATTCATTTCAGACCCAGTGTTTTGTTTTCTTAGAGAAAACAATGTATAATCAACTGCCCTGCCGTGCGTGCAAAGTCGGAACTGCTTGAAAACATTTGATAAGGGAACAAAATGGAATTATAGCGGGTGTTTCATGGAAGTCTGGCCCACATATCAAGTTTGTGATCGTAGAAGAGGAGTAAGGGCTTAAAAGAGTGAATGTGGAAATTATGTAAAGCGTACAACATGCCGGTGAGAGTTGATTGGGTAATGTTTTATTCATCAGCAAAGAATTTCATTCTGTAACTACGCACCAAGCGTGAAACTAAAATTTCTTTCCTTATGTTTAGTGAATTCTAGAAAATTGGCAAAAACAGCTCTTTATAGCCTACTTATGTATTATGGAACATTTTGTAACTGCTACTTGTTTGAATTCTTTTCTAATAGCGGGTTAAATGTGTGAAGATATTTTGAAATATTTATTTGCATTTAAAATAAAAGAAACAAAGATGCATATACGAGGGACATTCTAAAAGTTCTCGAGTATATCGATAAAACGTTTCGGTTTATGATTGAAGTATTACTTTCAGTAGTGGCTAAAATTAAATTATTTCTCGAGTAGAACACTATGGCCGTGTCCGTCAACGTTGCAATATTAATACCATATTACCGACACGAGTGACTGAGGTCTTTAAGGCGCGGACTCGTGAGCGGGAGGTCTGAGGTTCGAATCCCGCCAGGACCGTCCTCCCTGACTGAAGGTTTTTTCCACGTTTTCCTCAGTCATCATAAATAGCAAATGCCGTGGAGGTACTCTAAACTTAGGCCTGGAACGCTTCCTTCCTTAAAAAAAAAAATAATAATCCTTTCCCAATATAGCATTTCATCTCATGTATCAACAGTGTCCACCGCTTGTGGTTGCCTCAGGGTGTTAAACACCTTTCATTCATTCATACCATATTGACGGCATAAGCAAAGCCAATAACGATAGAAATATGGCAACTAGAATAAGCATATTATAGTAAATATTGAATTATAACAAAAGGCTAACGTACACTTCCAATAAATTCCCTCACAAGTAGGAATTAAAGGAAATGATTTAGTATATATATATACTGGCAAAAGAAGGAAACAAAGACTAACATGGCTTACATTGAAATATATTCAAAATTTTAACAAAAATTAATAAAAAAGTCTAGTCTCCAGCATAATGTAATTAATATAAGACAAATTGTTTGAAGGATACTGCAAGGGGTAAAAAAAACAATAACGAAAATAAAACGAACAGACCCAAAAAGACTCAAGATTGTAAACTATGTCATCAAACAAACTAGGAACTAACAATCTCAAGGACACAGTTTATAGATAATAAATATAAACAACACACTTATGAAGGGGACCGTCATTTCAATATAGACGGTATATTTAATTTGTGGTTGTCAATAGCTTTTGAATGAGAATCACTGCCGCTAATTCAAGCTCCTCCATCAATTAACTTTTCTTACAATCTTATTTAGTGTCACTTGTTCTTTTTCTTGAGCATTTTACTATCTTTGAATACGTAAAGCACTTGGGTTCCAAAAATATCCAGCATATCTTCATATATGGTAGCATTTCGTAAGTGTTGCCAACCAGTTTAATTCTTTGTGGCAGTCAGAAATTAGCAGAATATTCAAAATATAAATCTTCTCTGTTAATAAAGAGAAAGCTGAAGAAATAAGGAAACTTCCATGGAGGTACACAGGAGAAATTTAGGTGTTAAACTTGCCTATAATAGCAGGAGGGTTATTGAAAGAGTATTAAGATAAGAGTATAATGTAAACATCTTATGTTTTCCTTTCCGCACTTATACGGAGATCGATTACCTAAAAGGAAGCAGCCAGCTGTTAGAAATTTTCAACGACATGCGAACTTATTCTCCAAAACGGGAGGTGTCGCAGAAAACAGCATCGAATGGGAACTGCTACTGGGGAAAACTCGAAGTCGCTGTATTAGCTGCAGTTGCCGCTAATGCTCACGCAAGCTCCCGTCAACTGGAACATGATTCAGGAGTGATCTTCGAGTACTGCAGCGTCACAAATACCACACATATCACATTAGGCTATACCAAGCCTTTCATTGGGATGATTTTCAGAAGCGTATTGAATTTTGCCAATGGGCTCTAGCACAAATTCAAAACTGTAACTTTTCCAACATTTTATTTTCTGATGAAGCGATATTCACCAATCATGCTCAAGTGAACATGCATTATTGGGTAGTGGAAAATCCAAAATGGTTACGGAAAGTAGAGCATCAGCGGCAATGGAGAGTGAACGTTTGGTGTGGTATTTTGGGATTCTGTATAATTGGACCACCTTCATTGAAGGTAAACTTAATGGGCAGAAGTACGGAAATGTTTTGGACCAGGAACTTCCAGTGTTGCTTGAAGACGTGCCCTTGTGGATCGGGCTGCAATGTGGCATCAACACGATGGTTGTCCATCTCATTACTCAGCTGTAGCTCGAAAAGCATTAAACACAAGGTATCCTGGTGGATGGATAGGACGAAGAGAACCTGTCCATTGGCCTGCCCGTTCCCCTGATCTCCTTATCCAGACTTTTTCTTATGGGGATACACTAAAGATAAAGTTTATGAAGAAGTACCGGTAAACTACGTCAACAAATTAGGAATGTCTTGCAAGAATCAGCGACAAAATGTTGAGACGTGTTCATCGATCTTTTGGAGCACGTTTTCGGAAATGTATCGAAGTTATTGGTCATACTTTCGAGCATTTACTGAATTGAAAGTATTTGTAATGTGAATATGATATGGTTTCAACTGTACTGTACATAAATTAATGCCAGTAAAGTAAAAGTGAGCAAAAAACATTTGCTATCTTGATGTGTCAATTTTCTATCTCGCACCTTTTCCCGTTTCTTTGCTCTGTTCCCCGTTTCGAAATGAATTTCTGCTGAGTTTCTTCTTGCACTTTGCAGTGGTTCATGGTGAGATATTTAACTACTCACGGTTTTTCGGTAGGTTGGACATCAAAATGAAAACCCGGCAGTTTCCATATATGACTTTATTCATTGAGCGCTAAGCTCACATAATAATTAACACGCTCCAAATGCCCTGGTTTTGCGCTCTAGAAAGTTTCAATTTCTAGTAGAATCAGTATCTCGTCACTGCTTGCTACTGGAATATCTCCCATTAAAAAAAAATAATACAAAAATGTTCGCGTCGCTTTAGCATGTTTCCTTGAAATCCTAAACGTCTGTCCTTGACGTTCAAAATTATCATCGCCAAATAGAAGTTTCTCAACTCTGGAATTTGTCATAACTTCAAATATTGCCAGTTAAAAACAAGTTTTGCTTGAAAACGTGGATATGAAAAGTTGAGCGTGGCATGCAGCGGATTTTCGGCAGTGAATACAAGGCATCACAGCTATTTTCTGCTTTCTTGGTAATACCAATTTATTCTCTTTACAAAAGTTCAAGATATGTAGTTGATTTGTTTTATTTATGGGCGCTCTTTAACATCTCATTCAATTCAGGGCGTGAACCGGCCGACAAATTTTGCTCAGAGGCCCCTTCTTTCAGGCTTGAGGTTCCTTTTTCGTGGGACCCACGGCTTTACTTCCCTTCCGAAGGAAGCCATAGTTAGTATTTTTACGCCCGAAAAAATCCATCGGCCCTGGCCGGGATCGAACCCGCGATATTGGGCTTAGGAGGCAAGTATGGTTACCACTACACCACCAGGACTGACAGGACCGTCCTCCCTGGCTGAGGTTTTTTCCCAGGTTTTCCTCAGTCCTCATAAATGGCAAATGCCGGGGAGGTACCCTAAACTTAGGCCTGGAACGTTTCCTTACTTTAAAAAAAATCCTTTCCAATTTATCATTTCATCTCATATAGCATCAGTGTCCACCACCCATAATTCCTCAGCGGTTAAAAAGAGCGTCAAGCACTATTAAAAAAAAGACAAACGTGAGTTTAAGTTTAAAAACGAAATGAAATTACCTCAGCTTGTAAGAGTTGTATTCTACAAGAACGATCCTGGTCTATGTATTTTAGATCACTGTTGAGGATGTTATAATGATTTTGAGATAAATGATCAAACATTGAAAGTTATATTAATGTGTTCGAGGATAATAATCGAATCGAAGCAGATGATAGTAATGAAACAAATGAATGTAGGAGAAAGAATATCACTTATAACTTTTGAGCACCCTGCTATACCGTAAGGGTATTTCTATTCTTATTGGCCAATCAAAATTGTTCATCGGTTGAATGGCGTTCGCTTGCAATTATCAATTCAATAACAGTTTCAATAAATGTTATAAAGTATCTATATTACATTAACATATTTTGAAAATATTAAACATCTATGTATTCCTGTTAAAGTTCTGTTAATTTGCACCCTAAAGAAAACAGTTGTACTGTGTATAATTTTCCACAGGATACACTGATTCATTTTATGCAAGGACTTGAAACTTACAAGTGGTTGTACTTTTTCTCTGTCCTTTCTCTTGTTCAACAAGAATCATAAAATGTCCCTCGAGGGTTGCAGAATGCATGATGGTGCGTAGCCTCCTCTCCTTTTGTATGGACTTGTATTTTTAACGTGACGTTCACCTCGCCACAAGTCTGGAGCAACTGTATCGACTCTTTCGTTGTCATGGCAACCATTACCAGCTTCTACAGTCTGCAGATTTCATTCGAAGACATATCATGGGGGGAAAAAACTCTCAAAGAGCGAAAGAGGAAATAGAAAGAAAAAAAAACTCCAAGAGTTTCCACCATTTGTGTAGTTAACATAACTTACTTTACATCACAACGCATTTCACACGTTCAAATTCTGCCACTGGGTTTTAAAAATCCTTACAGAGTTTACAAACTTTTCGGAACAATAGGCCATTTTGGAAGTTTTCGAGTATTACATTTACTTTGTTTATTGCTTTTTCTCCTAGTTCATTTTAAGTAAAGTAAGGATTGTCATTTTACAAGGGCATGATGGACTTTTCGATCGATTTTCTCTTCTCTTCACTTCACCTTCTCTTCACCTACTCTTAATACTGGTTTTACCATTCAAATGTCTAAGTAAAGCAGTTTTAAAGAGTACTTAACTGACGCAAAGGAAAAAGACAAACCACCCATATAAGAAAGAAATCATGCCTTTGGTTACGTAGGAACAGGTTTACTATCCAATCCCAATTTACTGAGAGCTTCAATTATGCAAACAGATACAGATTTGCTTGGTTCTTCATAAAAATCGAGCAAATTTTTTATCAAAAAATCTCACTCTAAAGGGTAAAAATTTCAATGTCTTTTGTTTGAGCGTCTGTACTAATTGAAAAGGGGCGTGTAGGATTTCAAAATAATTTATTTATCATACTTTCAATTGAGAGCAGGGCAATGATACTTTCAAGTGTTTCTTTAATTTTTGCTCTTCCAATATGGATCATGGGGTGCCACTAAGGAATCTGCATAAATAAGATGATCATGTTTACATCCCCAAACAGATAAGCTGTAACTGTAGTGTGTTTTATAGTATAGAATGTTTTTATAACTTCAACAGCACCCAATTTCTCTTCCTCAATACAATTTTTCACATGTGAGAATCTTGAAATAAATTCTACAAGCCCCAAATCCTCTAACCCTTTGTCAACAATATTATGATCAAGTTTGAGTGGTATATGTTCAATGTATGCATAAGTATGTATATTTCGAATTTTTATTTTGTATACTATTGCAAATTGCAATAATATTGCCGATATTTTGTAAGAAGACACCCTAAAGTCATTAGGGTTCATGGACGAAAGAAACACAAACTTATTGTTCCTTATTCCTAAGAAAGACCTTCAAGTACCGTTACAGCATGAGAGATGTTGAAAGAGGAGGGGAGACAGATCTCTATTGTATGTTTCGGAGGGTTGCACGTTATTTGGAAAGTCGTCGAAGGGGCCATAAAATGTTGTCAGGCCAGATGTAACTAGTGACCTTGTTCTTAAGGCCAGATAATTGTACTCTGGAAATAAACAAATTCACAAAAATCGTACAGTTTCTTGCCCAATCAATTGATAGAAAAATCAAAGTAGGTGTCATAGCCAATAGGACGAAGCGATGGAGAAGAGACAATTAAATAATTGTTGAATTAAGACGCCTAATAACGCAGCGCCCTGCTTGGGGACGGTGGAAGTTGTACTTTATAGCGGGATTCCAGTTCCCGAGGAGAGAAGTTTTGAGTTTTTAGTAAAGGCAGTTAAGCTGGAGAAGTGTGGATGACAAGACGTTTAGTCAGTTAAATTAGTGAGTAATTCACGGAAATAGAGTTAGTTAAGTGATTGATCAGAACAGGTAGGTAATACAATCCGCTAGAGAGAATTAAAGACAGTTAGAGACAGCTGTGAGCCTATTAAAAGAAAGTATCACTAACAAATTCGTTCCGTTAACACAAACACGACCAACACCATTGTATTGTTTGTATTAAGCCGGACCTGATCCATGTGGGGTTAATAAATGGAACTTATAGAGCTCTCACAACGTAACGGCGACTTACTATGATTATTGTGATAAATATGAAATACAATATATCGCGTGTTTTAGTAACAATCTCCAGCAATTTCCCAATCCTTCTCCCTTTGATCTAAAAGATCATAAAATCCAGCACGATAGCCATGGCAACCAGACCTTCAGCATCGCGTCTACTGGAGATAACGTTACAGGTGAAATAGTAGACGTAATCAGATATCAATCAACATTACCCTTGAGATTCAATATAATTAAATAAATCAACCAATTAAAAAACCAAAACCAACCCCCCCTACTGTCTCAACCTTGAACTTTTAACAGCTATTTCATGTTTTTAGTGTTAGCATGTTAACCAAGAAAAACTTAGTGAGAAACTGTACTTTTAAAAGACGTGGAATGACTTCAGGAAGATGTTTACAAGGAATGGATAACTGAATACATTCTTTGTAATAAAGATTTCAGTGTTAAATTTGATGATAAGGCTGCTCTTAATATTAAAAAATAACACCATGCCATGTTTCCATTAGTTTTGTAACATTATTTCCAGCTTGCAAAGAAAAATGTTCAAAAGGCAAGAAAAGTTCCTTCTTCTATAAAAATTTCCCGCGGCTCATGCCCAAAATGTAAAAATTGCCTTTCGTATAAAGTACCAGTTTTCTGCTATAATTTTTAATTTATCGAAATGACGTCAGTCTGAGAATAGAAATTGGTTAATTACCAGTCATTTAGCAATATTTGATTCATCTGGCAAAAGATATGACAGATTTGTTCCATTGCACTCGTAAAAACAAAATTCGGAAAAGCAACCAAAAGTTTTTTTTTTTTTTTTTTTTTCCGGAGCTGATCAGTTAGTTAGGAATCGAGAGAAGTTGGATAGGTTGACAGTGAGGGACGCTGAAACTACAGCAATTTATCAACAACAACATTGTAAGGTAAACGGCCTAGACGCAACAAGAATTAAGATATACCGATTAATAATAATATAAAATTAAAATAATTGTATTTTCGTCAGACATGGATAAGCCTGCTTGATATAGTGGCAATGTGAGATACAGAGAGTAATTTTTGGACTGCGTCGGCTGCTAAATGTAAGCAGCATGCGACTACAATCGACGAACAAGCTCCCCTCACTTTTTCATTCATAATATTTTGATCAATAATACAATATTAGTTTTATTTTAATGAGCACTGCCCTGGGTTATAGGAGTTATTTGAAGAGGTGTTTGTCCGAAGTACTACATTTCTGAAGTGTTTTAATGCATCAATTCTACTTCATAATTTTTTTCTCATTATTTCTTTGTAAGACATCAAAAATTAGAAAACAATTTTCTTGGAATATGTCCTTCAGATTAGTTTAGAGACGTGTGTGCTTAGTTCTATATCTAATAAAGTAGGAAAGTAATTAAAAACAGACAAACCAAATGATAACCCATTCAAACGCAGCATTTATTTAAAGATGTTGGTTATGATGATATTGATAGGAATGAGAAATTGTAGGTAAGAAGAGGAAACAAGGTACCTATGTACTTTCAGTACGGCTAATCTTTGCCCCCTATTAGATAGTATTTACACAGTGAAAATATTGACTAACCTCCACGAAGAACAAATGATGTTTGCTGTCAAATTATTGACAGCGACCTCTGGACTTTGTATCTTAGTTCATTTAATGCAGCATTTTCTCTCAGGTCACACCCCTCAAGAGTGGCCAATAAGTCAGGCAGATGATCCTGAAGTTATTAATACTTCTTATTATTTCCCTATGATTTGTGCTGGTCAAAAAGTATTTTAAATGCATTATTGTAAAAAGTAATAATAATAATAATAATAATAATAATAATAATAATATGTCATCTCAACGGAATTATGCAATAATTTTAATTTTAAAAGTGTATTTTCAAAACATACGTGGTGGGGCAGAGATATAAAGTTTTCTTACTAATAGCGACTGAATCTGAAATGATCTGGTAATATGTGAGGAAAGACAAGTGTGATATGTGGCTTTAACCAGCTGGTAAAAACAAAAACTTGGAACAAACTCAAAATTGAGTTTGGAAACTCAAATTTTGGAATTTTTTCCAGTCAAAAAATTTAAATAGAGCCTGTCAATGTTCGAAAGCACTCTATAACCCCAGCAGAGAGCAGAAAAATTATCTTTCTTTGTAAGATTATAGCTATATATAAAACTATATTAAGACTAGCAGAACATAAGTTTATGGATGACATAATTAACATCAGTTAACGTGCTATTTTGAAATGCATGTGATTTTTAGCAGTGACAAATGCACGTGCCTTGTTTTTTCTACCTATTTACTTTCTGCACAACAATGCAAAAAAAATAAATAAAATAGATAAAGCATGATTCTGTTTGTCATTTATCTGGTTATCATTTTAAGGTACTGTTTTGTGAAGAGCATGTCCCAAGATCCAATTCTTGGCATTTAGGAGTTTTTTTCAAAAGTTGGTGGCTCTGTAATAGCACCAAGCCAGCCGCAAGAGGAAAATTACTGAGCTAGTTTGACACTACGGGTCTGTTGTGGTTCATAATATTTTATTGGAAACCAACTCTGCACAGGCAATTCGGATTATAGGAAATTCTACAATATATCACCTTGTGTATTTATTTTTCTTACAAGGAAAATGAACTTACAGTGGTATTGTCACTTAATGCTGTTCCCAACATGTTAAACATAAATTCTTATTTTAATCATTAAATGATTCGGTACATTTCTATAAAGTTTCTCAACCAACCGCTAGAAAAGATTGAACTATTGATTCCTAGAATCACAAACAAATTATTGAATGTGGCCTAAACAGCAGGTAAGTGGGCTTTGCCATACATAAGCTCTATTAACTTCTGGCGTGAGCAGTGTAAATCTAGAACACATTTTCAATAAGTAAACACAGTGCCTTTTGTTCCCAAGATAAGAAGTTATGTCCACAGAATCGTTAGTCGTGAGCTGGATTCTGGAGGACGAGGCAGCTGATCAGCCGTTCCAGAATGGGGAAGACCACCAAAAAATGTTGCGGTTGTGTTCCCCTCAACATTGGAGTAATATTGGTGGGCATTATCAGTCTCGTAAGTAGATGTTATTGTTGATGTTTCTGATATACCCCTTCTAGTTTCTTGTTTGCAGTCTGGGCAATGTTTTGTTAACATTTGTTTTACTTTCATCATCGCTGTTGCCGTGTTCCCCACTCCAGTTGTTCCCGTTACATAATCGTCTTACCAGTTTATCTTCATCATACCATCAACTATTTCAGCTTAGTAGAGGCTTTAGTCTCGTTCTTGCCTCACATTAATCAATTAGATGTAATATCCAGCTTTCATTTTTATCTCTGTTTTTAATTCAAGTTTGGTGGTTTCTAAAGGGTAACAAACAGTTGTAATTTTTTTTTGTATTTAGGCGTTGCTTACTCATAAGCACATACATAGGCCAGCTTTGAAAGTGAAATCAGATAGGACAATTTTCAGGTCATAGATGAAATAAATCCACGGATTTTCGACTACTGAGCTAGAGTATCTGATTTTTCATTCAAATTCTTGCTATAATATTAGGGATCGTTTTAATTATTGTACATCGTTATAAAATTGTGGGTATATGTTGATAAAGATTTTCGTTAAATATATCGCAGCAGCAAACGTACGAAATATAACAATTATCAGTAATATAATAAACATTATATTATTAATAATAATAATATCGTAATTACACGATAGCGCCTTATAATTCACACTTGTTTAAGTTTATTTCATTATTAGTTGATTTCAAATCATTTAAATATATTTTAAAAGATACAGACCTCAATACAGTTTTTGTTTCATGGTATAATCTAGGTTATTCCTAATGAAATATAAAATATCGCAACCAATTATGTTTATGTGTTTAGAGAAACATCATTGGCGGCGTGCTTTATTGCTTCCAGCTCAGAGTAATTTTTATATTCACACAAACGGAACCGCCACGGGTGACGAAACGTCGTTACGGCACGGAAGTGTGAGCGGAAGGTCTGGAGTTCGAATCCCTCCAGGATCGTCCTCCCTGACCGAGGTTTTTTCCAGGTTTTCCTCAGTCCTCATAAATGGCAAATGCCGGGGAGGTACCCTAAACTTAGGCCTGGGACGCTTCCTTCCTTAAAATAATCCTTTTTCAACATATAATTTCATTTCATGTATCATCAGCGTCACCCCTTGTGGTGCCTCAGTAGTAAAAAGCTGACGTTAAACACTATTTAACAAAAACAAACGGTGCGTGTTGTATATTATATAATGCAGACATTAAAACGGTAATAATACACGTAACATAAAGTATAGAAGATTATACTTAATTATAACATTTTATTTGTATTCAAAAAGTATTGAATTTCAATAACTCTTGAATAACTTATATGTTATTGAACAACTAAATTTCTTATTTTAAGTAAGAAACAAATAATTAATATCCAGCCCTATAATAGTTTTATTTATTTATTTCAATAAGAAAACTTCAAAAAGAATACACATTCATTCACATGACTTGATATTGTTCTGGCTGAATGCCAATATCTGCTAAATATACACGTTTTCAATTGTATGATTGCTAGTTATTTATTCAAATACAAATTAACTATGTGAATAAATATGCCATGCATTCGGTATCTTCATAAACTATAAAACTATTAAGTTTAACTTATAAAACACCTCACTCGTAAACGTTTTTGCAATTACTGTGATTCTGTTTACACTACAGTTCCCATTAATGATAATCGCGGATAATAAAAGTTGATTGCATATAGAAATATGTCAGTGCTACAAGACACTGTGTACTTGCATGAAGTGATTTAGTATAGCAATGCTGTTCTCTCATAAAAGGAAGTTAGCTCCAATAATGCTTTAAGGCAGCTTTTCCTTTTCCTTCCGAAATATTCCTTAATTTTTACCAAATCGAATGAATGGATGACGTAATTTTAGGAACAGTGCATGCAAGTTTTTATCGTAGGGCAAGAAATTCAATCCGAAAAGTGCCTATAAAAGTTTGTTCTAGCTATAGCTGGGCTATGTACTGGTAAATCTGATTGAACATTTATTTTTTCTTTATGTTTCACGCACGTTATTCTGACAAAATTTTGATATAATATAATGATTCAGTAGAGAGTAAATACCAAATCCCTACCCTTGAGGTGATGACGAATACTGAGAGAGTCAACCAAGCAATCCACTACTAGAGTCGAAAACACTCGCTATCCCAAGGAATGTGCTTGTTTTAGCTGCAATAATCGATAGCCTCAAGTACGCAAGCATATTCACATCTGGACATAGAAAACTATGCCTTGTGTGGGGACGCTAACATCAACACTGGACCACCGGCATGTTGAAAGCAATTTCCTGTTGCGATTCAACTTAGCTATGCCAATAGATGTACACAACATCCTGGTCGTGCAAATAAAATATGGAAGCATGGAAAGATTAACGTTAGGGGAACATTTCATAGCATCAAATTATCACATTCTACATTAAAACATATGCCTGCGTTTTTACTGTCCATCTTTCGTTTTCCAATCTATTTAAACAAGACATACTGAAATTTTGCAGTTTTTTAAGTCTGGTCACGTACTTACTGATGACCGTGCATAAGTGATTTAGTGTTAGAGAATTTATAAACTATAAAATTAACTAAAATTCAGAACCTAAACCGAAAATGAACAGAGATGTATTGAGTTTTAGATAGTGTTCATTATTATGAAATATTACGTAAAATATTGCGAATATAAAACTGGTAGATAGTTATTTCATAATTTATCATAATCAAATATTTATTCTCTATTGATGGAATTTATATTCTCATTATAACCTCCTCTAATTGCCAAACCTAAAATAATTCGGTATTACAGATTTTTTTAAATGGTGTTTAACGCCATTTTTACTACTGAGGCACCACAGGCGATGGACACTGATGATACATGAAACGAAATCATAAACTGGGAAAGGATTTTTAAGGAAGACGTTCCAGGCCTAAGTTTAGGGCACCTCCCCGGCATTTGCCATTTATGAGGACTGAGGAAAACCTGGAAAAAACCTCAGTCAGGGAGGTCAGACCTGGCGGGATTCGAACCCCAGACCTCCAGCTCACGAGTTCGCACCTTAACGACCTCGGTCACTCGTGACGGTGGTAGTAAAGACAAATGTGTTTTTGTGTTTACTTTTTTACACCATAGTAGGAGAAGCACTTAACTTTTCTGTTTTTCCACTCAAGATTATAATTACTTCCTCATTTGTATGAAAACTATTTCAGTTCCTCTTCAACGATTAATTCCCCGGATTAAGCATACCTTCTGGTGGTTGAAAGTACGTCTTGAATCAATAAACTCAATATATGCTGCGTTTTCTTTCTCGAGCGAGAAACAAACGGTCCACCTTATAACGTTTATAAGTAACTTGCTGGTTTTACAATTTGCCACCCGCAACCTTTGTTCATCTGTGTTTAAACTCTCTCGTCTCTTATAGGTATATCTATGGCGCCCCTTGCCGATAACAGAGCGAGTATATTTGGCCTTTTATGGAAGATGCTGTTTGTTGTCTTACTCTTAAATATGTGTCCCATATGAAGCCGTTAGAGCTATCTTTATATCTTTTTCAAAATTTCAGCAAGTGATGCGCTAAAGCTCTAATGAAAACTACGCGGCATACTATGATAATGCAGCATTAAATTTTATCTACAAATAAAAATAACGTAGATACTATTATTGTTTTTTTTAAATTGTTTATAATTTAAATATACCTATAATTGAAATAGTTATTACAATTTAGATTGATATTTAATACATTTTTCTTAAGTATACAACATTTTTTAAAAAAAATTGCGAAAATAATTCTGAATGTGCAATTAAAATAATGGAGGTTAAAATATTAATGAAAGTTTTAGATGAAGAATGAAATTATTATTGCCCCTAATATTTGCCATTTCTCTACATTTTGCTGTATTTATTGCGGAAGAATACTTAGATAGCAGAAATGGGTAGAAGAATTCTACAGATTTTCTAGAAATTTAACAATAGTAATATGATAAAATAATAGTAATAATAATATATATTTTTCTGGTATAAATATATAATGATTCCATGGGTGACGTTTGAGTGCTGGAGTATTAAAACTTGATTTATCCTCACATCAATAGATTTATCTTTCTCCTTAACTTACGCTCTGTTGCATGCAATAAGGAAGAAAGATTATTTACAATACTTCTCAGCGTTTTTACTCATCACAGATAACGTTTTTGAAATTTACATTAGAAGGCCTGCGTTCTTCCTATAATGAAATGTAAACTCAAACATGTTAGTTTAATTCTGCCTCCCAAAAGTGGAAGTAACTCCCTAATATAATTAATTTTGTCAGTTGGGATGAGGATTTTTTCCCATTTTTTCATGTCTTTTGTTAATTACAAGTGTATTAAATATTTGGGCATAAATAAATATTAATGCTCCAACTATCATAATTGTACATAAAATACTTTTAAGTTCGTAAAAACCATAAGAATAAGTGATCAATTACATCTACTGATTGTGAAGTAGCGAATGGTGTATTTAGAATATAATATAAAATGATTCTGAAACAAAGTTTTTTCAGCCCTTCTGTAAATTAATTAAACATTTTACATTTCCTGCAGTATCAGAAATAAGTGAGTTTTAACCTAAGTAGAAAAATTAGCAATTAGGATGTGTTATTCTTTTCATTGTTTCTCTCCCTGATAAATCTGGAGTATCAAAATAATTGTTTAAGTATGGAACATCTTTTGTCCATACTCCTTTTATGGAAGCCATTTAAGAAATAATGATAATTTTATGACATTTTCTTAAAAATCAATCTGATAAATATTACACGCTACGGTTTTCTTGTGCAGTCATTTTAATTCCCCAGGAAGAAAAATATACGTTCTCGGTATATTTTTAGACATACTTTGAATATTTGTACTTTTAATCTCTTATGGAGATTATCTTTATTTTTTTTTCCAAATCTACAGCAAAAAAATGCAGGTAAAATGATAAATTTAACAATTCTGAGGTGCTTAGTTTTGTAAGTTATTTTTAAATATTTAATTGTTTCTTTTCCTTACATGAAAATAATTTATTTGGAAAGTACGTTTAACATACCTTTTTTTTTTTTGAGTAGTGTTTAACGCCCGTTTTTACTACTGAGGCACCAAAGGCGGTTAACACTGATGATACATGAGATGAGATGATATATTGGGAAATGATTTTATTTTTTTAAGGAAGGAAATGTTCCAGACCTAAATTTAGGGTACCTCCCCGGCATTTGCCAATTATGAGGACTGAGAAAAACCTGGAAAAAGCCTCAGTCATGGAGGATGGTCCTGGAGGGATTCGAACCCCAGACATCCCGCTCACGAGTCCGCGCCTTAACGACCTCGGCCACCCGTGTCGGTTTTATCATATCTGTATTATTTGGAAACTGAGAGGCAGAATGGAAAACCTTGGTTTTCTTCTTCTACTCTAGATTTAAGCTTGATTTCTTTCTAAATTCACTCTGATTCTTGGCCAGATGTCTCATCGTATTTTCCTATCTCTTTTATCAGCTTTTTTTTTTACTTTAAAACATGATTGGAGATGCAATTATTGGTCATTTATTCCATGTGTAATTTTTATTTTATCTCGGTTTTTAATTATTTTATTGTATTTAGTTAATATTTTAAATGTGTTAAAATATTACACTACTAAAACCTTTTTTTTTACTTTCGACACTGTAATACAAATATGTGAAATACAATTTCTTAGACATAAATGTCTATAAAATACACATATAAAATAAAAATTTTGTTTTGCTACTCACAGACATTTCTACCAAAAATATGCAATCGCAGGTATTTGCACAAATCCTGCAAAATTTTATATAGGCCATTAGCTAAAATATAGACGCAGCATATAGGAAGTAATTAGGCAAAAACAATTTAGATATCTTACATATAACATTTAAATACCAATTCAGACAATAAGGTAGTTGTATGGTATCTTCTTTGAAGATCGTGTCCTCTCCTAACTACTTTGGCCACCAAGGTAGCCTGACCTTACCGCACTAGTCTTTTCCTACGGGTCAGGCTGAAAAGGAAACAGTACCGCAACAAGCCATTGACTTTTGTGTAACTGCAAGAAAATTAAAGTTGTAACTTCAAAAACTATATTGGTGAACACCTTCTGTAATATGAAGAGGTATGTGCAAACATACCTTGATACCATTGGCAACCTATTTCAACACTTGCTATGAGATGATAATGATTCTTATGCACCAAGATATATCAAAGTCGCTCAATTACGTTTATTGGTTTGAAAGTTACATGAAAAATCATGGGCAAGAAAAATATCCCGTATTATACAAAAGATCATCTTAAATATGCATAGTGTCATTTTCTTTATCTTTAACAAAGTACTTTAAAGTATTTGCTCGTTGACACAATTCAGAGTTAACTTTGTTCTTTATACTTAGTGTATCTTTTACATAATGTCATTATAGGACTAAACAAGTAACTTCTTTCATAATCTCCTTTTTCTTCGTAAGTTATCATAAAAGCAGAATTTAGCATGACAATAGCTATTCAAATTGTGAAGTTCTTCAGGTCGCCATTTTTTTATATTGCTTCTCTAATGAAACACTTCTCCTGTCTTTTCAGTATGTCTTGTTCTTTTTCCAATTCCTAGCTTTTAATTTTACCATTAAATTTATTTACAGGTACTAACCATGACAGTGCTCCAGTAGGTTTATATTTTATATTTACTTACGGACTCTCTTTAACATCTCAGGTCATCAGCGTCCCATTTAATTCAGGGAGAGAAACGGCCAAAAAAGGTTTGCTCAGAGACCTGTTCTTTCAGGCTTGAGGTTCTTTTACGTACCGTAAATCTACGGCTTTATTTCCCTTCCCTTCCGAAGGAAGCCATACTTAGCATCTTCACGCCCAAAATTCCTTCCCCAGTTTATACGAGTATATCTACTGCCTGTAATTCTTCAGTTGTTAAAACTGACGTTAAACACTATTAAAAACTGCACTAGAGAAAGCACGTATAAAACTGCTTCAAAATTATGTGTATTTATTTATATATTCTGGTAGAGCTGAGGCCATTAGTTCTTCTCTTTTGCTCTACCAATCTAATAATAATTACTTGAAGTTATAGGGACAATATTACAATCACATCATTGACAATACTCGTACATATATAAACCAATGTAAAACATTATATATATAAATGCATGTTAATAAATGAATATTGACAATGAAAAATAAAAAATATTAATTTAAGAAGAAAAAAATAAGAAAATAAAAGAACAATATTATACAACAAGCACCAGCAATGATAATTTATACGTATACGTCAACCTACGTAAATCCTGAAAATGGAAATGAAGATACAAGCAAAACATAAAATTAAGCCCTAACAATATATGAAGGAGATAGAAACATTTATGATAGTAATAAAAAGAATAGAAAGAATAATTCTACAGCAGGGTAAAACAAATAAATACACGTATTGTAACAAAAGCAATCTAAATCTAGAGTAATCGATTAAATAGTAAACAATTTCATGTGAAATGCTCTTAAAGTTTGGCAGTCTCTGATATCCCGTGGCAATGCATTCCAGAGACGGGCAGTGGTCACTGTGAATAATGAGGTAGCGGAGATCAGGCGTGATAACACGTCTTGCTATTTGAAACAAATTCATATGCAAAGAATATTCCAAATACATTGGCACTGGTGGTATATAAAAAACATTAATTATAGGCTACTAAAACAGACAATTGCACCTTAATGACAATTGTAAACAGAGTATGAGATATTTAATTATATTCAATATGTAGATATCATTTTGCAAGTGCAGTTTTCAAAATAAATAAATGAATAAATAAAAATTGAATAATGTAACTTTCATTTGTTACAATTGTGAATCTGCTTATTTTACATTACTTCCATTTCAATGATTTTTTGTCCAATATGATATTGGTTTTGTTCTCTTTAGACTGGTAAAATATCATATTTTACTATCCTTAATGTTGCAGGTTCTGGATGTTGGGCGTATCGTCGCCATACTGGTGTTCCTTCCTTCTTTAAAAAGTCAGAGATTTGAGTGGGACCCAGATGGCAAGTTTTTAGTTTTTAGTTAATAATACTTAAAAATTAAATAATTACTACTTTTTATTGTAACTTTAAGTTATATCCTGCATCTTAAAATGATAAATCCTTGGGTTTGAACGAATAAAGTTAAACTAAACTTCTGTTATTAGCAATTTGCTTACCTCTGAATTCAATGATATTGGTTTTTCTGTAAAAATGTAAAGACAAATGCCACTTCGAAACATAAATAACCGATTAGCATGTAATTAATTATGTACATAGGACTTTTGACTTCTGTCACGAAGATTAATGCATGTGAGGGCTTCTATAAAATGGTTCAAAGCATCTTCCACCTTCATTGCACACCTTACGTCCTACTCTCAGCTCAACCAAGCACAAACAGGGTTGTTTACTGATCGTTGAACATTTTGCCTCTCAATAGGCACAGAGACCCCCCCCCCATAAAACACAACTCTAAGTGGAATCCTCCAGTTAGCAAATATGGCATTTTATCAAAAAACATCACCTGAATTCAGAGGTAAGTAGATGGCCTATAACTGAATTTTGGTGCAATGTTGTTTGCGGACCTGACAGTGTTCGTTATTAGCAAACCAGAAGGTATAAAAACTTGCTACTCAGATTAATTTTGCCCTTCAATTTGAAGAAATTAAAACTTAAGGTTAATTAGAATTTCGTTTTTAATAATGTCCACAACATTTCCTAAATTCAAAGGCTATATATAATTTACAAAAGAAAGAATATGTTAAATGTATTTCAAATTACATAAATAAATTAAAGAAACATATATTATAACATATATCCTTTCTTATTGATAATCAGCTAGTTTACGAAAAAATCTTCTAAATGTGAGCTTGCATTGTATACCTGATACAACTGTGTATACAGTATGATAGAAACATCTTGCATTCATTTTCAGATGTACTGCAGATTGGAGTTTTGGGTATTATAGCTCTTTTCGGCTTTGTAGATCTATTGCTGATCTATGGTACAGTAACAGTAAGTAATATAATGATCCTAGCTCAATGCACAGCCTGCATCATGGAAAATTATGTTAAGTATCAAAGCGCCTCGGCCAACAGTATGAAGAAAAACCATAAAAAGCTGAAACGTAAATCAAATCAGGAAGTGTTCACAATACAATAAAGAAACCTTTTAACTTTACATTCAAATTTTCTAAATAGGTATGGATATTACCCCCTCTGTTTATAAGATACGCAGAAATACTTATAGGATCGTATTATGATATAACTAAATAATAGAAGAGTTGGCGTTATGAAAAGAACAGCGTGCGTAGGTATTTTAAGATGCATTCATATTTTAAAATTTTTGAAAAAGGTTTTTAAGGTATATGGTTAAAAATTTTTCACATAGAAACCTAAGCAAAACGAAATAAAAATAACTCATTAAACAAAAATCAAATATCATTGCTACGCGTATTTTCTTTCTCAGATAATATTATCAATTCTAATATTATTTTAATACAATAAATACAAAACTTAAACAGGTAATTTAATATTTTCAGTTGCTTTAATGTGTTTTAACTTCGCAATTTGAAAATTAAAAACGACTTTTAACAATATATACTAAAGTGTGTACCTCTAATTTAGCCATTATAGTATTGTCAGTCTTAAACCAGCAATTCAACAATTTAAAAACATTAATAAGATAGAAATTTAGTATTTTAAACTTTGAATTAAACCTTGGGATCCTGGACGGAGAGAAATTTACAAGAGGTCTGCTGCCAAGGAAAGTTTGAATTCAGCTGCTGTATTGCTTTATTATATCTAAATAATTTCTTAATTCCTAATTCCTCTTTTCTAACAATCTACTAGCAATTAGGGAAGGTACACTAAAAATTAGACCAGGAATGTTTCTTTCCTTTAAAAAAAATGTTTTCCAAAATTTATCATTTCAACTCATGTACCACCAGTGTTAATCACTTGTGATACTTCAGCAGCAAAAACGGACGTTAAACACTGGAACTTTCCTCTGTACCTCAGGTAAACAATTATGAAATAATGACTCCGTATATAATACGAAGTTATTTTTATCCTTCAGAATAAACTACACTACCTCAATATTCTTTTCCTCCAATCTTTCCTGAATTTCCTTCAAAATTCTATATCATCATATTCTCTTATGCCGCCCCTTTCTAGCTGTTTCTTTATATACCTATCCAACTTTCGTCTACCAAATGAGATTCTTGATAATTCAAACATCCTTTAAGGATTCGATAATCTAGTGATCAAGGACTAAATCAATATTTTAATACCCTTTCAATCAATATTCCTATCTCATTTACTTTTCCTACTTCTAACAAGACTCCTGCATTAACTGAATTTCATGGGACCTTATTACATATATTAAGAATTTCGTACATTTTTACCCATTCCTTCCAAGTCCGCACTAATTTTGTTTTATAAAAATCCTCTCCAAATGCCACTTTCGTAGTAGTAGCAGCTGGAAATAAATATTGTATTTACAACGCTATTGCCAATTTGTCTCTCTATTACGGATAAATGTTATATGCCTTAATTTTATTCGTAGGTAAATAAAATGCTTAATATCTTAATATTTTTACTCCCGTAACCCGTTTTTTTTTTCTTTTTATCCCCCCGTTTTCCCTTTTCTCCTACTTTATGAAAATCATCACGTTTGTCATATTTTGGTACATTTATAAACCTTCAATATACATTCTTAGTAATATTTCTTAATTTCAATTATTATCTGACTTAACTCTATGAATATTAAAGATTTAACTATTAAATAATCTGCATGCTGCAGGCTTGATATTTATAAAATATTATTCACCGCTTCATTCTAATTAAATTTCATTAATTTATTCATTATATTATTTTTCAACCTTGCCACTTACCTATATCCTGTTATTTCTCGTTCCCAATTATTCTGCAATGAGCTTTAAAAAAAAAAAAACTACCTGCGTATAAATTATATCTAACATTTCCTCCACTTTTTATCGCTTCAATTCAAAATATTTTATTAACTTTTGCATAGAATAAATATAAGACCTCTATACGGTCAACTTAAGTTTTCGAAACTGTATATGTTATTCCGTAGCCATAGAGATCTATATTTTTTACCATGACGATGCAGGAACCAGCTCATGCACGGTCGTACGATTTAGCGTTGCATTTGTTTTGAGCCACTCTACCATAAAATGCTATTGATGGCATGCCCATACGGTACAAATTCCTTATGATATCGCCCTGCTTACTGAAAAAGAAAATCGACTATTTTATTTATCGAAGTTTCCGTAGTCCCAGCGAATTTATATTTACGCCTACGCTGCTTGAAGAGTTAAGCTGGATTCACTCCATGAATTCTAAATAACAAAGTTTCCAACTTTATGCTTAGTAAGTAAACTGATTAACGCTTTTAGTATACTAAACAATTAGGCAATACATTTATTTTACTTTATTTCTTGAATGTATGATATTAACAAGGTAAAAATTGGATTTTTCAGGCCATGATACTCAGCGCTATAAGATAGTGTACTTTATAAGACATATATAAATGCCTTTATTTAAGTAAACAAAAGTAATTTTACTGTAGAAGTAAACATCCTCCAAATTTAATTTAGAGCATTTATTTTGCCCTAAATATACAGCAAGTTAGCACATTTGGGAAAATATTAGAAATTTATTGCCTATAAAATGAAATTTGTTCAATTTGTGATTTTTGTAATAATTAAAGTGTGCATAAAGTAACTTTAAAGGTTCACCAGCAAGGAAAACAAAGTTGGTCCGATTCTGTTATCGAATTTATACATTTGTGTGCTTCAAATGCAGAAGCAGAGCAACTACCTGGTACCCTGGATGATGGCTATGTGGTTCACCTGGGTTGTTATGCTTGGTGGCTTTATCTTTCAACTGGTAAACCCGTTAGGCACCACCTCCCAGACACTCATCTCCCTCGGTGCCTTCGTTTTTTACGCAGGTAGGTGAAGATATTGCTGTAGTTCATGCCATAGTTTTACATTTGTCAACCAAGGACCTGAATTCGATAGGCGTTAAGATCAATTGTTAGGCCGAGATGTTATTTGTAGCTTTGGAGTTAATGTCTGCAGCACCCAACGAAACGTCAGAGATGCTTTGTTCCTGTTATCGAGGAGTCTATTTTTCCATCATCTTTTTACTAGTAAAAGTGTTGTAATTATTTTTTCCAAACTCTGTATAAATAGAGCAATAGGGTCTTCCATTTAAAAGAAGAAAATTAAGATAACGTACGCTATCGCCACTGACTTCCTAACAATTTGTTAATAAAATTTGTATGCATTTATCACCATTTCATGGCGTACCAGTTCTTGCTTTTGGATACGAAGAACTCCCGGATACGAAGTTCAACTGCTTCAAAATGTCGTCACTTTCTTCTACGAAGGAAACAAGCCATTGCTCGGAACAGATAGTAGTGGTAGTGGTAGTGGTAGTGGTAGTGGTAGTGGTAGTAGTAGTAGTAGTAGTAGTAGTAGTAGTAGTAGTAATAGTAGTAGTAGTAGTAGTAGTAGTAGTAGTAGTAGTAGTAGTAGTACTAGTAGTAGTAGTAGCAGTAGTAGCAGTAGTAGTAGTAGTAGTAGTAGTAGTAGTAGTAGTAGTAGTAGTACTAGTAGTAGTAGTAGCAGTAGTAGTAGTAGTAGTAGTAGTAGTAGTAGTAGTAGTAGTAGTAGTAGTAGTAGTAATAGTAGTAGTAGTAGTAGTAGTAGTAGTAGTAATAGTAGTAGTAGTAGTAGTAGTAGTAGTAGTAGTAGTAGTAGTAGTAGTAGTAGTACTAGTAGTAGTAGTAGCAGTAGTAGTAGTAGTAGTAGTAGTAGTAGTAGTAGTAGTAGTAGTAGTAGTAGTAATAGTAATAGTAGTAGTAGTAGTAGTAGTAGTAGTAGTAGTAGTAATAGTAGTAGTAGTAGTAGTAGTAATAGTAGTAGTAGTAGTAGTAGTAGTAGTACTAGTAGTAGTAGTAGCAGTAGTAGTAGTAGTAGTAG
This sequence comes from Metallyticus violacea, assembly GCA_030762175.1. NCBI lineage: Eukaryota > Metazoa > Arthropoda > Insecta > Mantodea > Metallyticidae > Metallyticus > Metallyticus violacea. Next base: position 21,975,219 of record CM060838.1, on the reverse strand, counting down.
TAGTAGTAGTAGTAGTAGTAGTAGTAGTAGTAGTAGTAGTAGAAGTAGCAGTAGTAGTAGTAGTAGTAGTAGTAGTAATGTATTTATTTACAAAATATATTTTTTACAAATCTAACTCATCCATTTTGCACGGGTCCTGGGACACTACATGCTTCCCCAATACACTAGAAAATACACGAAATTGCACAAACCAATATTTAGCTCTTAAGAGACAAACTATACATGTGTCATTACATATAATGAAATAAATGGAAAAAGAAAAAAATACAAAATAGAAAAAAATTAAATATCTAAATAAAATAAGCAAAAAAGAAAGCGAGACAAAAGTAAATAACTTACACTCCCTCATATATATGTACAAATAGTTTAAAAAAAAAATTGTGACTCATGTTCCCCTACCCCCCTTCCCGGTTGTCTGCCTCTTCCGATCTGAGCTGTCTCACTTTGTTTAAAAATGTACCTACTCCCTCCTCTTCCTTCATATCTGCCAGCAAAGTCCAACATTGCTATACTCTTCTCCCGTTAATAAACCGGGCCCGTAGATATCTCTTCCTTCATTCTTCCGTCCCCTTGCAGTACGCCAGAATATGCTCCCAAAATTTTTTTTCCACACATATAAGGCAGATTCTCGTACTCTGTCTGTTACTTTAGTCATCCGCCACAGGCCTGACATAACCAAGCGAGCCCTTGATTGTAGAGTTTGGTGCCCCTGTTTGGATGTAACGCTCCATCCCCTAACCAATTTTCGATTCCGCTTGAATCTCTAGCGAAACATTTTCTGCAAATCATCCTATTAATTTCTCTCAAGCGTTTCTTAATTTTTCTTCAAACTGCACTCCACTGTGTGATCCAAATATTCTCCATTCTTATATTTTCCAGATCCCTTCTTAATTTTGAAAGCCACGTATTATTTCTTACCATCCTCAGGTGCTCCCGGTAGTAGGCCGCCCTAATTAGTGTCTGATCTCCATCAACAATTTGTAGCCAGTACTCAACTGCTCATATCCTGCATTCCGTGCATACGAACGTAGATTAGAGATCGATTTGCGTCCTTGCTAGCTTTAGCGGTGTGGGGTATTCTGTTGTCTTGTTAGAATAATATTCGGTTTCGATAATTAGTGCCAGATATTTCTCAATCTCAATTGCACAGCTCTTTCTAAGTATTGATGATAAACGTCATATTACTCATTTGGAACGAACTCAAAGTGAATTACATTTTGTAAGTTCTCCAGACACATTCTTGATTTAACAACAGCCCTAGCACTGAGAGAAACTAGCCGCCATTTTGAAATATCAATCAGCATTGCGGTAGCATGAACATTTTTCATCACATGTGAAAACTCTCTTGGTAAATGAGTCATCCATGGGATAAGTGACAAGTTAGCGACACTCTGCGCTGAGTTTGTTCTGGTGCCAAATCTTTTGTACAGGTTTTTCAAGTTCCTCAAACAGCCTGGAATGTTTTATGGTGGATTTTCTTTCAATACTCTGCTTGCGTTCTCAATATCATTTGCGATAGGCCATTCTGAATGTTACCTATCCATGATATCTAGAACCATCTTTGAGATGATTCACTGACGATTTCATCACCAACCAGTTAACAAATTTTTCAATTTTATAATTTTGTTTCCTGTAGTGCCGTAGAACTGGAATCTTGAATTTTGTTGCAGCCAATTTGGATTCTTCAAATGAATGAAGATTGTTAATGTTGATAGAATTCAATAATAACCACAACTTTTACTAGCATAAATCACTGCAGAAGTAAAAAGCTTTTATTCATGAGACATACTAATAAACAGATAAAACGCAATCATAATTTCTCTACAATTTTCACACCTGTTGATAAAATTAATCATCAACTAACGCTCAATTCTTGGCATACTTCAGCTAAAGCTACTTCTTAAAAACAGCTCTGTATGATTTTTAAGCGTTGGGATAATTTACGTTTGTTTGTGATAAATGATATGTGTCAGTAACCCTTGTTTGCAGGTTTGACTGTCGGCGCCTACGTGATAGTATACGAGCTGTATATGGAACTAATGCATGGCTCCAAGCTAACCAGGCTCCTAGAGAAGGAACAGAAGATTAACACGCCCTGACATAAGCCAATATAAAACGACACCCTCCCTCCGTTTCTTGCCAGCCAGTTTTTCTTCACCTCAGGGGAACAAATGCACTCCTTATCGACAAAGACACTTTAGAAGCAAAAAAGAGCACAATGGGAGTTGAATGCATAACAATCCTTTAGTTTGCTTCCTGGGCGTATACGACATACGTCAAATTCAACTTTTTCTGTGAGGATATTAACAATAATTTCATTTTTGTAAGGAATTCTTTCGTGTCTTGTTCATTCTTAAAACAGAGAAAATAAAGTGATTAAAACTTGTATGATGAAAATAGTGTTTTACTAGTTGGATAAAAGAGAACACATATTTCCTATTCTTCTGTTCTTTCGATGCTCCATTACCTCTCGTTCCAACCTTTTTCTCTTCTTCTAAATCTACCTATTATGCACTTCTCTATTTTTATTTTTCAACATTGCATTTTTATTATTAGCTTAATTCCACAGCCCAATTTTTTATTTTATAAGGCATTTGACAACGTTATATGATATAATAATTGAGTACGAAACATTAATCATTCTGTAGCTGCTTTGTGCTTCAAAAACAAATTATAACTTTTAAGATACAATTTCGTTGTTCATATGATGATTTTTTCATTCATAATACTTTTTGTAATAGCAAGGAATAAAAATATTCCAAGGAAATGCCATTTCTAACCCTAGCCAGGACTTCTTTTGTGTGTGTGTGTGTGTGTTTTATTTACGGACGCTCTTTAACATCTCGGGTCATCAGCGTCCCATTCAATTCAGGGCGTGAAATAATGGCCCACAAATTTTGCTCAGAGGCCTCTTCTTTCGGGTTTGAGGTTCTTTTTCGTGCTGTAAATGTACGAAACGGCACCCACGGCTTTATTCGCTTCCGAAGGAAGCCATTTACGCCTGAAAAAGTTCATCGATCCTAAACCCAAGATCGCGGGCTCGAACCCGGCCAGGACCGATGGATTTTTTCGGGCGTAAAAATCCTAAGTATGGCTTCCTTCGGAAGGGAAGTAAAGCCGTGGATCCCGTGTCGTACATTTACGGCACGAAAAAGAACCTCAAGCCTGAAAGAGAGGCCTCTGAGCAAAATTTGTCGACCGTTTCACGCCCTGAATTGAATGGGACGCTGATGACCTGACATGTTAAAGAGCGTCCTTAAATAAATCAATCAAAAAAAAAATCTGACTGGGTTTGAAGCCAAGTATGGTTACCACTACACCAACAGGATATAAGGTTTAGATTTAATAATAATAATAATAATAATAATAATAATAATAATTAACAAATTCCATCAGAACTGTTAACGAATTAAGCCGAAAGCTAAACTCGCCATCTTTGATATTGCAAGCATTTTCTTAATGTTTAAAGATATAATATAATTCTTTTTATAAAAGTTTAAAGTACGATATGTCTTTTAATTGTATTTAAAATATATCTAACACTTTTTGACACAAAGTATTGAATTACAATCAAAAAATAAAAGTAATTTTATATGTATGTCATGCACAAAGGAAACAAGAGAAAAACGCATATCTTGAGGAAAATACACTAGCAGAAGTAACTTTACAAGACTGAAATGTGCACGGAAATTGGAATAACTTCAGGCACCGTCCTCTAATGGAATTTCATACCATGAATATTTAATCCCAACGCAAACCTCCACTGCCTTCTGACGCATAAATTTCGTTGGAATGATAACAAGGAGACCCTCCTAAATCTGGCATCCATTTTGTATTTCTGTCACAAACTTTCTTAATGCACATTCTATTGCTTATCTAGGGGTGTTTCATGATAAACTCAAGACATCCTGGGAGTTTCTGGATCAAAATGTATAACAATATAACAAGAGGCGTGACGCAAGCGAGTAGGTGCACACCTTTGCTGATCCCATTCAGCCTTTTTGTGGCCCACATACAGAGTCAGTGTAAACGCCGATATTGATTACTCACAGAGATTCAATGTTTACCTGGCTGTAAAGCAATAATGGCGCCGTTCTCCAATACAGTTTACAGCTAATATTACAATAATAACTTCTTCAATAACTAAAAGGAATTCTTCCGTTTTTATCTCTACCCCTGAAGTGAATTGTTTCAGGATTTATTTATAATTAGGTATACCTAACCAGGGCATATTTCTGCAATATTATTTTCATATTATAGTCTGCTTTTCGCTCAGTGCTGTTTTCATGATTTGGGCAACATAAATACGTCGTGCATATGTATTTATCTCGTTACCCAAATATTATTTCCACTGTTCAATGAAGGCTATGGAGTGAAACAAGTAATTCTCAATCTGGATTTTTCAAAACAAAAATAACTTAACACATTCAAAAGGAATAAAAAAAATTTCCAAAAAATTAACACATTTATTTGACACTTAGAAACTTATAAGAATTCATTCAATAAAAACTACAGTCCAGGGTAAAAGTGTTTTAATAGGATGAATGCATTTAAAAGGATGTTCCTACATGAATTTATATTAGAAATAACTATTAGAAAATTATTTTCAAGAAATAATTAACAATCCCATTATCTAATGTTAATGCTACAGTATGTAAAAATTAATTTCGTATGGGTATACATTGCCAAAAGGATTCATTTTAAGGGTAAAATATTAATTTAAGTTTCCGTACTCACTTCAACACAAGTAAAAATTTACCCATTTTTCTAGATATTATTTTATCAACTGATAGTTCTATTAGTAGTTATAGGATTCATGTGCAGGATGTTTGGAATAAATTTAGGGCATAATTTTGATGTACTGAGGAAATGTGTTCCTTGCAAAAGAATAACAAAGAACCACAGTATTACACTCAACACCTCGGTTACTAAAATAAAAAAGTTAGGAATGCGTATAATAAAAGTAAACAGTTAAGTATACCGAATTGACTAAAGAACTGCAGTGTGAAAAAAATTAAATACAAGAAAGTTTCCTGAAACAAATACTAAATGCAAATGGCAATGAAAATTGGAGCAGGTTTTATAATTATGTACGGTGGAGAAGGGAAAGTAATAAGAAAATGGTACTGTTGAGAGACGAAAAGGGGGGAAAAAAATAGAAGATAAGGAAAAAGTTGATAAATGTTATTTTGTTTAGGTATTTAATAAATATGATGACAATAATGAAGGTAAAAATAATAATACAAATAGAGGTTGTCACACTGACATAGAAGAAGTTAAAGAAAAAAGTTTAACAAACTGAAAAATCGGAAGTAACGTGGTTCTGATGATAAATCTTGAAACTAGAAGGGGAGATTATCATTTCGTACCTTATGTGCTTATTGTAAATAATTGTAACCTACCGGAAGTCCGCTGTCGCAGTCCCTATTCACAAGGGCAGTATTACAATAGATTTTGAAAACCACAGGCCGATTAGTTTCACACTGTCGTTTTTAAAGTTATGGAACATTTGATAGGGCAACGTAGTTTTAATGTCCTTAATTACAAAGATTAGTCCTGCCACATTCAACACAGTTTCAGGAAAAGATTTTCTTGCATAGCCAATTTATTTCATTAGTTCAGGACCTAGATGAAGAGATAGATATACCACGTAGGATTGATGGACTAGTTACTGATTTTTGATAAAAGTTTCATCAACTTATTAGTTGATCAATTGAGTGAACTAAACATACATAAAATAGTTGTACTTTGGACTAAGAATTAGGGTAGGTCAGGAAATGTCAGTTATCGGGAAGTTGACCTCAGGAGTTGCACAAGGTAGCGTTCTTAGACCACTATTGTTTATTATTTATATTAACAATCTTAGTTTAAATATTTTAATGGTGTTTAACACCCGTTTGTACTACTGAGGCAGCACAGGCGATGGACACTGATGAGACATGAAATGAAATGATATATTGGGAAAGAAACATTCCAGACCTAAGTTTAGGGTACCTCCCCGACATTTGCCATTTATGAGGACTGAGAAAAACCTGGTACGGTCCTGGCGGGATTCGAACCCCAGACCTCCCGCTCACGAGTCCGCGCCTTAACGCCATCTCGGCCACCTCTGGCGGTTAGCTTAAATGTAAAGGCAAAGTCAGTTTACCGGCAATTGAAAAAGTAATGACAGTCCCAATATGAAGATATTACAAACCGATCATCATATTATATCCAATAGGACGGTTAAACGTAAGATGAGGTTCTTAAAAGTAAGGCAATAGCATTTTGTAAAACCCGAGAAGAAAATTCTCCAGAAAAACTGCTGTAAATACTTTAGAGTTTACTTAATTTCTAAACGTGCATGGAACGAACAAATTGATTCTGTTACTTGGAAAGCATGGAGGGGGTTACACTTTTTTATGAGAATATTATTAAAAAAATCCAAAATCGAATTAAATAGCTTATTTATCATTTGTTTGACCTTTAACGGAGTATGAAGCAGTTTACTGGGATCAAAATATGATATATAAAATAAATATCCTAGAAAAAATCCAGCGTAGAGCAACAACTTCGTAAAAGGTTACAAAGAACATGGGGACGAAACGATTAAAACATTATGATGTGTATCACTAGCAGAGAGACGTAAAAAAGCGAGGATAACGTCATTATACAAAGCGTATAGAGAACAAAATGCATGGAGGAATGTCATAACTAGGTTAGAAAGACCAACAACCTATGATAGAAACAATCATACTTTTAAAATCAACTGTAGGCAACAGAGAACGAATGTAGGTCAATTCTCTTTTATAAATAACCATAAATGACGAGTTAATTACCTGCAATTGTCTTTGAGGGTAGTCATTCTCTGACAAGATTTAAAAATAATCTCCAATTTTATGTGTAGAAATATTTCATTGATATAAACATATTGAATGTAACTAGTGCTCCAATTTAAGTTCCTACCGGACTACCGGAAATATTGGTTAACTCCTTATTGCATTTAATTGACTTGTTTGTATTATTATTCAAGCTGATAAGTGTGTAGACATAAATGTGCTAAACTATATTTGATAAAGCCACTAATTTTATATATGTACGTCATTAAGCTAATATGTGTAATATTAAATTGACATGTATTTAATTAAATTGTTGTGTTTTAGTTAGGTTAAATATATTTAATTAAGTTAACATATGTAAAATTAATTCGACATATATTTAATTAGCTTGATATGTTTAATTAGGTTGATTTGATTGACATTTTAGTTAGGTGAAATGTGTTTAATTAAGTTAATTAGTAATGTAAATATATCTAAAATTAATTCGATATGTGTTTAATTCTAAGTGGGCATGTGTTTAATTAAGTAAACTTGTTTCTATTCTAATAATGCATTTTCAGTATTCTTTACTGACACAGTTAATAAATAAATAAATAAATAAATACATACATACATATACCTACATACTCGGAGTGGAAAAGAAACAGCTGGTTTTCATGCATTTCATTACTTAGTGTAGTAAATTGCTTAATCTAACGGTACAACTTTAATTTTTACAACTTTTTATGGAAATTTTGTCCTATTATTTGGCAAACTTTCAGTAGCAAACGCAAAAATCTTCTATTCTTTGCATCTTGGCCGATCTCCGTTATTGCTTACAATAGTCTCATTAAAGTATTATAATGCTTGTTCTGATACAATAAGAAACACTGATTTGTAAAATAGCGATTAATTAATTGAACTATCACCCGATAAAAAGGGTTCTACAAACCGTTTGGTTTATCAGTAAATAGCTTATGAATTATGTGATCAGGACATGAGATTGATTCGTCTTGGCACAGTGTGGTTGACAAAAACAATAGATTTCAATTCTTTTGCATCTTCCATGCCTACAATACATAGCGAATGCGATGGGCAGAATGAGGTTTGCTACAGTACGCTTGAAGTATTGTATTATCATTCTGGATTGCTTTACAATTGAAGCGTGTTAATTTCTCAAAGGATTTGAAACCGGGTCTTCCTGAATGCAAGTCCCAATTGTTACCGCTTCTCGGTATCAAGGAAGGAACTGTTGAAGTTAAAATTGATTAAATACATTAATTTTGAAATAGGAAAATTGCAGTGATTTGAAATATATTCTGGATATTTTTCCGTAAGCTTTGTAAGCTACTTATAGAAAGTGTGTAATAGCGCACTGAATAACAAATAGAAAATAATGTTACTGGATTAATGGACTCTTAACGGGGGTCATGTTGCCATGTTACTATGGCAACTTGATTTGTGCTTTCAAATAGATCAAGTTTGCATTTCCCAATGCGACATTTTTTTTTTTTTTTATCAGCATTGAGAATGTGTTCAGTAGGGAGTTATACATCTACCTTCTAAGCCTGGTTTTCCATAGCCCCATGTGGGCCTTCGGCTTACCGCGACGACCGCTGTGTCTTCTACCTTCATCATGTGATATCATTGATAGAGTGCAGTACTGCAGGGAGGTGCTCAGCACACCGCATCCCGCCGAGCGCTATATCGCGGCTTACAAGATCGAAGATCGCCACCTCTCTATCATGCAGCTCCCCAATTATCCTCACGAGGCTGGGTGGACCCCGTTCCAGACCTCCCTATCTTAAAAAAATTCCTAAGCAGGTACCGGGAATCGAACCCGAGCCTCCCGGGCAGCAGTCAGCAACTTTAAACACTAGACCAAGGAGGTGGTCAGTTATACATCTGGTCTTTATAATTGTGCATGTTTAAATATTTGTATATTTCTCCTAGTTTTCTACACGAAATCACAACAAAACCGAAGTTTTAAACGTATATAATTACAAAAGGACTTTTTTTAAGTTTTATTAAAACTGCAAGTTGCAGTGGGGAATGACCAGCAAAATTTGTAGTTTGGAGTATGCACCATGCCTCTAAACTGTCAGCCAAACTCGGGGAAAATGCGCATGTGAAATTTTCCTGACTTTTCCCAGAAGCGTTGCGTTAATTAAGCGACTAATATTAGCGGAGCAACATGCTTCTATAAGCTTGCTAGGCTGCCGCCCCTTTAAGATAATTACTAACTTTATACAGCCGCCGTAGCTCACAAGATGGAGAGCTGAACAAAATGTGTTTGGCACTTGTTGCCAGCCATGTGGGTCGTTTTGTGCTACTGTTCCTTTTCTTATTCATTCTGCCATTTCCGCCCCTTATCTCTTTTGCTTCTTTTTTCTTTGCTCCATCGTCATTTTTGGAATCTGTGTCAGCACTGCATTCTGTTTGCCATATTCTTAACACAATAGGAATATTTCTCACCTTATTTATTTTTTTATTTATTTTATTAATTTTTTATATTTTTTTATTTTATTTTATTATTTTTTATTCTCTACATGGGCATTTGGATAGTGATAAAAATGTTTTTTTTTAATTTGTTTTTCAATAACCTATTACAGTTATTTTACAATTTTAGTAGCGCTATTCAAGAGTGATGTTTTCTGATTAATTAGAATGGATACGTTTAAAGTAAAGGAAATGAAGATAATGTAGCCAAAACTATACATTTTCACAGTAAAATTTTCCGATGCTCTAATAGATGAAAAAGGAATAGAACAAAAGACTAATAACATGGGTATAATATCAGATTTCTCTGAATAGTGTGTAACTCCGGTTTTTATTACTGAGGCACCACAGGCAATGGACATGATGATACATGAAATGATATATTGGGAAAGGAGTAAAGAAGTGTCGCAGGCCTAAGTTTAGGGTATCTCTCTAGCATTTGCTATTTAAGATGACTGAAGAAAAATCCTCAGTCATGGGTCCTCCACGGGCCCTGGCGAGAATCGAACCCAGACCTCCTCCTTAACGACTTCGGCCACCTGTAGTGCTGAAAGGAAAGTGTAACATTTTAAATAAAATTATTTTCTTTGTTTTCGTTTTAATGATAATACTATTAATAAAACCCTTCTGCATGGAGTGCACTATCCTTAATAACTTTCTAGTCACAAGTCGTCAAATAGGTAAACTCTCGTGTCATATAAAACGGAAATTTTACAGGTTTTTATTATTGTTTTCTTCCGCTCAGTGAGATGGCTTTGTGCCAGTAACGCTTGGGACTCTCATTTGGGCGGTCTCGGCTTCAGATTCCTAGGGCGAACATCATGATGCTGTTTTGTTTTGTTCATTTTTTTCCTTTCCGTTTCATATCCTTCCGTTGATTCTGTTGCTAGGTTGAAAGTGCTAGGTGTAGTGTTTGTGTGGTGTGGCGGTGACTTGCGCTTTGAAAAAGTTTTTTTCCCCGTTTCTGATATGAAAGCTACCCTTCTGGAGGAGTCGAGCTCCTTGACGGAATGCGGCCGCCGGTGCAGGAGTTTTCTATTTGGAAATGACGTTAGAATCCCCTGTCTATGCCCATACATCACCGTCCGGTGTCTCCCTCGTCTCATCCCTTCCGCCTGGCACAAACGGCTAGCCCTTGAGCAAGACTGAAGTACCGAAATATCCTTCTCCGTCCCTAAAAATCCAAATGTTTCCTTCCCGAAATTAATTTGCCACGCGACGTACTTAATACTATAACTTATGTGCTATTTTTATTCTTCAGAGATTTATTATAATAAAACAACAGTTTTGCAAGCTTTAAACATAAAGCAAGTTAAGTGAATTAAGGGTACAAATATGAAATACTCTGTGCAAAGTTTTTGAAGTGAGAAATACAGGTAGTGCTGCTTTGTATCAGTCCTAATGATCTAGTAAATCACTCATATTTAGGATCACGCACTAAAATCAGTAAAATATGCATGCATTTATGACATTAAAACTTCAAATACTTATGTGCAACAGAATAAGCAGGTAAAGCCAAGCTTTGCATAATTTGTATGCTCTAACTGTAAAGTTATTTTTTTAAATTCCGGAATCGCCTTAATCTTTCCGGTTTCATCTTTTCTATTGCAGTTGGTCACCACCAGATGATTCAGGTCATCCTTCTTGTATTGTTTCTTAGGATAATTGTATAATATGAAACTTCGTTCAGGCTCTATAAAAAACATAAAAACGGTTACTATGATTCTTTTGCTGCCATTACAGCACTGGACCCTTCCAGAATTTGTTTTACTTCACATATTTGTAGATAAATTGAAATAATGCTCTGAACTTCTTTAAAATATTACAAGAAACTGACGTTAATTTGGATAATGTTGTCTTTACTCATACTGCTTTCCTCCAGAAATTAAATGGGAGAAAGAAGATGTAAAATGTGAGATTAGCGTCAACTTCTGAGTTTGAGGAAAGCTTTTGAGTTGCTTTGACTGATGCAGCAAATTGCGATCAACGTAATTTACTACATTTCTATTTGTTTCTAGATACTTAGCATAGTAAGATGACAGCAAGTAGCCATTTTCCTCAGTGAATTATAATTGTTTCTTGGGGAAGGATATATCTGGAGCCATTGTTTTAAAGACTTGTCTTGTGAGATGATTGCGTGAAAACTTTTTTTACAGAAAATATAAATTAATCAACGAGTATAAAATTATTATTATTATTATTATTATTATTATTATTATTATTATTATTATTGCATAAACCTAACACCAATTTTTCATTTTGGACATAATATATATGCACAATTTCAGCGACTTACGTTATTTCAGCTGTTTTCACGTTATTGAAGTACTGAAACACGCGCAAGGTGTTTCAACACTAATTGCACAAAATTGAAAACGAAATTCCTGTTAATTCGTGAAGTGACAATTATATAGCCTGAACGAAGTTTCATATTATACAATTGTTACCATTGAATTGTTATTATAAAGAATGTCCGTTCAATAAAAGCGTTGTTTTCACGCCTAGGCTTCTCTTTTGCTTTAAAGTAGCTGCTCGGTAAAATGCTCCCCTGCAGTTGTTAGTGCCAATGAAATTCAAAACCGAACATTTCTAAACGATCCATGTGTGGGAAAAACCGAGAGGCAGCAGGGCTAGCCGCTATTATTCTCTCGTCTATACGACAAGGGCAATTTGTAATTTGAATAACAGGTGGACATATTGCATTGAAGTTATTTTATCCTTCCCAGCTGGAGAAAAAAGAGCCATGTTCGCATTTGACGTGGGAAACAAATAACTTCGTGTCAAACGTTGTTGAGAAAAGCATAACCTTTTCTGTCTAGATTTATGACTAAGTATCATAAACTCTGTACCTGCGTTAGAGAACTGATAGTAGAAGTGACTTCTTTTTGTTTTGTGAGCCAGGAAACTGAACTGAAGTTACTGTGAAACTTGGGGAATATGGAGAGTGGACAGACTTGGGAGAAATATCACTTAAAGTGAGAGAAAGAGAAGGAGCGTAACGTACAATAAATTACTGCAAACAGATAAGTTTATTATTACGAGATTCTTATTTGTCACATACAGTGAAATTACTTATATGAATATTCACTCTATTTCTCTAGAGATTGCTCTAAAGACTTACATATCAAGATTTGTTCTTCTCTTTCCTGGACTCCTTCTTTCAAAACGAAAAGACATTTAATATCTCTTATTTTATTTCTGCTTCTATTAACGTGACATGTTCGTATTTCTATATTCTTTGTAGATTTTAGAACTCTCACTATTTTAATAATTAATCACTTATTTTATTGCCAACTATATAAAAGTGCATTGCAATGCTTTTGTTTCAGTATTTTCTTTTTTTGTCACCACCACTTTTACCAAAAAACGTTGCATGAAGTACCCTTCTGTATCGAGTGTTTATGAAATACAACGTTATACTTTCACAGATTGCGGGATAGAATCTTCTTTTTCTTCTGTGTTTCACTAAGAAAAAAAATATGTGTATGTATGATAAGTTAAAATTAGATGCTAATGAATCAGTTAGAAAGCGAAATGAAGATAACATTTGCTTATCTGCTTCGTGAGAGAGGAAATCCTAATTTTAATATTTCAAGATTTAGTGATTTAAACATCATTCGATTAATCGTGTGACAGTACAGCACCTAACAAAGGTGAATTGATTTATTGTATTATGCCATCTGACTGTATGAACTAATGGATATGACGACAGACATTGATGTTTATACATCCTGTATTTTGGTGCTGAGGAGTAGGTTATTTTTATTTATTGTTATATGAACTATGTTTGTATAGAAGATGTAAAAATAAAAAATAATGAGAAGAAAAAATAATCAAGACTCCAGCTCTATAAAATGATCCACTTTTACTTGACAGCAGTAAGATACCCAAGCTCGAGGGGGATGGTCAAAATTGTATCAAATATAATAAACAACTAATAATGACACTGTTTTAAATGCACACAAATAGGACAGCTCGCAACGTTGCTTAAGTAAATTATATGGCAATCCCTGTATCTTGGATTTGACTTAAGTGTTACTATGAATTTTGAAGGTTGGAATTGGATACGAAAACACTACATTGAGAAAAAGAACGCTAACATACGAAAGGAAATAGAAACATTGAGAAATAATGAGAAAAAGAAAGACAAAGATAGGTAACTATTAAGAAGAGAGGCAAGGTGGACAAATATAGGCAAACATCAAGGACCATAGGTCCCATTATGAAAATGTGAGGAAATAGAAGGCAAAGTTAGGCGATGGTTTCTACTTTTAATTCATAGAACTATTTACAAAGGAGCGGCCGTTGCAAGCATTTCCGTTAAGAGCAGAGGTCTGCAGGATTCAAAAATGAAAAAAGAAGACTAAGATAGGCAACTTTAAGAAGATGAAGTCTCCAATATGCAAAAAGGCTGAGATCGGCAAATATTAAGAAACATTGGCCTACAGTTTGAAAAATTATATAAAAATGTTAAAACAATAAAAAATTAAGAGCTGTAGGCCTGCAGTTTGCAAATAAATCTAAGATGAGCAAAGGCAGGTAAACGTAAAATGCCCGAGGCCTGCCGTATGCAAGGAAGGCTAAAATTAGCAGAGACAAGGAAACAATGACCTGCAATATGAAAAGAAAAGTAAAAGAAGACTCTCAAAATTCTGATCAAATATAATAAACAACAAACACGAAAATAGTTTAAAAGTGTAGACCCCCACAAATACTAAAACTCGGTAACACTAGGGCTGCAAGAACTCGACTTGAGAATAAAAAGGACACAGTCATGATTCTAGGGAAACTTTCTGCACAGAAAATGTTCCAATATGTAGCATAATATCATAACAAAAGTTCCAAGCTATATATCGAACAACCAGAAATACTTTGAAAACAAAATGAAAAAAGACAAACAATTAAGATTCTACACAATTAGGATTTTACCAGTTATTTTTAATGGAAGTAAGAATTGAACTTTAAAAAAAAGGAAGAGGTTTAATTCAAGCAGCAGAGTTTAGCCTCCCTCAGTACCTTTTACTTTTCCTTACAGACAGGCGATTCCTGTGTTGACGTCACGTCTCTTTCACGAACGGCAACGGAGAGAGCCGAGCCCAAGTTAATAGTGTGCAACAGATGCAGGTGAATGGAAACAAATAAGCAATAGAACGGCTTAAATTAAGTTTTTATATACATTTTAATACTTAATCATATTTAGTATACGACGAAATCAAAAAGAAAGCTTTAATGTAGCAATGCAACACGAAGGAAATAATAATAATAACGGGGGAGAAATGCGCTTTTAACACTATAAGTTTTGCACATTTTTTAATCTAACCTAAACATAACCTAACCTAAATTTGCAACCTATGGTGCAAAGCAAACAATGACATGCAGGTTATGTAGCCATGAAGCAAGAGGGAAATGTATTTTATTTGAGCATTTATAGTACATGAAATAAAAGTAAAATTGCAACCTATACGTTATGCTGTCTAAAGTAACATTAAAAAGTAAAATTTAAAATATTAAGAACAGAATGCCGGACGCTCTAATCATCTCTTTTGATTAAATTGTCTAGCCCTAAATCTGGAAAAGATGGCGAATAGCTCCTTCAGTTTTCATAAATAACGCCTTATAGACAGTTAGTCATTCAGTAGCTAATCATTCCAAAAGTAACGTTCTCTGGTTGTTTCCAATGCCTGCAGAAAAGTTGACAGCAGTGTATCAATTGCGGTAGGTTTACTAGAAGATTCTAACAATAATCTAAATATTAATACCTATTTCTTACTCAAAATAATATATTAGGTACCAATTTTTTATCCATGCCGTTCATTATTACTATTATTTTTATTTATTTATTTTTATTTATTTTTTACCGTATAAACTTTTATTATAACATGAATTATAGAGAAAAAAATCTGAAATAATTAAAATCAAAAAAATGTAATAGTCCTTATGGCTCATTGCCTTGTGGGGACTTGAAATGAGCAAACCTAATATATATTAATTAGGCAGAAACATTTCCAATCTCTAAAGTTTACACGCTGGTGGAAGTTTGGTTTTTTATATCATAATCAGATAGTTCCACTGATCATTCTAACAGTCTATTGCAGTTGCCATTAACATAAGAAGACTCCAAAATGTTTTTATAAACAGTTTTTCTGATAAAATCCTGTTTTGAAATGTCTTTAAATGAATATAGCTTTTTACATTACCTTTTTAGTGTTTTATCCGAGACATACATTCCATATAGATTTGTTTGGAAGTTGTTTGGAAGCGGGAATTTTGCTTGAAAATCTATGCTGTTCTTTCTGATATATCTAGATTTCAGTTTTTCATACTACACATTAACAAATTCTAATGCACATCATATATGGGGCGAATTTATATTTCTCTTTGCCTTTAGAAGAATAATGAAAAATATAGCGACATTTTTACCAACGCACTACTGTTTTGACTTTAAACACCAGCTGTTCCATGCTGTTAAGGAGCAATATATTGTACATCTGTTACTCCCGAACATGACAAGAGCCCCCAAACATTAAACGAAGGAACAAACTCTCGTCTTGCTTTTCTGCTGCGGAAGCTGCGGTATTAAATATTTGTCCAACATATCAAAAGTAAACCTAAAAGATAGATAAAAGCGTTTTAATGAGTGTCTCCAAGGATATATTGAAATGTGTGGACACAACATTGAGTAATATGAACAGTTGCAAAGGGTTCGGTCCTTTCGTGAACTGCGGGTCTCTCTGATACAGGTAAGCGTTCGTAACCATAGGGTTAGGTAGAGGTAGATTACACTTTGCGGTCCCGGTGAACGGAAGGAAACCCCGACCCTCAGGTTGGGGGTTATTCCATGGTTTGGTAGCCCATCTATGTAAATGTTTAATTACTCTGTGAAAATAGAAAACGGAAGGTTAAACACATGACTGTCTAGGCAAGAAGGACAAAGAGTAAGCAAAAGGGTAATCGACTTTACGAATTAAAAACGTAGGTATTGCAGTAACATCAGAAATTAAAAAGAAGCTCAAAATAAATTAGAATTACGGAATGGACTTTAACGCTATTAACAGATATGAAAGAATAGGCGGCGGCAGGAATAGTTTAGTAATTAAGGATGAATATAAGACTAAAATAAACGTGCTTTCTTCTGACTCCGGTCTCAATTCCATATTTTCAAAGGTTTTCCTATATCCCTCCTAACTATGGGTTTATATTGGATTGCAAATTTTGAAATTACTGTTTATTCCATTCTTACAATTTTCTTTATGCGTTTGTATGTTATAGTCTCACTTTTTCTTTAAAAATTTGTCTTTTCCTTTATCTGATCATAGAATTTCGTTTCTTTCTTCTTCATGGTTCAAAATTTTGTTGCCCTATATCAGAATTACTAAAGTTTATCCTGTCTTCTTGCGTGATGCTTTCACTGCTGTGTTAACAGCTCCACACGTTACTGATATTCCTTACATCTATATCTTTGTGTTCAGTAGCCTCCTAAATGATTAAAACTTTATAGGTGCTGCAGTGTTTTCTTCTATTACAATTTGATTTGTGTTGGGTGTCTCATCATTTTCTGATTTACTAATCTTCATCTTAAATTTCATTCTGCCACAGTCATGTATAAAAAATAGGTTATTTTTTGTATTTCTTTCTCAGAGTTCTGCGTTAACAAGCATCGTCAGTATATTAATTAATTTGTTCTTGTTATTTTATCCCTATGGGTGCTTTATCTTTTCATTTCCTGATTATGTCGTCAGTACATGTACATGTTAAAAAGGAGAGTAATAACGTGCACCCTTTTCTCACTCCTTAGTTTATTAAAATGTTTCCTTGTTGTAAAACTACGATCATTAATAATTAAAGTTGTTCCTTTATTTACTGCTTATATATCTAATGGATATATGAAGAATATTACAGTTAAAATTAAAAATATAAAAAAGCTAATTACAACCGAAATAACATCTGGACCTGAAGAAGGAGAAACAAGAGAATAAAATGTGTTTTTACAAAATATTAAAAACTCATAAAATGATGGAAATAAGAAGCGCTTTATAACAGCAAATAATATGAAAAGAAATTGCAATTAAAAATATGTTCGTAAGGTTTATATTAGTGGTGGATATACCAAAAATAAGGAAAAAGTATATTGGTTTGCCAATTTGCAACGATATAACAATAGCACAGCATAAGCAGTATAAAAAATAATAAATCGAAAATAATTATTTCAAATAAAAAAGTTACTCCCATTGGTATAGAAAGAGATACTTATTTAAGTTCTTGAATCAACATTGGCCATATGTTATAAAAATAATAATTCCACAAAAAAAGGCAAAGAAACATCAATAGAAGTACACGTAAGAAGGGTTTCAAGTTAATTTGTTATATAATATCAAGACTAAGATGATTTTAAATGCATATTATTAAAATCAGGTAAAGAGAGTATTAGGAAAATGAGAGAAAAGTGAAAGATATTTCAAATGTTTTAAAAGAAAGTAGCTTACTTCAAGTTTCTGAGAATAAATCGCAGTACAATTAAAGTCTGAAAGGGTAACTGCCAAAGTTAAGAAGAAAATTATAAAATTTAAATTCCAGAGATAAGGAAAGTATGCCAGTAATTAAAATAATGTACACATATAATAGAAGCATATGCATTCAAATTATTAAAGAAAACAAATAAAGACGATTGAAGTTGAGGGAACCGGAGATGGCAGTGAAAGTGTTGTATCAGGATTATTATTCCAGACGCCTCTGAGTTTGTGTCTCACCAGACCTGCAATTTGTTTATTTTCGTTTTATGCAGTACATGAGGGATCTAAAATTTGCAAAAATATAAACACTATATTATATTATTTTACATGGTGAACATCACTAACAGATACGACAACTTCAAGTTTGAAACCACCAACTACAACTACAAGAATTAGTAGATTTGAGTAGTAATGCTGAATTTCTTGAAGTCATGTTCCCCAACATATGAGCACTGGAATATCTGCAGTTTCCTTTAGTGATGGACACTTCAAACTACTTTTTTCAATTTTAATAAAAGCATTCTGTCACACAGATTTTGTTGATTTGTTTTATTTACGGACTCTCTTTAACATCTCAGATCATCAGCGTCCCATTCAATCCATGGAGTGAAACAGCTGATAAATTTGCTCAAAAGCCTCTTCTGAGGTTCTTTTTCGTGCCGTAAATCAACGACACTGGGCCCACGGCTTTACTTTCCTTCCAAAGAAGGTCATATTTAGTATTTTTACGCCCGAAAAAAAAACCATCAACTTTGGGCGGGATTGAACCTACGATCTTGGATTTACGAGTCAACTATGGTTTCCACTAGACCATCAGGACCGACTCTATGGAGTATCTTCAGGAAACAGCAAATGCATTGATTTTCAATACATCCTGTTATTGTCAATGGTTTACCTTCTTCTTATTCCTAATCACACATAAAGATTTTCTCCTGCCTATTTCAGTCCCAGAACACCCATAGCATTCTGTGCGTAACTTGTTTAAATACAGGGAATTTTAAACACTAATATTGTATAATTATATATTACGTATAATCATATATACATAAGAATACAGATGAATGAATAAATTAAACAATTTATTACTGCTAATATTTTTTTATCTTGATGATAGTAAAACAAAAAAAAATATATCGCCATTCATCAACAAGAATAACGAAAACGGGCGTTAAACACTATTTAAAAAAAAATCAAGAATAACATGCCTTGGGCTAATCAGCCCGTTCCGGTGATGATCGAACAGAAGTTCAGCTTTTTCAAGGTCTTCCTATCATTTTAATTCCTCTTGGTTTGTACAGATACGCTTTGTTAGGTATTCGGCTATTAGCTACTCTAAATAAATCATCTGTCCAAGTTTAATGATTGCTACACGCTTATCTTCAATGTTTTTGTACATTGAGTTCGTTTTGTACATGTGTTTTTAATTTTGTCCATGAGTGTACATCCTTTGCCATATTCATTCCCACAGACTATTCCGTTTCTCTCCTTGGGTGTAACTATCCCACTTCTGTACAGGAAGGTGGGTACAGCTAAAGTTTTATAGAGTTCTTGTTTGGTTTCTTTTGTAATTTTTCTTCCTGGAGTTGAGACTGAAATTTCTAAAAGTTTCTAGAACTATAATAATTCTTGGTAACTTATATCACATATCAGACAACTGAAAGGTGACATCTGTCCAATAGATTTATTACTGATTATTATTTTAGATCTTATTAGGGAATTTTCCTTAAATAGTATTTGATCTTCTGAATATATATATATATATATATATGTTTAGAGATTATCTGGAATTTACGTATCAATTTTAAGTCTTTACTAATTAATAATCCTTTATTTCTAATATTTTCCCCATCAGTAATGATTGCCATTATAAAATTTAAAAAGTATGGGTGAAAGTGAATACACCATCATAATCCTTGGTTTATATGAATAAATTTTGCGTTCCCATCATTTGATGACACTAGACATAAATGTGTATCAAAATATAAATGTTTTACACATTCTATTAATTGTTTAGCGTTATCTTTATTTTCTAGGAAATTCAGAGAAGAAGAAACATGAAATACAAAAGTAAAAATAATGGATCCAATTATTGAAAAGAATCCAGTCAAATGCAAATACGCCACTTTCTTCATCAGTTTATTACATTATGTTCTTTCAAAAATTACTCGGTTGTAAGCTTAAAAGAAAGATAACAAAAGTTCCTCACATCTCTCTTCAGTTCTATTGAAGTGGAAGAAAATAAGACGCATAATATCCAAGGATTTCTATTGCATAAAATATCCATGCCCAACAGTTAAACAACATGGAAAACCAATAAGGCCGGCAGTAACCGGAGTTATTTTTAGGGGGATAATGTCATGATTTATTTGGTTTTGCAGTATTGCCAACTTAGATACAAAGGATACAGAATTTCTGTTAAGCATCATGGCATTCTATGAGAGGGGAAAAGGGAGGTCGAGGAACTCTTTGACCTTTACATTGCGCTGTCCCGCCTCTGGCTAAAACCACGCGCGCACACATACACACACACACACACACACACACACACACCGCTGCTTCCACTCATTTTTAATATATTGAAAGTAGAAAAAATAAATTAACCCTCAGACTGTATCTCAAAACTTTCTGTATTGTACCTGCTGTTTCCTCATTCCTAATGGAAAACGTTACAACATTACAAAAATGCCTTCTGGCATATCTGCGTCCTTCTGTGAAATAGCGAGAACATAGAAGAGAAGTCCATCTCTTTTGTTCATATTTGCGTGAATGAATGTGAATTCATTTATATTTCCTTCATAAGTGATATCTATAAACATATATTATGTACAAAATTAAATATATGTAAAATATTAAGTTCATGTCCTGAAAGAGGATAGCCTTACTTAAAACTGCTTTCCCTTCAATTTCGTTTCGTATTTTTGTTTACCTTGGTTATTTATTTACAAGTATTATAACACCCTTGTTTAATTTCTGTATTTTACAGGCTTTATCACTCCATATTTCTTCACGTTTAAAAATAATTCTTAAATAAATATTAATTTAAAATATCAAAATGTAGACTTTAATATTGCACCTAATTTTGATGCCCAAAAAATAAAAGTTTATGTAACGCTATCAAATGCAGGTGTATAAAAAGATAATAGTGGTTTTTAATTATATTTTTTTTCTCTGCGTGAACAATATAATTTTGAATCATAACTTAAATTGAAGAGCAAGGCTCGATTCACAATGAAAATTAAACGTAAAGTAAACTTAAATGTAAAACCTAGATACTATGTATTATAATGGAACCCTTCACAATGAAAAACTTAAAATTTAAAAATAAACGTACAATTAGACGTAAACTTAGAAGCTTGCAAGGTCCAAGGTTTTGCGTCTACGTCTAAACTTAAAGATCAGTCAATCACAACACGGCTGCTCCGTTTGTAGAGCGCCATGGTAAAAGTTTATCCATACACGGAGTACGGAAATCAAATGCAACACTTGCTGCTTGCTGCTGCAAGACCCGAGCGACGACGGAGATAGCCGAAGGTAGTGTTCCACAGATGTAGCTAGGTAATAAGGCTTTCAAGCGAATGGTACCACGCACAGAATGTGTTACAAATTTATGTTTATGATTTTTTTCTGTTGCAAAAATCACTCGGTCACCCGGTTTCTAGGATTTACCCGAGGTTAGCGTTAATATATATATATAAAACTGCGATTTTCAATAAGAATAGATTTGTCACCGTTACAATATTTTACCTGTCTAACAATCCCCTAGCAATTTAAATTTAAAAGTTACGGAGGACAACATAATGTATGTAAAAAAATAACACATACAACATTTACACTCCAGCCAGGCACAGTAGTTCGGCTCTCTCCGCTGTCGATCGGGACTTGCAGCAGCTAGCAGCAAGAGTTACATTGATTTCCGTACTCCGTGTAAGGGCAAGTTATGTTAGAGAGCTGAAGATCAGTGACTCTGTAGACAGAGTGGCGTCAATGGACAAAAGATTAATTGCATATAACAAATCTACCCTTGCTCATATTACTTCAAGCAAATTAGTTACTGCACTTTGCATATGCATAAACGCAACCACCGTCTGCTCAGAAGCAGTCATTTTCAATCAGTTGTTAGTTGATCTTCGCTTGTTCTTATTTTTTATTGGCTAACACGTACGCATGTGTCTTTCATTGTGAATGTCTACATACTGCTAAGTTAACGTGTTACGTCTTATTTTATTATGTTTACGTTTAATTTTCATTGTGAATGGAGCCTAATTGTGGACGCTTCAATTCTACATGCACAGATTTTGTTTTGTAGCCATAGTAACGAAACAAACAAAATAAGAGACAAATCGCGTGTAAAAAACTTTTATATGTTATTGGAAATCGCGAAACATAATCCAGTCCAGTCCAGTCCAGTCCAGAGGGAATATAGGCGATGATTCCTTCTTAACGCTCCCTCTGGTAACAACATTCAATATCTGATACAATGAGATCCAAATGAATGGATATCTGTAAGGAAAGAGCCCCGGACAACCGCGAGGGTCAGATGAGAATGTGTAGAGAGTCAGAATAGTTTTCGGGCGCAATTCTACAAAATCTCAGGGGTGGACGACCCGAGAAATAACAAAGACAGCATGGAAGTGTTAAGAAAACATCTCCAACACAGACCGTTTAGTCTGCAATTGCTAAAAGCCTCTACATAAAGGTAGTCGGATTGATTGTCATGATCCGGATGCCTTGGCTTTTCACCGTTGGCCTCCAAGGCCCCCACAACTGACTCTTCTGTGAATTTTTCCTGTGGGGTACATAAGGATCGTGTTTACGTTCCACCGCTACCTGCAGACCTACCTGAGTTGAGACGGAGGATTATTGCAGCAGTTGGATCAGTTACACCAGGCAGGCTAATGTCAGTGTGGCAAGAAATGGACAACCGTGCCGTGTCACAAATGGACCCCATATTGAATACTTGTAATATGTGTTATAGTAACTTCCACAGTTTTTCTTAAATTTAAGTTATGATTCAAAATTATATTGCATACCACAGAGAAAAAAAATGTAAGTTTAAAACCGCTATAATCATTTGTGAACACCCTGTATTTAAAAAGAACGTGGGATAATGGTTTCTATCTTTGTTAATCAAAAAACCGCATAGTGATAATCCCCTTTAAAGAAACTCACTATTCGAATATGATACTTCTCCCCCCAATTTATAAAATATTACTAGTGATGCATGAGAGCCATCGGTTTCCATTAACTTCTGGATGTAAATAACAAGGACATGGTTTATTAAATTTATTCGGTCAATATGTCATAGTATCCTGACAGCGAGGGATCCCATATAATTTACAAATACGGATGGAAGGCAGTTCCTTGTCACTTTAGAACTCTATATGAGTTAGCATCGTTACCTAACTCTACGCTGCATGGCAAAATATGTAATAAAAAGTTTGTTTGTACTGAACACTCTATTTCACGTAGGCGGTTGCGTACATGCATACATGGGGTATCAAGAAATAACAGGATTTACTATATTTCTATACGCGCAAGCTCTAGCGATCGTCAGTTATTCTTACGGCCCCTGGCTTTAAATGAGGGTGATGATGCCACTGTCCTGGTACGTCTTAGTTGATAAAAGCAATTGTTTTCTTAATTCGTGATGCCACCACATACATGAATTTGAAATTACTACAGCGCTCGACAATCAGATGTATTTTTTAAACAAAAAAATAGTGAAACACTAACTGAAAATATGAAAATCAAACAAGAATGCATAATGAAGCAGTCCAATAATAGTAATAGTAATAATAATAATAATAATAATAATAATAAACAAAAAAGTAACGTAACATAAAGAGCCTTCATTTGGACGTGTGGCCGGCTTAACAGGGATTTGCTTGGCACCGGGAAGCAAGCTGTTTGCCGACAGTGTGGGATATTCATGGCCCGTTAAATTCAAGCGCATAAATGTCTGTAAGCATTCACAGCACGCCAAACACCAATTATGGCCATATAACGGCATTTCGTATACAAGACCGCGATTTTCTGCACTCCAGTATCTATTGTTTTGTGTCGCTATATGACACAAATGTAAATGAAACCATACTTCATCCGTAAAAAATTGAACGCGGGCCAATACACCGAACATTAAAGAAATCCTGTATATTGTTAGAGTATAAAGGAATTAAGATTTAAATAGGCAAAAAAATTTACCTTGCTCATAATTACACAATTCAATTATGCACCCATATTAAATGCGTTTGCATATTTTATTTCCTTCCTTCAAAGTAAATATCCATGCCATTTTAACCTAAATTCTTACTTAGAATATTAGATGCTACCTTTTGGAGAGACAATTTAAGGTTAGTTACATCAAGTTTAACAAAATAATAATAATAATAATAATAATAATAATAATAATAATAATAATAATAATAATAATAATAATAATAATGATAAATGTAAAAACTTTAGTGTTCAATGGCTTATGCATTTTTTCCTTTTGGGTTGAGGCTCCAGGCATTTTCATGCCCTTTATAGTATGTATTGAAATAATTAGAAATATTATTCGACCAGGAACATTAGCCGTATGGCTTTTTAGGTTTAACAAAAAAATAATACACACAAATCTTATAATGTTGGTTAAGTGCTGTTTTTAAATTGCCCTACAGAGAGCAGAGGGGTATTCGTCTGTCTGTACGGGTTAAGTAATGGATGTCTCTTTCACAGGTCTGCAAGAGGGAAGTTACTAGAAAGCAGCCACACTCCTCGCACCGTACAACGCTACGGCTCTTCGAGCAGTGTGACAAGACAATCAGCAAGGTATTGCAACTATGACACACCCGGATTTTGTACTCTGTGACTACATTTGCTTCCACAAGCAAAGAAAAACCTTTTTGACATCATTTTCAGTCAGTCAATGAATCTATTGATGTTCTGGGAGTGCTTGTTCGAATTTGATATGCAGGAAAGAAATAAGTAGAGATGAATTTTCGCCTGGAGCCAAATACTTCCAAAAACAAATAAACAAATTACGTAATATAACAATAAAATGAAAAGACACCAATAAGAAACAATCGCGTTTTCGTTTATTTTGGTAAAAAAAACTGTCTGTATCTGTCGATTCATAAAATCCGTCATGATTTTGTTATTTGCCGTAATGTTCAACTGTTGATAGGCAGTGTATTCTGTAAATTTGTCATTTTGCTAGTTCGTTTGAAACATGCTGTTTAATATCGTGAATCACAAAACATCTGTAAAAACATATTTAAAGAAATCATAGCTGGAAACGGAACGACATTCGTGCTTCTGGGGAAGGAACAAGAGGGTTAAAACAAATATTACTGGTTGTCAAAGACTTGATTTAATTTTATTTACATATGACACAATCTGGTCTAACTTAAAAGCAATGCGAAAGAGAGCCGAACTGCATTCATTCTAAAGTCCAGATTTCATACAAGAAACGCTGCATACTGTTACAATGAAAAGGAATTTATATATAAATAGGCAGTATTTTTACGTTGCATATAAATACACAATTCAATTATACAGCCATATTAAATGGGTTCGCATATATGATTTCTTTCTTGCAAAGTAAATATCCAAGCCATTTTAACCAAAGTTGTTACTTAGAAAATTAATGTCAATTAATAAAAGTTCAGAGTGCATACATGATTCACATTTTGCATGCTTAATAACCAGCAGATCAAAGGAAAAGGCCAGCAATAATAATTGCACTACAGGGGAGCTTGGTATGGATAATCGCTTCATTTGTATAGTGTTGTTATCGGAGAACGAGAAAGTGAGACGGAATGATTGCATTTGGTTATTACTAGCATAGTACTGAACTGCATTTGTCATTCTGTAAGTGAAAATGCTAAAATATGGCGAAAGCAAAACCTATAATTCTGAGTAGACTAGATGTTCAAAAAATGAATTTACTTGTGAAATGGCAACAAAAGCTGATGGAATTGTGCTTTGTAGGACAAATATAAGAACAGGCAGCAAATGAAAAGTGATTTTGAGTATTCAATATAAATAATCGGGAGTGTTCGCATTTATTGGAGTGTTCAGTTTTCCTCTGATTTGCGTGAAGTGTTTTCAACATCCATGCTTACGAGGGGAGGTCTATAAGTTTCCGGCCTAACCAATTTCTGAGTATGATAAAGACACAAACTTTATTTCACTTTTAAATATAGTTACTCTTAATTGCAATACACTTCTCACATCTTTTAATTAACATTTCAACACCCCCCCAAATAATTATCTGCAAAATGGGCATAAATAGTATGCATCACTTCTTTGTCACACTTAAATCCTTCATCAGAGGTCCTTCTAGAGTTTTCAGAAGAGAAAATAGTCACTGGGAGATAGATCTGGGCTGTAGGGTGAATGATCCATCTCCTTGAAGCCACATTTTTTCACAGCTTCATTTGCAACAAGAGCTATGTGCACAGACGCGTTGTCGTGAAGAAGGTGTACACCACCAATCAGCTTTCCTCGCCTTTTCTCTTTGATGGAAGCATGTAGTCTTTGTAGTAGGCCAGCATAATACTCCCCATATACTTTGGTATTCCTCTCCTTGAAGTCAATGAAGAGTATTCCTTCACAGTGCCAAAAGATTGTGATCATGATCTTCTTGGTTGATTGAGTGACCTTGACCTTTAGAGGGGTGCTTCGCCAGGTTTATGCCAATTCATTGATTCTCCTTTGTACGAGGGATCATAGTAGAGAACCATAGTTTCATCTCCTCCAATAACTTCTCTCTCGTTGCCACGGCAGAGCTTCAAAAATGCCTGACAACAGATGCTGCTTTTGGACTGGGGAAAGAAGTCTAGGCACCCATTTTACACTAACCTTATTTGTATTTAAATGTTCATGAATAATTCGAAGGACTGTTGTTTAATAAAGGACCAACATTGCTGCTATTTCTGTAACCTTGAGCCGCCAATCTTTTATAATTTCTCCTTCCCAAGAGCGATCGATGTTTTCAGGAGATAGCAACTTCAAGGGCCGACCTGCATGCTCTTCATCTTCAATGCATTCTCGACCCATTCGAAAAGGTTTGGCCCATTCTTTTACAGCAGAATATGAGGGGGATGCTTCCCCATCCAATCGCTATTTAATTGCATTTGGAGTAAGTCCTTCTTTTGTGAAGAATTTAATAACAGCTCGAAACTCCATTTTGAACATGTCACAATCTTTTACACATAGCCATCTTTATGCAGCTATATCTGAACAAATGAACACAGCGGAGCGGAAGTTAACTGTAATTATTTACTTAACAGTTAAGGCTTTCGTGAAGGCGATAATTCTTATCAGCGAGGCGGGAAATTTTTGAACCTACTCTTTCGGATTTAATTACTAAGTTAGAGAGTCGCATGTATTTTCTTTCGATGAAGTAAAACCATAAATTATTTTGAAGACATTCATTTTCAGTGACCAAACTTGTTGAAGCTAGGTGCACATTAAGGGTGTCTTTTTGAAGTCTTTTATTTTCATCAGCAGAATAGGTCATATAATATTTTCTTGGATTTCCCATCAGCTGATATACCCAAATAACCAGTTGAGCCAACGGATCATTAGGATGCCTGCACAACGTTTCCTACTAATAGGAGAAAAAATAGAAGAAAAAGCAGATCACTTGAAATTGTCTTTGTACTATAATAAACTGCTTTCCTAAGTGAACGCTTATAGCACGAAATAGTTCTGGTTATCTAAGGAAGTGTCTGGCTGTAGATTTTCGAGTAAGCTAACCACCCCCACTTAAGACAACGTGATCTGGCCTCTACCAATCCTGTTTGTTGGCAGGTATTATCAGAGCTGCCTCTCCGACCCTAGAGGATTCCGGATCTTTGAGCCAGTAAAAACTTTAGTCATTACAGAGGGCGCTAGCCGAGCAGGAACGTGATGCTGCCTCGAAAATATCATTTACGGAAGAGGTAGATCTGAAATTAGATAATGGTGCACGCAAGTGAAGTCGCCTCATAACACACCGTGATATTATGTTGTCAGCAGCCCGCACAGTCTGGTTAGAAAGCTCGCACTCCCAACTTTTCCAAACCAGAAACATCCCAAACAGATTGGGATACCCCAAGTGAATGCTTGATGGATTTGATTCTTATACACTTGCAGCTACCGATTGACAAAATACTATATGCTTTTTTTTTCAAAGCAGAATTTCATCAAAGCACTGAGTTGCGAAAATAAACTAGCATTACAAATTAACGATAAAATTTTGCTTAATTGTAGCATTAAAAATATGATTATTAAAAAATAATATAAGAGTTATGAAATCTCGCCATAAGTGTAAAATATGAAATAGATACGAGGGTAGATCCATAAGTTTCTGCCTAACCATTTTCTAGTTATCATATTTCACTCTTCAATATAGTTATCCTTTATTGCAATACACTTCTCACATCTTAGAATTAACATTTAAATCCCTCCTCCGAATAGTCAGAATTCTTGTCTACAAAATGGGCATAAACAGCTACCTTCTTGACCGTTACCATGAAAAAAATCCTTCGATCGTTCTCTTATTATTCTTCTCCCTTCAAGGCCTAACGGACCGACCTTTGTTATAAAACAAAAGATACAAGTGTTTGGACTATTTCTCCCAAGCAAAATGTAACAGTGCTTGTTTTCCATGGGGTTCAGGCAATAAGTTTCTCTTTTCAATATACAGGAAATGAACACAATGACTTACATATATAGAAGACTCAATACAATCGCACAAACAATTTAAATTATACAAAGTATTTATACTATTATATATAATAGTGATAACAGATTATGATAACCGCCACGGGTGGCCGAGGTCGTTAAGGCTCGGACTCGTGAGTGGGAGGTCTGGGGTTCGAATCCAGCCAGGACTGTCCTCCCTGACAGGTTTTTTCCAGGTTTTCCTTAGTCCTCATAACAGGCAAATGTCGGGAAGGTACGCTAAAAACTCAGGCTTCAAACGTTTTCTTCCTTAAAAAAATCCTTTCCTAATATATCATTTCGTTTCATGTACCATCAGTGTCCACCGCCTGCGGTGTCTCAATAGTAAAAATGGGCGTTAAACACTAATAAAAAAAATGTGTACCATTTCTTAAGCCTTTTTCCTAGTTACTTTGATAGTAGCGGTAGAAAACAAAGGGTATTTCATATATATACCTATAGATATGCTCTATCAAAAAAATCATGAAAACTGTGCTTATCTTGTACATCTTATTTACATTGAAGTTAGAAATATTCCATAAAATTTGTTTTCAACTTGAAACAGAAAATGGACATGAATTTTTAAATAACTTCTGAAAAACTCCTAGCCAGATGTGTTCGTCGAACATGTTTCGAGACTTGGAGGGACTAGAAATCTATAAAACCTGGAAGAAGCTTTTCAAGCTGTTAAATAAATACGCAATTTTATTAAAAATTAAATTAGATATATTAAAAACATTACACTGGTGAAATTTTGCATTATTCAGTGCGGATCAGCCAAGAGTTTACACTTGGACAGATTGAGGAACGCGTTAGTAGTGTCCCCCTCCATCTGCCTAATCTCGCTGCTGCCTATAATAACATATCATTAGGGGATGTGAGTTTATGTTAGTGGAAGAGCACTCATTGTTAACGTGTACGGTTGGAGACCCCGTTATTATAAAGTGAAATTAGGTTAAATATGTCATTTAGTAAAGAGAAAAGACATTTTAAGGAGCAATCCCAATACAAGTGCGTGCTTCAGATGTTTTCCGAAGTTTACTGACCATCAAATCCGTATGTCCGCAATTTGTTTAAAGAGTGGCGAAAAGCTTTCCGTATACACATTTGAGGATATGCGAAGTAATTTAAGTAACTTCCTGTAAAACACGCGAGGTGACAGACAGAAATGCTTGGTACTCACACTAGAGATCCCCAGTTCAAATCTCTTGGGGTCGGTTATCCTGATCTTGGGTCACAAAACTTTATTTCGAAACGTCAGGTATTCTTGAACAAAAATGGTCAACATTTGAAATTCAGGCGAGATAAAGAAAAGTAAAATTATTTATTAAGTGTTGTTTCAGCATTTAATTTAATTGTTTATTCCCATGTGTTCTACTCCTCCGCGGTGAAATTAGTGTAGCAGGTAATTGACTCAGACACCACTAACGCGATCCTAAATCTGCCGTGAAACATGCGTAAACTCTTGACTGACCCATCCTGTAATTCCAATCTACTTATGAGAAAATAAGTCCCCTTTTTGCGTGCCACTAGATAAAGGAAAAGGGCTGAATTCTCTACGGGGACGGACAAATAGGGAATTTCTGTTTCTTGGTGTTCATGAACAGATTGCAGGAAAGTGATCTCACATTTTACTCTCGAATTATCACAAATAATATCTCAAGGGGTCTGAGATTGTCGATAAATTCACGAATGTATTGGAAAGCTCAGACCCTCTAGTGATATTTGTTAGAACTATTTCACGAGTAAAATAATATTAAAATATAATTTCCAGAAACTTGGCTTAAATATTGTAATCATTGTACATTTGTATTATGAATACTTAACCTTATCAAGCCATGTAGCAACAGACGAATGTCGATTGTCATTAATGTCAATAGAAAACAGCCGAATACGGGTTTGGGACTATTTAATGAATGGAATAAGAATAAAAGTAATATATATTTGAAATTAAGAAAATTAAGAATTGTATCAACTGTTATACCTATGAATACCTATTCAGAAACAGTGAGAATGAAATAGACGAAAGTCGACTATTACAATCGATACTATTCAATTTACTGATACCAACTGAGAAAAACAAAATTTACGATTGCTTAGGCAGGTTTTGTTACATAACTTATAAATTATAAATTGATTTCTGACTGTTTGGCTGTATACGCAAAACCAAATGGCTTGAGTGAATACACATTAAGTTAGTAAAATTTACAATTACTGAAAACACCGAAAAGTGGTAAGTGATGCGTGGTCGAATATTTTATAGTGGAGGTATAGAGTTGGCTACCCTGACCACAAGACTCATGCACGTCATGTGATAAAACACATTTGATCCCACCCCAACCCTGGTAATTTCATTACGATATCCGGCTGTGTTTGGTCAAAATTTCAAAAGTTTATTTCATTTCATTGGTCGATTTTAAGATGACGTCACATAAGTGGAATAGTCACTACATCCGCTTTGCTTGAGGGTTATTTGGATCCTACTGCTAATCTTATTCCTAGGAATCAGGGAATAAACATCCTTGATTGCACGCGGCGGCAATTGAATCCATGATAATGTATCTTGCAGCTTTCATGATTATAATAAAAGCTCAACTGTTGCAATAGTTCCATTTTTAAAGAGTAATAATATTACAACACTTACCATAAGTGGACACCCCATTCGTTAATTACTATTCTACTGAATAAAGAAGAACGATTGTGGATTGTATATTGTGTTTTAAAGTGTATTGTATCAGACCACACGATGCGTCACTGCTGTCAAGAATTTTGATCACCTTTCTTATATCTATGTGGCACAACTATAAATCAATTGTGTGTCTATCATTTGGCGTTTGCCTAACTATAGAGTTGTCTCAAGCCCATTTAAGGGATTTTTTTTTAAGAGTAACTGAGTTAATGGTTGAACTAAACCTATATAAACACGAGAGATCATCGCACACACATTTATCTACTTAAAGAACCATTACTTTTATTTAAAAGAGTGCTCTATATCTAAGTATTCCAAGTAACTAAACTGGAAAATATGCCATATGTTTACTCAAATGAAGGCTACTTACTTAAACATATCAAAAAAGATTCAAAGCACATATTTGATTGGTTTTATTTTTCACAATTTTAACTATTACAAACAAATTTGATGTATCAATTATTGTTATTATTATTATTATTATTATTATTATTATTATTATTATTATTTGTTTGTTTGTTTGTTTGCTAAAGCGCCCCACAGAAGATATAGCGGATCCGTTACATATGGCTGTTGTAATGGCATCTCTTTCGTAATTTTGTACATTATATCTGAACCGGTTAAATAAGTCTGAAGGTAAAATTTAAGCATTACGAATCTTCCGTATTTACAAACAAGCAGTCAGCCTTAGGGAGAGAATGTGCGCCTTCTCCAATGATGTTACGTCATATTAGATACTGAATTATTTTATGACAGGCATTCCTTATATAATGCACAATGATTATTGATGTCACAGGCAGTAGCGAAGTTTTGCAGGCACATGTTCAGTTCGGCACGTTAACAGAAATGCCCCTAATTTTCAATTTTTTCAGTTCCTTGTCATCGCTAGAGAGCTGATCTTAAGGCAAGTGCTAATTTTTTCCCCTAAAAGATAAGACAAAAATAGAAATATTTATTTCTTACGGCATTGAATATTTAACATTTGTATTTTTTTAAGTACATATAAATGACTATTTTGAAGTTAGTCCCTATTTCTCTTTATTCATGCTTAGAAGACGTATATTTTTTACATATAAAACGGTGAACGCATTCTAATTAATATATACACCTGCAATTTTTATATTTTTATTTTGAATGACTGAATTTCTTCGGGCTGAAAGTGAGGACTCGTGTAAGGAAAGAGTTTTTCTAATTCTGTGCAGCGTCAAATATTTTGACTGGAAACAAAACAGTGATGTTAATCTTATGCACATTCCCAAGGTGAGACCAAATCTGCAGATTTGGAAAATATTTTTTTTTTCGGCCTTCAAACTTATACTTATAGACGAAAGATACAATTTTTGTGGATTTTTTTAAAAAACTTTGTTATTTATTGATAGGCAAATTACAGGAAATGCGTGACAATTGTTAAAAAGTGTACTCTCTATTTCTTCCTTGTTATGTACCAGAGCGTGTTCTCATTTACAATTTATTTCTAAAAGTAATTTTTGCTATTTTCTTGGAAAAGTGTAACCCAGTTGGTGAAATTGTGAATTTTTCTTATCATGAAACAATAATTTCATATTCACATTTTCAGATAAAACATTTAAATAGTTTTTCTCATTATATGTTGCATTAGTTTAAATAATGTACTTTTAAAATCCACTATTTTACTTGAAAACTCTGTGTTAATAAGACAGACAAGGATTATACCCATTTTCAGTTTTATAGTGCATATTTAGAGCTTGTTTTCGGTGTTAAAGTCATTACATTACCTTTGCTTTGGAAATCAATGTACCCGTTTAATCTGAAACCATAATTGGCCTCCATTAAGGGTAAAAGGGGCTACACGTTACCTTAATTATCAGCCAGTTATTGGTCACTGTGACACCAATTTGAACAAAAGCCTCTCTATGGGAGTTGGTTTGCCAATTACTGAATTTACGGCAATCTAATATATACTTTGTTTTTGTTTTCGTTTATATTTGAATCGATCAGAGTGCTTCACGTATATTTAATTATTTGAGAACTTGATGTTAAATAGCCTGCCATTGAACGTTTAAAATTATCGTTGGTAAATTTCAAGCAATTGCCGCGTTCTTGATAGGTTTTTGTTTTAATAACAAGTTACCCTCTCTGTTGCATTCTTCTTGTACATTGAATCGTGAGTTGGGCAATATACATATGCAGATGTATTTTAAATGTACAAATCACAATTTTGGGGGGTTAAATGGCAGAATTCTTATGTTGAGTACTTGTTAATGTTCTATTAAAAGTAAAACGCATCCATTTGCAATATCTTAGAGTCGTAATTCTTTAAAGGATTATTTTGTAATTTTATTAATGAAATAGCTTTGGGTTACTTGTGAACCCCACTTTTAGTTCGTTATCTCAAATTCACAATGAGGTTATTGGAGGTATGGGCCGTCTGAGCGCGGCTGCTTACTGTCGCAAACGGAAAGGATAAAGTCTTACGTGTAAAGTTAATACTTTCATTATAGTGTTTAT
The DNA here is from genome assembly GCA_030762175.1 of Metallyticus violacea. NCBI lineage: Eukaryota > Metazoa > Arthropoda > Insecta > Mantodea > Metallyticidae > Metallyticus > Metallyticus violacea. Next base: position 21,941,545 of record CM060838.1, on the reverse strand, counting down.
ATTTTTTATTAAAAACATATATGACGTTTTATTTCAAACGTAATAATAACCTGTTTTATAAGAAATGCTGAAAAGTAGGTCCCCTGTGGCAATTCATTGCTGGCATCTTCATAGCAAATTCCTGTATGATATTTCGTCTAATTTTTTTTCCATTAGAACATGGCGGTTCGGAATATCTTTCTTGTCCTTGAGAGACCCTGTCTTTCTTAACATTTTAACAAAATGACGAATAGTTTCTTTATTTGGAATACAGTTGTCAGGACATTTTCTTGCGAATCCTTCACCACTTCGGCAAGAATCAGTTTTTTATTTATATAGAAATAACACATTCCCTTCTTTATTTGTCTTAAACGAATAATGCTAGCCATAACTTATTATACTTCAAATGTAGAGTATCTTTGGAAGATTATTAATCTCTATAGAAAATGTTGAAAATGTCCTCCCTTCTGCATAAGGCATAACTCAACACGTGTTCCCATGTTGCTGGCCGCTTGTTGGAGGGCAGTGTTGTCAATACCATTCATCTCCTGTGTAATGTTGTGCTTCAGATAATGCAATATCTGGGGACGTATGGAATAAGCTCTGTCTTTTAAGTAACAGCATAGGAAGAAGTCCGGTGTTGTCAAATCAGAAGATCTCGCAGGCTACAGTTTTTGGAGATTATCCGGTCGTCAAAGAAACTTCCAACTAGCGCCATGGATTGATTTGATGGATGGCATGTAGCGCCATCTTGTTGAAAATATCCATAACCAAGTTCTACATAGTCCAGTTGCTCAACAAACTCCATGAAAATCCTGCATCATTCAGCAGTGCCCACAGTTTGGTCAAAAAAAAAAAATACTGTTCTCTGTGCGGATATTGCACACCAGACAATGAATGCATAGGTGCTTCGTGAATAACATGTGGATTTTGGACTGTCCAGTAGTTTGAGATCTTCATCTATGAACTATGTGTTCATAGTTCATTGTTTGCTGCATGGTAAAATCTACAGTTGTATATTTATTCGTGTTTTAGCAGATTAATTCTGTTTTCACAATATTTACCACACATAAATACAGCAAAACTTAACGAATGCATTATCTGATATACGTATTCAAAATGCTTCCTCACGCTTCACCGCTATACCACTAGGCATTTGCCACCAATATCGTCATGGTGACGACTTAGGTAGCATATCAACAATACGATGAAAACAAACTGCGTTAACCAACTCTCGCATTCAGTGAGCGCGGCACGTGCCATGATTAAAATGTAGAGCGCGCTAGGGCCGTGACAATGAGTGGAATGGGGAGAGGGGAATGCTTGTTATATTCTTTTGTGCTTGGGTGTTCATGTCACGAGCGCATGTTTGTGTTTCAGCTAGAATAATGCAGCATGGAGAACTAAACTAGTTTACAGCTCTGGAAGACCTGTCCTGCTTTTGTCTGCCTAGTAACATATATAATAAATGTATGTTTTCACCCCCTTGGTTGATCTTAGGAGTTTCTCCATTTATGTGGAAGATTGCTGTAGTAAAACCTTTCTTTCTTTCTTTCTTTCTTTCTTTCTTTCTTTCTTTCTTTCTTTCTTTCTTTCTTTCTTTCTTTCTTTCTTTCTTTCTTTCTTTCTTTCTTTCTTTCTTTCTTTCTTTCTTTCTTTCTTTCTTTCTTTCTTTCTTTCTTTCTTTCTTTCTTTCTTTCTTTCTCTCTTTCTCTCTTTCTCTCTCTCTCTCTCTCTCTTCCTTTCTTTCTTTCTTTATTTATTTCTCTCTTTCTCTCTCTCTCTCTTTCTTTCTTTCTCTCTCTCTCTCTCTTTATTTCTTTCTCTCTCTCTCTCTTTCTCTCCTTCTTTCCTTCCTTCCTTCCTTCCTTCCTTCCTTCTTTCTTTCTTTTTACATATCACATGAAAATTTTAAATTTTTACATAATTCATTTTCATCATGGAACAAGAACTTTCTAATTTCACTAAAGTGATTGGAACTATTTCGGAAGGACTCATACCAGTTACAACAAAACATTCACCTTTCAGGACACAATGGAAATGCTGATCAAGACAAAGTAAAGTAATTTTGAATAGTCCTGGCGAATGAGCAAAAGATACGCATATAAATGGTTTTTCTGGAAGAGTTCATTTACTGTTTATGCGTTTATAGGGGAATCAGTTTTGTTTCTCTCTTACTTCGTACTGAACACATTGTAGGGACGGTTTATTGCACAGCTGTACCGGTCTCATCTTTCTCGGTTGCTTCATTTATGCAGCTGAGAAGTTACCCCCACCATAAATTTCCTAGAATTGTCTCGCGCAGATTATTCGCTAGAATTAGTGAAAACTACAGTACTTCCCTCGATCTCACTATTTCCTGGTATTCGTATGCTTGAGGTAACCGTACGTTAGAGTAGGTTGAGGAGAAAGTTATTGACTGCTTGAAAAAAAAATGTATAACAAGTTTCTCAATAGATTTTTTTGTAAGGCAAACATACCATTTAATTTTTATAACTTTTTATATTTCGAAATATTGAAATTCTTTGTGTGTTTTTTAAAATGCAAAATAATCGCAGAAATTTTCATAATTATCCAAAACAGGGTTTAAACTTTAAATTAGGCAACAGAAGTCAAAATAGACAAAAAGGGGGCAGGCAAAATAAAAACTGGCCCCAAAGGTTCCAAATGTGCGGAAACATGTTCATTTCTAACTGACTCTAAAATATATCCACCCATACAGAAAATACATTTCGCCTAACTTCCGGGCTCTGGTCATTACCTCAAAGGTGCTTAAATTTCCAGAGTGTATGGTATCGCCCTTAGGAATAAGTTATCCTTGCAAAACGCTCGGACGCAACATTCAAAAACAGACAAAAGAGTTGTCTGAGTAGAGTTCATCCATTAATTTTGTTTTCCTCTCCAGTTCATCCATCCAGTCAATCCATTTATTTGGGTCCCAGAAATCGTTGGTTGTGCGGCTCACTCAATGTCGGTTATTATCAGCGGAAATCAAATGTTGTTTGCGGCAATTTAAAGATTGAGTCTATAACTTAAATGCATAAGCATTAGAGCAATGAAAAATATCCAGCATTTCAAGACAGAGTGTCAACGAATGCATCGTTTTATTTAGACGCTATAGGGTCTATCTCCCAAACGGAGAGGATTGTTAATATCATCCTTGAAAAGCAATAACTTTAAACAGGTTAATTATAAAATTAGCTAAAGCATGGTACAAACAAATGGATATGACAAATCATAAGCATATTTCCTCAATATAGCTGCATTGTACGTCATTTTAAAATACTGGTAATTACTATTCGAATTTAGAATAAAGAAATTTATATTATATTTCACTGAAATGAGAATTTCTATCCACTAAAGCAAAATAAAATATCCTCACACAAATATGCAGGATTAGTATATTCTCGAGGTTTACTACAGATTTTTATTTCGCCTTAAATATTTGTTAGCGTGTGTTAAATTTACAGAAAAATGATTATGTTTACTTTTAAAAGATTTTTAACAGCCCATTATTACAACTCTGGGGTAGAAATTTCTAATTGAGACGATTAATTTTCAAATTCTCAATATACAAAACAATTAAAAAGAAATTTTTCATGTTTAAGTAAATAAACAATTTAATGATTCACCAGGAAATTAAATAAATAAAAGCGTTGTTTGTGTTTTTGGGAATAGATTTACAATCCAGTCTCAGAGGCATTTGTGGGATATATCGATCCTCCTACATAAGATAGGGAGACGGCTAGGTTTGAATTAACGAGTTAAACAAGCGGATTTAAAAGATACGTGTGTCTCCTTTCTCTCTATCTCTATCAGTAAAGTAAACCTCATAGGCTTCATATATGTTAGTTCAAGCATTTGAAATGCATTAAAGAAATAACGGATAACAGTTATGCTATATGGACAAATAGGTGCAAATAATTATGCAAGTGTAGAGTATCATCGACAAATATAAGCTGCAGACAGGTAAATGCAAGCATCAAATGTAACTTAACCTGAAATAAGATGTAGAAAAGAGAACATAGTAGTAGTAGGCGTGTATTTATTACAGTCGCACAGATAA